>VWZT01006482.1:41698-116363 GCA_013397055.1 Pachycephala philippinensis
TGCATCAGGAGATCCATTCACTGGATGTACTGACCAAGTTGGCCAGGCAGGGACGGGGGAAGAGGGAGAGAGGAAGCTGTATTCAATCTCAGGCCCTTGCTACAAATGTTCTCTTGTGTTCCAGGATAAATAGAGGTGTGTTGAAGGAATGTGAAAACCTCAAATTTAGGCAGGTTGCAAAATAAATGGTGAAACCCACAAACTCCTTACTGGCCCTGGCAATCATTAGCATTCAGATGGTGCAGGCTTAAGAAAGTGATGCCAGCAGAAACGTTGCAGGGGAAAAAGTAGACCAGGAAAACACAAATCATTTTTGTTTACTTTAAAGGGGCTTTGTGAGTACTCTAGGAATGGAACATTTCATTTGGTCAGCTTTTAAAAAAAAAAAAAAAAAAAGGGGGTTGAACAAGTTTTTGTTACCCGAGTGCTCTCAAGATTTTCTTTTTCCTCCGCTTTTTGTTTTCTAAGTAACCAAAAAGCTTTTCCTTGAATATCCTGGACATTTCCACTGCAGAAACACTAACAAAGAGAACCCTCTTTGCCATCTGAGGAAGGAGGTTTGCTGTGCTCCACTAATGCACAGGAGAGCCTCCAGAGGCACCTAGGAAAGAGCATCCAACTTCAGTTGGCAGCAGCATCTCAACCAAAAAAACAAAACAAAAAAAAGAAGGCACATCTTGCACCTCTCCAGGTGAATTAGACACAAAGCAGACTAATGAAACCAGCTGATTTTCATAAACAGCACCACCAGACAATTAAATCTCACCCAACATTAAACACCACTCACACTGCCAGCAGCAGCAGCAGCAGCACACCCGCTGCCCTCAGCAGCAGAGCTGTTCCAGCAGGCTCTCCTGCTCTGCTGGAACAACCCCGTGGTTGGTTACACCCCAAACTCACTCAGTTCCGAGATGCTCCCGACGCACGTGGCCAGCAGGGACTGCTCCAGGGTCCGGAGTTCCAGCTGGGCGTAGGCATCAGCCCGTCCGTCGCTGCACACCGAGCCGTCGTGGTAGGGGCTGAAGTAGGCAGGGAGGGACAGCACACCTGGGGCAGAGCACACAGCACACCTCTTACACATCAGCCCACACGTGTGGAAAAGCAATTCCCTCCAGGAGGGATGCAGAACTCAATTCCCTCCAGGAGGGATGCAGAACTCAATTCCCTCCGGGAGGGATGCAGAACTCACACCTTTCTCCCGGAATTTTGCAACAGTTCAAAGGAAAATCAAACGGCGCTGCGAACGCTGCTGGAATGGCTGCAACAGGCTCCAGGGAGTAAGGCTGGATGTTCCTACAGCCTTTAGGAGCTGGAAACAAATTGCAGGCGAGATAAAGCTACATGAAAAGCTGCGGTGAAGCCTCTGCTCGTGTTTATACAACAACTGGGCCGCGCACACGCGGCTCGCTGCTGAACAGCTGTATGCAGATCCCCAGATACAAGAGCCTGATCTGGAGAGATGTGGAATATAGCCTGGAGTCCACCTCATCCCTGCAGCCCTGCAAACAAAACCACGGGCTGTGCCAGCCCTTTGAACCTGCCAGGCAGTTTCAGGTGCTCAGACTGCGGTTTGTGCATGTGCAAACCTCTGGATGCGCCAAGCGACGCCCGGGAGTTCTGAGGTTGCCTGTATTTTCATCTCTGTAAATGACCCCTGTGTGAGAGAGAGAGAGATTAGGAAGGTAATTACACTGCACACACGTGTTTACCACACACATCTCCTCTCCTTGCATGCAGCAGCATAAATGCACATTTATAAATGCACAGGAGCTGATTGCTCCATGTGGCACAGAGGAAAGGCGGAATGTGGCCTCTGGAGTGGGTGTGAGGCAGGGAGCAGGGGGTGTGACAGAGGCTGGGGTGGGACAGTGACCTGCCCTACCCTGCGGTAGATCTGGTGCCACTGCATCCACAGGGCAGGTGGACTCCGAAAAGCCACCTGCAGTCACTGAGCCAGTGCTCCTGTGCCCTCGCTACTGCCCCGTTTTCAATTCCAGATCCATCCCGCAATTCCAGCAGCACCCTCCCTGGCCCTTTCCACGATTCCAGACGAGGCCACTTAGAGCAGCCACGGCTGCCTGTGCTCTTAGCCTGCTGCATCCTGTATTTCTGATTTTTAACTTTGATCCACAGCAATACAGCCCAGCTCGGACCCGTGTTTCCTTCCGCCCTCACCTCCCGACCCCGGGTCAGTCTGGGATCTGTGGGATGTGGAGATCCTTTGCTCCTGTGGCACTGACCTCCTGTCTCATAGGTGCTGTGTATTGTGGCCCAACAAAACCCTGCAGCTCATTGTGCGAGACCCTTTGTTTCTTTGTCTCGATGTTTCCTTTTGAGATTTTACGCCGGATTGATCTCTCCTACCCTTTTCACATCCTCCTTGCATCCTGCTTGGTGGTAAAGCCAAGGGCTGCATCAAAAACTTCCTGGACACGATGAGAATAAGGGAATGATTTATCCTGTTGTGCTTCTTCACTGTACATCACTGTTAGTTAATGGAGAACACTCTGCCAATGCCCTCTTAACCTGAATAATTAGGAAGTTGAGGCTTTAAGAGCTACCAGAAGCCATGCATGCAAACTAGGAGAGCTGTGCTTTAAACACGCTATACAGAGCCCAAGCCACTTCCTTTTCCATGCCAAAGCTATGAAAGGATGTTTTAGAGACATATGGATTGAATTTATGGCAGAGGGAGAATGAAAACAGCCTGATTTGTCAAAACTTTCAAATAGAGGCACATAATTCTACAGAGGCGAAAGCAGAAACTGGCAGCTCCACTGCTGAGCCCGGCAGAGGGAAAGAAATGGGGCACATTTTCTCTGCCAGCCACTTTCAGTTGGTTCTGTTTTCTAACAAGGAATTAAAAATAAAGGTTTGCAGAACGATTTGGCTCGCAAAAGGCAACAACATTTTCTCAGTTTTCCAGTTCACAGTCTGCCAGGTGGTGCGAGGAAACAGGGAGGATTTGTTTACCTCTGGAAAAATGACTCATTCAAGATACCTGTGGACAGGATTCATGCTGTCACCTGCCTGAGTATGGCTGAAGAGCATCCTCTACGTACCAGAGCGGAATAAGGAATTTACCAAGACTTTGGCCAGGTACCAAATCTCAGTGATGCCACTGGGGATTTTCCCTGGGATCGGAGATGGGGATGAATCAGGCCCTAATGACACAAGGATTCAAAGGCTCCCCACGTCTGGCAGGTCTCCATAGGTATGAGCAGGGCTGGGAATGAGGACACACCTCCCAACACTGATTTTGAGACAGTGGGAAGCAAAGCAGAAATGCACCCCACAACTATTCCATCTTGCAGCACCCTGAGCAGGATTTCCTCTCTGATCCGCTCCCAGTAACTCCGCGGAGTTGGAAAAGCACCATCTTTCCTCCTCAGATCAGAAAGTCAGGCACAAGGACATCTGCTGTCAAGCTTTGCCCAGTGATAATTAGGAACAGGATTTATCTTTAATACCAATTTAAAACTTCTTTTTTGGATAACAGACAACTGCATTGTGCTGATTATTTATATCCCAAACTACGGTTCTTGCTCTCCTGCCTCCCAAATCATGGAATTTTCAGTCAAAAGGTGTTACAATGGTATAAACCATGGGGCAGTTTCTGTCTGGCATTCACTTCCCTGCATTTTTGTATCAGTGGCAACACTGGTTTTAATCATGACCAGCAAGACAAGCAAAACTGCAACTGAAATAAATCAATCCACATCAAAACACTCTCTGTTTGATATTCACCTTTATTTCCTGACTTTCCAAAGTGTGTTTTCCCCACAAAACAACAATGTGAAAGAGCACATAATTACTGTGCAGGAACGAACCACTCAGGCAGTTTTTTTTAATTAAGATTTTAAGAACAAGATCCAAGCCCAGGTGGAGTTAAGGAGGGACTGTGAATTTGAGCGTGGCTTAGCCCAAACCTCAGGAGCAGGAGGAGTCACCTCTGGAATGGCCTGATTCTTGATTAAGGCACGGCTGGCTAAAAATTTGTTTCTGATCTTTCCATAGCCTTTGAAACAGCAGCTGGAAATAAACCTATATTTATTCTACCTCAGTTAAATACGAAACCTGTTCACGAGCACTTGCTGCCAACGCTCTTAAAAGGCAGTCACGACTGGGTGAGTTCCAGTTAAGCAGTTCCTTAAACTCAAATTATTCTGCTTGCCTAAAGAGTTTGAAATTGTTGTCCGTAATCCGATGCTTTTTAACAGCGACTGAAAATGTTTCCAGTCTGAGCAAGATCCAGGGAAAAGTCTGTTCACACTGCTGGACATCTTTCTGCTTGAAGAGGTGCAGCAGTTCTGAGGAGAGCTTTGGCTCTAACGTGATGGCTCCCACGAGCAGGGCTGGGCAAAGCTCTTGTGTGGTTTCCAGCACGTGCTGGAACACCTCTGCTCTGGAGACAGGCTGGGAGAGCTGGGAATGTTCACCCTGGAGAAGGGAACGGTCCAGGGAGAACCCAGGGGCTCCCAGAGAGCTGGAAAGGGGCTTTGGACAAGGGCATGGAGTGACAGGATAAAGGGGAATGGCCTTAAACTGAAGGAGGGTGGGTTTAGGTGGGATATTGGGAAGGAATTTTTTACTATGAGGGTGCTGAGGCCCTGGCACAGTTTCCCAGAGAGGCTGTGACTGCCCCATCCCTGGAAGTGTCCAAGGCCAGGTTGGACAGGGCTTGGAGCAACCTGGGATAGTGGAAGGTGTCCCTGCCCATTGGAACAAAATGATCTTTAAAGTCCTTTCCCAAGCCAAACCATTCCCTGATTCTGTGATCCCCCTGGAGCTGGGCAGTGGATCCAGTTCCTCAAGCACAGCAATTCCTGTAAGGAACCCCGGGTCGATCTCTGAATGTCCTCATAATTCAGAGGCTGGCATCAAGTTCTGCTCTTTCAATCTCAAGATCCAGGCAAATGCAGACCTTTCCCTGAATTTTGGTCTGAGATTGGAATGTCTGACTTTCCAGCTACCCACAGCCCCTTCACACTTCACACCATTTGCACGCCACGTTTATGCAAAGGGACTTGCCATCGTTTTTACCTTGTTGTGATGGTTTTCTCTGGGTTTTCTCCAGTCTGGACCCTTGATGTTGGCAGACAGCTTCCTAGAGATTAACTCATCAGCCATTTGATGGCTTTCAAACACTTATATGATGTCTAGAGGTTAAGATGGGGCCACTCACAAGTGGCAAAGGGCCAAGGAGACTTGGCTGGAAAGCACTCGAATTCTGCTGTCTGGGATTCCTCACGGAAATTGCCCAGGGTACTGATTCCCTTATTTCCCTTATTTCAGAAATGCACTGGCTCTGTTCATGACAGATTAGGCAAAGAATCAGGAATATAATTAGGGCAGGGATATACACCATAAACTACTGACACGGAAAAACTGCTTTTTCAAAAAATAAACCCAGCAAAATGTATGGGACAATACAATGTGCTATTTATACCTAAACACTTCCATAAAACTAATCAGAACAGTAGGAAAAAAGCACCTATTTGGCCAAACCAACCAGAAAGCCCTTAGAAAATTCAAAATTGTCTCTGTACGTTATAAATCGTTCCTAAAAGCCCCATGTGTGAAACCAGGAGTGCTGCAATATGCTTGAAAAATGCATTAGGAAACCAAGTAGGAATCCCTGCACCAGTGTGCTTTTGCAGTGTTTGGCTCGGGATAAATTCCACAAGAACCATTCCGGGGGGTGGGAATGATGGCTGATCCCTGTGAACTGAAATTGTGGAAGGCCTGAAGGAGGATGGTGATGACCTGACTAGGCTGGAGTTGCCAAATCCCACCGATTCCAACGGAGCTGGGGGAAATCTCAGCCAAGTGCAAGTGCAGTTCCTGCATTGGAATGCAGCCACGACATGGGGACGGCTGTCACCTTGCACAAAGTCCTGCAATTCTTCATGGCCAGGAGCATTCAAGGCTCTCCTTGTTTTCTGCTCCCCGTTCTCCCACACCACACAATGCCCTGCCAGTTCCCTCCTGCCAATCAGTTCCGAGTGTGGAACACCAGCAGGAATTAATGCCAATTCCTGGAGCTCTGTTTTCTCCTTGCTGACCTACTGCTGCTAGGAAAGCCCAGCCCTCCTTTATTTTACGAAATGAGAAGGGATCATTTTGACAGAACATAAACAAACCCCTGCGAAAAACAGCAACCAAAGTGTTCCTGATGGGACTCCCTCAAAATCTAAACACATCAGGCTCCATAATCAACTGCAGCCGTGCTAGAGATGGTGAGAGAGGCTTGTGATCAGGGAACAATGCACCTAATTGCTCACATATAGGAAAAGAGCGTGGCTTCTGCTAGAAAGCAGGCAGGCATCTCCCCCAGTCTGTCAGCAGTAAGAAAAATCAAACACAGTTTCTTATATCTGCATCCACATTAAACAGTAATTCTGTAATTGGAAACAGGAGGAGAAGGAGAGGAGGGAGGAGCTTCAAGAGGCGGAGATTTTTAAATTTTCTCCAAGTGCTACACTGGATCTCTCCATCAAAGAGCTGATGTCCTAAGGGGACACTTCTGGACACCTCGGAGTCACACAGCCCTCAGTCTTGGTCCTACTGCTTAAAGAGCCAATATCCTCTCCAAATTAAAAAAATACAGTTTTCTTGGACTTCAGGAATGTTGTCAGAGATGTGCTGCCTTCATGCTCACAGTCTGGTCCTTCCTGTAGCTCAGTGTCAACAGGCACTGCTTGACTAAAGTACCAAAATACCCCCCCAAAAAAATCATAAAGCACTCCCAAAACCCACCACCCCCTTTTCCTGAGGTGCAGGTCACTGCAGCAACTGGAAGTCTAAAAAGCAGGGAAAAGCAGTGGAGCTCACAGCAACGCTGCCACTCCTTCTGCGTGCACTGCCAGGGAAAGGGCAGGAGCTGACGGACAGCCACTACAAATGCCTCCTCACTCCTAGGAAACTCCCTGTGCCTGTCTTCATCCCACACATTTTGCCTCAATTTTCCTATGAAAATGGTGGAACTGGGCTGGAATTTGAGAGGGGAGCAGGTAGGAAATATCTGTATTCCATCTGAATGCAGCTGTGATATACGGGCTTGCAAATGACTGTAAATGTAGGAGAAAGGCCTCGGCTTAATACAGAGTCAGTATTTACTGAGTCATTAATTCCACTTCCATATCCCTGTGGGCTTCTGGACAACCACTAACCTGGCCTGGCCCCAAGCACTTAATTGAACACAAGCACAAGGGAGCATATCCTGGGCTTGCATTGTCATGACTGCCAAAAAACACAGCACAATGACTGTCCTCATTCCCATTTCCTAGATGGAGAAACGTGGACAAAAGGAAGAGGAGCAACCACGAAACTCGTGCACCAGAACCAGCACTTTGCAAAGTCCAAACCTCCCAGTTCAAATTCCTTGTATGGAACTGGCCAGCACAGAGCCATTGCTCCCTGTTCAAAATTCCCAGTACAAATTCCCTGTATGGAACTGGTCAGCACAGACCCATTGCTCCCTGTTCAAAACTCCCAGTTCTGAATTCCCAGTCCAAATTCCCAGTATGGAACTGGCCATCATGGAGCCATTGCTCCCTGTTCAAAATTCCCACTTCAAAATTCCCTGTATGAAACTGGCCAGCACAGAGCCATTGCTCCCTGTTCAAATTTCCCAAATCAAAATTCCCAGCCCAAATTCCCTGTATGAAACTGGCCAGCACAGAGCCATTGCTCCCAGAACNGAATTCCCAGTCCAAATTCCCAGTATGGAACTGGCCATCATGGAGCCATTGCTCCCTGTTCAAAATTCCCACTTCAAAATTCCCTGTATGAAACTGGCCAGCACGGACCCATTGCTCCCAGTTCAAAACTCCCAATTCAAATACCCTATATGAAACTCGCCAGCACAGAGCCATTACTCCCTGTTAAAAATTCCCAATTCAAAATTCCCAGCCCAAATTTCCTGTATGAAACTGGCCAGCACAGAGCCATTGCTCCCTGTTCAAATTTCCCAATTCAAAATTCCCAATTCAAATTCCCTGTATGGAACTGGCCAGCACAGAGCCATTGCTCCCAAACCCCGATCCAGAGATTGGAAATGAATGGAATAACTACGTGCCTTTAAGTCCAGGTTTGCAGAACTATGCTTCCTCTCTTTTATGTGTCCTAATAAAAGGCCGTTGGGGATATAATCTGTAAATATAAACTGTAAATGCTTCCTACTGTTATTACTTCCTACAAGTGCTTCTGAAGAGGAGCTTGTGTGCTCATATGTCAGCAAGCTCATCCCTAAAACTCGCCTGATCCTTTTGGAATTTTGCACATGTGGTTTTCCAGGCATTGGCTCTTCTGTGCAGGGTCCATAGGCAGGCAAAGCCCTGCACCACACTGTAATATCAGTATTAAAGAATCCACCAATTATCAATAAACCCATGCTTCCAGGACTCTTATTTTCAGGATCCAGTAAGGCACACTAAAGAAAAAACCCCATACTGGGTTACAAATATCAATGAAAAAACAAAGTTTTATGAGGAGTAGTATAAATAGATTAAGAACACTGTGAAAGAAATACAAAACCAGAATCCTGTGCCAAAAAATGACTGTGGTCCAAGAGGCTGAAGACGTAGAATTCCCTAGCTGTGTAAACCCCGACCAGTTTGATTAATCTCCGTGTCCCAGTCTGCTTATCTGGAAAATGAGGATATTGCTTCATTCCTGGTAAGGGTGGTGTGACAGCAGCAGTGTTCTTGCTTCATTTCTCATCCTCAACTTACTCCTTCATGCTGCTCAACATTTAGCAGCGTCCCCATTTCCCATATGTGTCAACAGCACATTTTTTGCCCCTTACCAACAGCCCTTTTTTCATTTACAAAGCCCTTTTTACCTTCAACAAAGCTCCCTGAGACACAGCTACTTCTGAGATGAAAGGACAGATACTGTGACAATATTTAATTGCACCCCACTGGAGCTTATGACATCAGAAGAGAAACTTTGCCTGACTGTGAGAGGGTTAAGGAAAGCAAAATTATTTTAGCCCTGTAGAGATTTGGATGTGGATACAAAATCGGACAGTTATTCCGACAAACAGAGCAGAAATACCGTAAGAAATTATAAAGAAACAACATATATAAAAGAAAGCTAAAAAATAAGCTTTGTTTTTTAAAGAGGGGGAGAGGTATGACAGGTAAGCAGTGGTAACTCCAGAAACACAGAATCTTTTAGTGGCATTGCTGTGGGAATCAGAAAGTTTAGGAAGAAGAAGGTTCTGTCTCCATTCCCTTGGAAGTCTTTAGAAGTCTCCAATTTAGGTGCTTTCACAGTAAAACCAGCTTCATTTGGTGTAAGAAGTGGGACTGCAGCAACTGCAGGCACCAGCTCGAGCCCTCGTACCCCCCACAATACCCTCTTCTAATCCATTCCTTATTGTTCACTGTCCTTCCTGTAATCTGGCCTTTGAATCATGCCCAGTTCCCCAGATGTGCTCTGAGTAAGCTCTTTGTACATCCCATAATGACCTCTCTTTGCTTGCCTTCAATTCTTCTATTTATACATCCCATGATCTGTATGCTTGCCAAACAAAGAGGATAGTAAATTTATATCCTCTGTCACTCCCAGTTCCTTTTCTTAGGGAACATCAAGATGGAGAATCTGACCGGGGCAGTACTCCAGAATAATCCAGTGCAATCTNCATCCCATGATCTGTATGCTTGCCAAACAAAGAGGATAGTAAATTTATATCCTCTGTCACTCCCAGTTCCTTTTCTTAGGGAACATCAAGATGGAGAATCTGACCGGGGTTTGGAAGAGATCACCCCTGCCCAGCACCTTCTTTACACAGGTGAGCCCTTGGCCTGATAAAATCTACCCTCCTTAGCCTCCCGTGGCTGTTGCAAACATGCCATTAAAACCAGATTTTAGAAACCATGGTCACTTAATAATAAACATCGAGACTACAATTACATCAGTTAATGACCTAAAGTATCGGTGTCATGAGAGCTGATTATTCTCAGTTTATTTTTAAAAAGCCACGAGGAAATACAGAACTCAGCAGTAACCAACCTACTGATCTTGAAGGAATTTTTGAGGTTGCTGCCAGCAACACCAGCTCGGGTTTTGTCAGGGTGAAATATGCATCTGTCACTCAACATAAAATTGAAATTTTATCTAAGAGAAACACGTGAAGCCTGACCTCAGGAGGGCAAGGCTTGGAGGCTCACCAGGATGAGCACATTCCTACCCTGCCTGCAGACAGAAATGATTCAGGTTTTTTGAGTCACCGGCCAGACAACACAAAACTTGGGGCGGGTGCGCCCTGAGCAGCTCACGAGAAAGGAGACAGCACCACGGTAGATTTGATAGCTACAGTTTAATCTTCAATATTATTCCAGCGCAGTGAATTGCTCACAGCAATTCATTTACGTGCGTGAGTAATCCATGAATCACAAGCTCTGTCATTTTTACCCCGGCTCTGCCCGCAGCCCAATATTAGTGCAGCTTTTGGGACAAGACAAACACCAAGCTCCCCCATCCAGATAACAATATTTGTGTTTGACAAGCACCATTAGGCAGGGTTTGCTCTCGAGGAGTATTTTGATAGCACTAAAGACCAGCAGCAATCCCAGCCCAGGACAGAAGCTACGCCCCGCTTAATTTTCATTTCCTCAAACAAACACTTGGAAGCATTTGGCACTTTTCCCCTCAATACAGCAGATTAGTCTCTTACTAATGACAGTATTTTGCAACTTTCTGCTTCCTCACATCAAAGCATCCTGGAGATCTTGTCAACAATGACCAATTGTTTAGACACTCGCAAGCGGAGCTGAGGAATTCCACTCACTCACCAACAGCTCAGCTTCACCCTCGATCTGATCTTTCCAACGCTTTAGCCCATTTCTCACATCGTGTGTGGTACTCAAGGACCATCTCATCCCATCTACATTCGACGTCTTGCTCTGGCTCCAGCACTTATTTCACTCCCTGCATCTGAATTCCTCTTTCTTGCCCCCCATCAACTCTTCATTGTCACCACCCTTGCACTCTTCAAGGCTCCACACCAGCTCCAAACGAGGGCAGATCCAACATCTATTTCTGAACGTGCCCTTTAGGGGTGGCAAGGCTGCAAGAATTTGGCAATATTTATAAAGCTGGCAGGCAAAAAAAAAAAAAAATAAAACCAACCCAAAAAACCCCAACTGTACTACAAGGCTCTGGCCTGTCTCTCTCACTGCACAAGTGCCAAGTGCATTTCAAAGCCCAAGTCTCTTGGTTGCAGCCATTTATAGTTTGTATAAAAAGCATAACTTGTACGCTTCCATTAGAGCCCTAAATATAACTGCCCTGAGCAAGTATTCGCTGCTCCAACAGGACCTCTTTGAATTCTGCTTCCAAAAGAATGCTGCTGCCACTCTATTATTTATAGACGTTTACATTAAGATCTGAATACTTGGTCAGGAAATCACTCCAATTAATAGATCCCCAGCATTGTTTTATAACTCTGAAGAAAACTTGTATTTTTACTTTAAAACAGCAAATTTTTTGCATAAGCATAAAAAGCAGCAGTTCTGAAGAACTGGCCACGGTTCTTCGAAGAATTTGGAAACACTACCACGTGTTCTGGGTTTTTAACACAGCATCTGTGTAGGGGTGAAAATTATAACCCTAATCTAGTATTTTATTTTAAAAATACACTTTGATACCTCTATCACACCCGTGCAGCAGATCCATAATGGACTCAAGCATTCGGCCCAATTGATTTTGACAGCGTGCTGTTGTCTCAGGGCTTTCCTGCACAGGACTTCCCAGTTTCCCCATTTCATAGCACGCAATTATTTTCCTGACACTTGGAACACCGTTATTTGCAGAGGTGAAATGAAGGGAAAAAAAAAAAATCATTTTTCATTATTTCAGGCGAAATGATGGAAAAACAGGGAAAATTGCCTCACGGCAAAAGCAAAATGAAAGAATTTTTTAGAGCGAGATCCTTTAATTGACAAAAAATTACACAGCTGGAAAAAGCTTTTTTTATTTTAATGAGCAATCACGGCATTACCTTTGTCTATAAAACTTCTGTAGTCATTAAGGTAGAAAATAAAATCTCTGTTTTATATTTTGTTGGTTCTGTGTTGCTCTACATTGTGATTTTCTCTCTGAGGGCAACGTGCAGCATCTCCACTGCTGGCAGGCAGAGATGCACAGCATGGAAGGACTTGAAAAGGAAAGGTCCATCCCACACAAATAATCCCATCCCACGGAAGTAATCACTTCTTGGATCCAGCTGTTTGTCTGCAACCGCTGTATCCCAGCAATATTAATAGCTTTGATTATTGCCAAGGAAAAAAAAAAAGTCTTAGAAGGCTTTTTAAATTTGTCATGGAATAAAGCAAAAGGCAGAACCATGGCAGAGGCAGATTTGGGGAGGCTCAAGTGTCTAAGAATGCTTTTTTCTGTTCTTTTCAGCAAATTATTGAAGTGACAGCTCAAATAAGAGACTGTTCTGTTAAAAAAAGGACAAGCTGGTAAAAGGCTAAAACGGGGCTGCCCTGCAGCTCCACTGAAGGGTGGGAACAGATTGGAAAAGGAGATAGGGAACTTCACTTGGATCTGAAACAGAAACTTATTTGGAGTTCGGATTGTACTTTAGAACTATCTTTTCCCCCAAAAGTAATACAAGAATAACAGGGAAGGGAAAAGAGCACACAGAAGACTCAGGCTGGGAATAGATATGTGGAAGAAGGATGGTGGAAAAGGAACGGGAAAAAAACCAAACCTGAACATTCCCTGATGGAAGAAATCAGTGAAAGAATGGGAGAGCACACAATCCAATAAATAAAAGCCAGTTCTACACCTTTACCTTGAAAATACTTTATTTTTCCTAAAAATTCTTCAGGAAAGTGTAACACTCTGTATCCTTTAACCCCCAGTATCATTTGTCTCCCTTCCCCTCATCCCATTCCCTGAGAAGTGGCACGACAAACAAAGGGTGAGTGAGCAGAGCTTGGAGTATCTTGGCTCAGTGCTGATGGAACTTGATACCTTTTGTAGCTGTGTGGGCAAAGTCACTCAGCTTCCAATGCCCCTTCCCGGGCTAATTCCAAGATCACCATAATAAAATAAAAAGATGAATGACTCCATTTTTTAATAGCGTGCTTTGAAACCTGAAGTTACCTGGGTTTGTTTTGGTTTGGTTTTTTTTTTTGCTATTTTATAGTTCTTCAGGGCAGAATAATCAGACAAACAGAAAAATGTAGCAGTCTCCTCACTACCTATTTTCAAGATGATCTTCACCTTCCTGCCCTGTTCTTGCTAATAAATCACTGATTTACTGTTCGGGCCCTGCAGGCCCGACCATTGCTTCTTCATCTCAGTGGGAGCCAAATGATGATTGAGATGCCAATATATTAGGCTGGCCTGATTCAAAGCAGGGTAAGGAACAAAGCATTTGTGCAGAGCAAAGATAAATGAATATAAATCAAGTGCTAAGCCATTTTCTGTGATGGATTAGCACCTTTCTTTGACCCAATAATGTCAAGGGGTCTCCAAGCTGACAGGAACTAATGTGGAAATCTGTGCTGTGTGAAGCCAGGAGGAATCCTGATCTCCTGCTCCTCTGTTTCCATTTTGCTCTCACTCAGGTGTGAGCAATCCATCTCCTCCATCTCCCCTTGGGAAATGTCACTGCAGTGCCCACCAAAATTATCTCCAGAGTATAAAAGATTTCTTCCACTCTGAGTTTCTGCCTGTAATCCCATTTTTACCACTAAACCAGCAGACCATAGATGGTACCCAGCCAAGGACGGGATGGAAAAGCTTTCTCAGTATCTCACTGAATGGTCTGGGTTGGAAGGAATCATCTCAAGGAATCATCTCATTCCAACCCCCTGCCATGGACACCTTCCACTAGCCCAGGTTGCTCCAAGCCCTGTCCAACCTGGCCTGGAAAAATTCCAGGGATGGGGCAGCCACAGCTTCTCCAGGCAATCTGTGCCAGAGCCTCACCACCCTTACAGGGAAGAATTCCTTCCTAATATCCCATCCAACCCTTCCCTCTGTCAGTGTGAATCCATTCCCCCTTGTCCTGTCACTCCAAGCCCTTGTCCAAAGTTTCTCTCCATCCTTCCAGCTCCCTTCAGGTGCTGGAAGCTGCATTAGGTCACCCCAAGCCTCCTCACTGGTATCTGGTGATGTTGCCAAAACTATACAAAGCCAGCAGCAAAAAGCAGATGTTTGGCTCAAATCTGGCAACCGCAATTTTGCCAAAAACAGATGTGAGGAAAAAAAATTTGTGTACACAGAGAAAACTTCAGTGGGAGTCGAGGCCAAACCTCTCAGTTCTGGCCGTGTGCAGTAGCTGGAGCTGCATTGTGTTATATTAAATAGTGGTTAAAATGCACTGCGTCACTGACTGGTGGCAAAGCTGCAGGGTTTGAGAGCAGGGAACACATCCCACCCTCCTGTCTATTGCAGCCTCCACCATTGGCATTTCCCAGATGCAAAAGTTGAGTATGACTCGTCCAAAAGAAGAAAAGAGCGATGTCCTGGGTTTGTAACACGAGCCTGGACACTTGGGTCAGTAAAAACAAGGGTTCTGTGCCTGGGCTGCTCTCCCAGCTCGCTCTGGATCTGGGTGCAGACAGCCTGGGAATGCCCAAATCCCACAGGTGAGTGGTTTGAGTCACCTCTCACCCTCTCCAGAGAGCCAGCCTGATGAAAGATCATCCATGTTACGTGCTCCAGGCTGGATTCCACCCTCCTGTCTCCACATTACACTGACAAGAGGCAGTACCTCAAAGAGACCCAGGGCATTAAAAACAAGCTGAAGGCACTCTCATTACCTTGTTTGAAATTTCCACTGAACTACATCCCAACTGAGAGCAGCCCTGTTCCTCTTTGTCCCAAGCTTTGTGTTCCTGGCCCCTGCTTTTGTCAGAATTGGAATATCCTCACTCAGCAGGCTCAGCTTTGGTTACATCAATTCCTTCCCTCAACACATAAATGCAAGTGCAGGCATAAAAGGGGCAGTGGGGACATGTCTGGGGGTAAAAAAGGATAGGTGAGACTGCAGCACCCCCGATTTAGTTCGGCTTAAACCGCTCCAAAATCACACCCTGCCAGTGCCACCACATCTTGTAGAAATAACAGAAACTGCTGAAATGCTGAAAAAAATCATAAATTAAGTAAAACCCCTTAAATTTAATCTCTTCTGCTTTCAGAGAAAATAGTGAAAGACTTACTTTTAGAAGTCAGTAGAAAACTTATCCACGGTTTTGGCATTCTGAAGCAAACGGAATTTGCCAAGTGCAAGAAGTTGTTTATAAGAAAAGAAACAGAGAACTGGAAGTGGTTCCAGAAAATTTATTATGACCCACCTGACTGTAGCCAAGAATATTACATCAGGCCAGATAGCCTGAGAACTGGAACAATATTGCTCTCAAATTAGCAAGTCGCTGGTACCACAGGCAGGGAGAAATGGTTTTGCAGGAGGTCTGGGTTCTCTCCCCAGCTCTGATGGGCAAGGCTAAGTTCTAAACTCACTCCCTGTGACCAGAAACAAAGGATTTCTTCTCTTTATTCCTGAGGTTAGCTTTGTTGGAGGTGGGGAAATGGTGTTTGTTTTTAAAACATCTTAAGATTCTTGGGGCCGTCAGCATCTCTTAGTAACGCTTTCAGAATTTGCTGTACTCAACGTGAGCTTTCTTGGCTCCTGCTTAAAGAGGGATGACTGCAAGGTAACTCCAACCCAAAAGCCACAGAGCCCCTGGTGCTGCTGCTGCTGGGTTAGAATTAAGCACAGTGCCAGCAAGCCAAGGAATTCCGTGGTGCCACGCTCAAAAAAGGAAAGCACAGCACACGCAAAGAGGTCAGCTGACACTTAAGCAATTCAAAGATCGTAATTGGAGAACACCTCTGCAATATTTAGACAATTTCACTCTGAAATAGAACACAGCACCGAGCAGCTACAACGTGACAGCTCATCCAACAACCTTCTCTTCCTCTGCCACTGCAATCAAAGCCTGAGTGCTCCCCACTGCAGCTGCAGGGTGATTTCTCTCATTTAGCAGCACTGATAAATTACCTATTTTATGAGAGTCTAAGAAGCCAAGACTCATAAACTCTCTGATGGAGCTGGCATGACATCATTAATTCTGAAGCAGCATTATGGATGCCTTTTATCTTGGAGCATCTAAAAGAACTTTCTTGTACGTTAAACAAGGTAGTTCCTCAGCAGTGCTTCCTGCAAAGAGGCTTTCTCTCCCTTCTCTTCCTCTCCCCTCACAGTGGAGCATTCTGAGGAAAAAAGGTCTGAAATGAGGTTCTGCTGCTGAGCATTCAGTTCTTACAATGGTGAATCCTCTTCAAACAGCTCCAGTAATCTCCTATTAATCTCTCACCAGAGTTAACACTCTGGGGCAAAAATATAATCATCTTTAATCCTTTGGGCTGGGGGAAGTTCCAGGATACAACCCTGAACCAAAAGCATTTAGTGCCTGAGCTAAAGTTTTCAGTACATCATCCCAGGATGGAAGAGGCTCCCTCCATGTTATCAGCACACCCCAATCCAACACCTCCATGAATACCAAGGGCATCCCCAGATGGAAAAATACCACTGAAGCATTGACTCGAGTAAGAACCACACTGCATCCAACCACAGAGAGCTCAGCTCCTATAAGCATGGGCACATCATCCATAAGGCCCATGTCAGGTCTAAATCATACCATAGTTCATATTTTATCTTTATATTTTTAGATTTTTTTTCATCTATAAAATACATAAACCACATAAGCAAATAGCTAATGAAAAGCAGAGCGCAGGAAATTCTACAGGGCAAACAGAGGTCATCTGTTTCAAAGAGGTTATGTTGTCATTTGTGTTTCTGCTGCCAAATGTCTTCTCCACGAATAAAAGCGCATTTGTTGCATCAGGTTTCATTCCCAATTTCACTTTCTGTATTTTGTAATGAAAGGAAATGCACTTGAGATACATCAGCATTTCTCTTCTCCTCACCAAGCACTGAGGAGGAAAATCACAGGGGGTTGGGGGGTTTTTATTTGTTTGTTTAGGTTTTTGTCTGCTTGTTTCTATCCACACCTGCCTGAAACCTGAAGTGTGGATTTCAAACTCTCATGAAAAGCTGTGAAGGAGCATTTGGGCCCACTACACAGACACAGTATATCTGTCATCACTAAAGACATCATCACTACCACTCTCACTCCAAACATGGTTAAAGAGCTGAGGTTTGGGTCTAACTGGAGCCTTGAGGAACTATTTCCATCTCTGCATTCCTTAGGTAGGAAGGAAAAGCTCTCTGCATTTCTTTTCATGTAATAGACTGAAAAAACAAACTGACAATTCCTTTTTTCTTCTGGGATGCAATGAATAGACCCAAACCCCTCTTTGCAGAAACGCTGATTTATGGATTTCAGTCGCCTTGGTCCTTCCTCCTTTTAAAGGAGTTTGAAGTTCCAAACAATACCTGGTACAAAGCAAAGATCCGTATCACTGTCTTTGTTTTCCAGCAGGAGAAACAGAGGCATAGCCATCAAAGCCCTTGGTTCCCCAGGAATCCCAGTGCCCTGGAAGTCAGGGAAAAGGGTGGGAGAACAGAAAGGGGTTATCAATAATTCTTTTCCTGTTTGCACATCTTTGGTGACCACAGGGCACCTGGTGCCGTGGCCAGGTGAAATCCATCTCCCCTTAGCAGATTTGCAATATCCTCCATGGTACCTGCCTGACAGCCTAAAAGCTCAAGGCATTTCCATATGGATATGGTTTGTGCAGTGTCTTCAGCTGGGAGGTACAACAAAAAAATAAATCATTTCAATGCTGGGGTCTACTTCAGTATTGTTTTGGTTATGCTCTGGCTTGTTTTCTCTATGTGCCCTTTCTCCTGAGGGATAGTGCCGACAAGACATGTACCTCCACAAAAAAAAAAAAACCACAGTGGAAGAGTCCAGAAGGAATAGACACATCCATTCTGCCCCTCTCCTATTCTCTCCCTTCGTTATACAAGCATCCCTGTTTTGCTTCGCTGCTCCTGTGCACCAGGCTAACGGCTTCCAAGATTTTTCCACAACAATATCCAAAGCCCCGTTCCAGCACAGCGTTCTGGATGGTTTTTCCAGCGCACACACATATTCCCCCAGCTGACTCCTTTCATTTCCAAGTTATTGTAGCATTAGAATGACAAGATGAGATTTATGGCATCGTGGACGTATCTTAAATAACCCAGAGAGGCGCTGACATTCCCAGCTCTGGATGGGGCCTGTGCAAACCCCTCTCTCCTGCTGGAAGGACAAGCTGAGATCAAATTGATGTGGAGGTTTTCAGCAGGGAATGATTAAAAATAAAAAAAAAAAACAAACCAAAACTGGGGGAGGGGAGGTATTTTGAAAGAAAAACTTCTCTATTCTCAGAAGAGAAGGAAAACTATTTTGAGGCAGCATTAAAAACCCTGAGCCTGTGCTGAAACAGAGGATGGAGTGAGAAAAGCCTTCGGAGGCTGGAAAGGCAACGGCGGGTTTAGTACACAGCTCCTGGGAGGCGGCAGAAGAAAATACTGAATTTATTCCACTCTGCCACTAAATCATGTGACTGAGGCATTTCCCTCGGTTTTCTCATCTGTTAAACAGTTAACAACCCTGCTTCCCACAGACGATGCCTCAGAGATGCTTGGAGAGCGCTCCGAGATGCGGAGGAAGGAAGCGGCAGGGCAGGACAAAAGCTCTCAGTCTGCACAGGGGAGAAGCTCTAAACTGAACACTAAATTCCTGATCCACTGAGACAGAAGGCTGAGCTTTAGTCTGCTGCTTTATATAAAACACAATATTGTGTATCGGCCTCAAAGCAAGGCAGCTTCAGAATTCTGGGTTTCCTCCAAAGAACTCTTGAGAGGGGAAAAAAAACCCCGACCAACACAGAGCAAGGCAACTCTCAGGGAACACAGCCACGACAAAGTCAGCAGCTGCCTCGAGACAAGTATTAACCTGAAAAACAAGCACTTTCTTGTCTATGGCAAGGCAGGTGTTGCTGCAATTACAGATTTCTGGTATCCACAGTTAAATCCTGAATTCTCCACCAGTGCAGGGACACGGCAGAGCCGGGGAAGAGCCCAGCAGTTCTGTCCAGATCCACCACAGGGGCTGCTCGTTGCCTCTGCATTTGTGGCAACATCTGTGTCCTGATAAAAATACAATTTTTTTTACATTTCCAAACCAAATGATGCAGCAAAGAAGCTGTTTTACAACAAATTATGAGATAAGGCTGAATCTATCTGTGCTCCCCCTGCCTTTAAAAGACTGAAGGGAGATGAAAGACAAGCCAGGACATGCCAGTGGGAGCAGGCAAATGACTTCGAGATCACCAGTCACACACACAGAAAATTTCCTTTATTGCTACTGTCTGACCAGAGAGGGGAAAAAAAAAATTCAATTAAAAAAAAAATTAAAAAGAAAATCAATCTGTTGTGGTGAGACTAAAAGACACCCGGCTTCACCAGCCATCTTCACTTTGAGCTCCACACAAAGCTTCACTTTGTTTAAAAGTTGGAGCCTTGGAGCAAGAGATGAGCACGAGGCTTGCTCTGTCACAAGGTAAAGCACAGAAGGGTGTTGTTTTTCTGAGATTATATCCCCCAGTTAGGACATTTTACTCCATGCCTCCTTTTCCACGCCTGGGAACTGAAGGAATAACACGGGAATTTTTATTCAATATTCACAGTTTCGATCCTTGATGGGCAAGGCTCATTTCTGCAGCACAGCTTCTCTCTGAGCAAAGGCTTTTCCTGTCTCAGATTGACACAGAGGCTGCAGAGAGGAGAGTTTGCCATGATTCTGCAATGAGTAATGAACCCACACAGCTCCCATCTGCAGCATGTGATCCATGGAACTTCCCAGAGGAGGAAAAGGCCTTTCTTTCCCTGCAGCCCATCCTGGCTGGGCTGTAGCAGCAGCTATTCCCAACCCACGTGCTCCAGCATCACTCTCCTGCACGGAACCAATCCGTCCTGAAATGGCACTTCTTGTCCTCAACTTTCACTCCTGACTTCAGCTGTCATCTTTAAAAGAAAGTTATTCCTTTCCTAGCAGTTTTCCACATTCCCTGCCTGCTTCTGAGCAGCTCTGACTCCATCTGACGTTAATAACATCGCCCCTGTGAGGACCTGCTGCTCCATCCCTTGGGGCTGAACTGCAGACAAGTTTGTGACAGGCAGAGCCAAAAAAAAAAAAAAGGCTTATTTCATCATGTAAAAGACTTATTTTTACTTTAATTCCAGCCCAATCCCTTCCAAAAATAAAAGGCAAGTAAATGGTCAGCTCAGCCTCTCTGCTGCCTTTCCCAAGGTCATGACCAAGGGCTGGCAGGCTCACAGCCAGGCTGTGAAAGGGATGAATTTCCCCTTCCTGATCTCTTAAAAAGTGTAACATCTTGGCTCACCCTCGTGCCTCTTTAATCTCTTTTGCTGCATTCACACATTCTCCTACCAACTAGAATGCAATTGCTGTTCCACAGCCCTTTTTTTTTTTTTTAAATAAACATTCCTTCTTCATTTTATTATTTAACAACATCTGATCCTGCACTCTGGAAGCAGAGTGATTTTGGAGTGCCCATAAATCACATCCCAAACTAGACTGAAATAACTTTTTTTGTTATTATTACTCATTTGTTTTACAGCCTGTTATTGCAAGCAGCTTATCCCGCCACGTATGAAGTCTGGATAGATTAACAAATAAACAAAAATACCCCCAAAAGCTAAGAAGAAAACAACAAAAGACCCAGGAAGTAAGGGTGGAGGAAATTGCAATGAGGCAGCTCTTGCTGTCATTTCTACACTTCCACCTTCACTGGAGTATTTTCTGCTTTGTGCTGGCCAAGGAAATCCAAATCATCTTCTCACACAGTATTTCACCAAGTAAAGCGTGCAGGTTTGAAAGGTTCAGAAGCACTAAGGCAGAAACCAGAAGTGAAAAAGGTTTTTTGGCAACCTCTCTGCATCTTCTGAAAAATAAACTGTTTTAAGGCAGTGGTTCCCTTCCAGTTTAAGGCAACAAAAGCCTAACTGGGAGTCTGCAACACCAAATGAAAGGGCTAAAATAAGGTATTATGGATAACAAAGAACTGGGGGGAAAACTCTCCCACCAAAACAGCACTTGGTATCTTTGGCTCATGAGATCACAAACTGAAGCCTCATGGAAAAGGGAGGAAGAGGCTTATTCACACTCAGTTCTCTTTGTTTTTGTGTTTTACCAGTGACATTTCTCTGCTCCTCTACACTTGTGCTCAGGGACAGAGCCTTACAAACAATAAAGTGGTTTAAATGACTACGCAGGGTTTCACTGGAAACTATAAAACCATAAAATTCCAATGGAAATCCACACTGGGCCACAGGAATATCTGTGCTTCAGCGCTGTCCTGAAGCAGATGCCTGGACCTGGATCCCCTCACAGGTCTCCAGTGGGACAGGGCACAGTATAACCAGTTACCAGCCATGGAAGTCACTGTCCCCTTGGACAAGGAACATCATCCATGCCCAGAGCACCTCCAGAAAGAGCATCCAGTGCAATGCCACCCTCAGGGCCATGGATTCATGTGAAACGTGCCCTGGTGAGTCCCAGGTGGCTGACTGGAGATAAGGAGCAGGATCCCATCCCCACAGGGATATGCACGAGCTCAAACCCCGAGATAAGAGGCCATGGCAGGCAACCTTCATGTTTAATTCCTGTGAGAAACCACCACACGGGAATGGCTGAGGATAAAACTGGAGATGAGGAGCAGGGGCTGTGCAAACGAGCAGCCAGACTTGAGTCACTAATGTCACATCAGCACCAGCCTGGAGCCTTTTGAAGCTGGCACACGCAGGTTGTGCAGAGAAGGACACAAGAAGGTACAGAACCTGCAGGAGGCTTGTATTAATAACTAGATTTGGGTTAGTGGCTGAGGGAGAGAGGGAACAGCACAGGGATGGAGTGTAATTGGATCCTGGCTTGGGGAAGAAAGACAAGGCTCTGCTCTGTGTGTAAACACACATGGAGGAAAAGAGAAAGGAAAGCCAAAAAAACCTTGTCAGAGCTGACCACACTTGCTTTTTCCACAGCTGAGGTTTCCAGCCACCCTTTTTTACTACAAAAGAAACAAAATAAATACAAGCAGAGCAGAGGATTTCTGTGAGTGCTGTGGGTGTGGGAGCAGGACACGTATGACATAAGCTGGTGGCACAGCAAAGCTGTGAATCATATGGTAATCAAAGGAGAAGTTCCTGCCCAAACAATGCACTCAGTGTTGGGCTACAGGTTGTGTGGGCAGCAGCCCTGAGCTCAGGGACTGAGAGCTGGAAAAGCCCTCAAAAGACAGTGAACAGCAAAAAAAAGTGAGAGAACCTGGGCTCTAGAATGGTCACACTTTGTCTCCCAGAAAAGAACCTCAAATCTACAGAGAAAACTCTGGCTCTTACTTCATCCCTCTCTGTTGAAGACTTGCCTCAGAACTTTGTAATCATGAATCAAATAAAACAGATTTACTCAGATGCTTTTGAACACCACCAGTCTTCTTTACTACATTAAACTGCTGAACACCCTGACTAAAATTACCTGTTTTCCAGCTATTTTTCACCAAGATAAAAAAAAGGCAGCAAGAACTCCCGAGCCGAGCAGGAAGTGCTGAGCCAACCTGGAATCTGTCTCTGACCAGGATCTGGAAAACTGGCACTCAGGAGAAAGACAAAGGCCTGAATGTCACCTAAAAATAACCCCACAATTCAGAGAAGAGAAAAGTAGTAACACAACAAAATGCAAAGAGTATGCAAGCTTACCCACCAAATGCCAGAGCAGGAGACCAAAATAAATCACAGCTGAAGCAAATCTAGTGAAAACCACAGGCATAATAAAAAACAGACAGCAAAACACAACGTAGATGGATCGCTAGCTCTGAGTTTTCTCTGGTAATGTTTCCAGTAAGGCCCAGAAAATAAATCTCATGGTGGAAACGATAAGAACTTCGGAGTTACAGAGCCCTTCTGAGTTACAAGACTGTACAGATGCACACGTGCATGAGACTGAGAAGGAAACAGCATCGTCTGCGATTCTTACAAATCTGTGTAGTCACAGTTTTCTCTGAAATAACATCTGTGCTGGCCGAGGGACTGTAGGAAGGAAATATGCTCCTTAAAAACACGCTCCGCTTCTTTTTCCAAGCAAAACCAGGTACACACTCCAGCTCTGTGAGCCCCCACTGTAAGGCCACTGTGATCACAGCCCCCTGGGCTCTCTTACTGAACATTCAGCAGTCGTGGGAGACCTGCAGGAAAAGGCAGGTCCAGAAGGCTACAAAAGCAAACAAATCCCAAATTACGCTCTCCACAGCAGCCCTGCCTTTCCCTACGAGAGGTTGTGGGACAAACTGGAGCTGGATCCACGGCACTGACCACACTCTGTCAGGACAAACACTGCCCAAGCTGAGGGATATGTATCTGCTGGGGCTGTCAGGGAACAGGCAGGACCAACTTCCACCGAGAGCAGTCAGTTCTGCTGAACTGAAAAGCTGTAATTCCGTAATTCTCTGTACATGCAGCCCCCTCCTCCTCTCCTTAGGCCATCTCCATCCACCTTTTTTTACTTATTTTTTCTCCCATGGTAGTCACAGCTGTTTAGCAGAGTTCATCTGGGACAGAAAGCTCTCTTAGACAGAAAATTCAGTGTCTTGCATTGTGAGTCTTAATACATAGAAACAGTGCCCAGAGGTGAGCTTTGGATTTGGGAGAAGGCTTATGATGGGCTGGTTCTGCTTTGAGTGCATAATAGCTCAACACATAAACAGAATCACAGAATCATCAGGGTTGCAAAAGACCTTCAAGAACATCAAACCAAACACCCCTGTGCCCACTAAACCATTTCATGAAGTGCCACATCAACTCCTCCATGTCTCTTCTCCACTGTAACAACAGAGCACACTGGACTATTAAACTCTGCCTAAACTGCAGAATTTAGGCTGAATAAATAGAATCTATTCTATCTGTTATTTATCAATCAATTTATACTATCCCAAATGGAACCATGAACATATTTAAGTAGCCCTATTAATTGCCAGCCAGCCAACGCTGAGGAGACTCCCACGTGTACCAAAGGTAGCAGGGATTTCTCCTTCGGATGCTGTGACGCCAGGGACTTGCACAACTTATGTGCCAACAATGAGTGTGAGCAAGAGGAGACTGAGACTCAGACACTGTTCTGGCAGATGAAAGGCTTTGCAAAAAAGCCCAGGCAAGAGCTGAGCTATGCAGGCCACGCCAGTATCTGCAGACATGGTTATTAAAGCTCCAGCAGCCTCCAGATCTCCTACCTTAAAGAAACAACAGTGAGAGTGTGCTGGGCAATTTGGGAATTCTCACTGGCCAGACACAACCTGGGTGAGTTAAGGCTGAAAGTGCAACCTTTCCTCTCAGCTCTGGGAGAATCCCCCACCTCCCAGTTCAGCAACAGGATCCTGCATCCCCTGGGCACTCAGCCAGGGCTACGCTCCGAGGGCAGGTATTGCCAGGGTAATACATCAGACCTGCTTTTGGTGGCCTGCGCTCATTTCTGCCTCACTTACACATCAAAACTTGGGAAAACCTTGGTGAAACCAAGTGAATTTCCCAGTAAACCATCTGCTCGTCCTGCAGAGACTGAGAGTCTGGGTTGGATTCGTGGGAGGAAATGGTGAGAGGCTTGCAAAGCCAGCCTTGCATAACCTCACTGACATCAAAGGCCTGCCAGGGCTTTAAATCAGATCAAAATTTGACTGTGCAGCATTTGCACTAGAAACAATCAAAACTCAGATATCCTCAGAAGCAATTTTTGATTCGTGCTTACATGTTAACCAAGAACTTTTCTCTGCAATTCCCGTTTCTTTATTTTTTTTCTAAAGCAGACCCATTTAAGATAAGATTACTCATATTTAGTAAATCACTTTATAGGTCTTCTAAAGCAACTGCTTAAAATGCCTGAGCCCATGCAGGGAACACCAGAATATTAAACATCTGACATGTTCGGTGAAGCATTTCTATAGAATTAAGAATAGATAAGGAGGGTATGAGGAAAGAGGATAAAGTGTAATCAGCAGGAGGGAGGAAAACCCAACCCTACTACTTGCTGGCTTTTTTGAGAGTCAAATAGCTGGCCTGAATGAAACCACAAATACCTGTTCACTGTGCTACATTTTGCATCCTGAATAATACATACACCTCTCCTGGGTATTGAAAATAAAACTCACTGGAGCTGTCATGGTCACTGTACAGCTGGAGAGTGTCAGGATTAAGTGACATCCTTAGGTTACAGCTGGAAAACGTGCAGAGGTGGAGCTTGTAAGGGAAATAGTTTTGTATTTTAGCTGTTGTCCCAATTCAAGAAGAGCACGGAGTGCTTCTAGAGGATGTTTCACTGTCTGCAGAGGGAGAGAGATCCTAGCAGAGAGAGCCAACATAACCCAAATATCACAACAGCTCCCAGCCTCTAGATTCGCAGGACAGGCTGCATAAGGCACGCACTGAAAAGAAATTCACAGCACGGGTGCAAAGGTAAAGATATATTCTTGCAAAATAGAAATACATGTATTTTAGAGGAGCTGCAGTGACTGATACCCATAGCATTAGAAGTATAGTTTACTTAGGGTCACTTTTTGCACTGACAGGAGTTCAAAAATGCCTTTGTTCTTAGTCACCTGGCTAAGACAAATTTATTCAGATGGAACAGATATGAGCAGCAACAAGGATTAATTACAACATAATTAATTAATGGTAACGTCTGGATGAAATGATAAACCAGTGGAAAGATTAAAAAAAACCCTAAACTGTGATACAGATCCTTGGTAACCAGATCCATTTATTACCATTAGCACCCAGAGCCAGCATTACTGTTTCTCTCTCTGCCATATAAAGTTATAATTAATTATGCAGCACAGCCGTCGACACCTGAGATCGATTCCCAGTTCTGCTCTTCCAGGACCAGACTCTGTGAGAGGAGAGAACTTTGGAGACACCTGATACTGCCTCAGCATCTGCCACCTTGGCACAGTGTGTGCTGGAACACAGCAATCCCCTCAGGGATGCAGGAAAAAAAAGGGGGAAAAAGGTGTATTTCACTTAAACTCTGAAGTGCTGTGGTTTTATCACGTGTATTTTATGGCTAAAACCAGCAAGGCACAAGGAGCTCACAGACTCATGGCAAACTCTTTATGCCCTACTTTAGCATGAGCTTCCTTTTTGGATTGCAAAGGTGCTGGAGTTTGTCAGATGAATGTGAGGAGGTTGTGCTGCACAACACTGACACGAGGCACTTTCTGCAGTGGGAGATCCAACTTTCACCTCAGACAGTCCCCAAAAGGAATAATAATAATAAAAGGGCTGCAAGATTAAACCAGCCCAAATTGATAATGAACTCCAGGTTTGTTTTGAACTGAGCTCACTCTGAAATGGTGTCCCCTCAGCTAAGTGACTCAGGGGATTGCTTTGGAATCAGGAATGGTTTGAATTGCTACGTTCTGGATTTCATTATTCCCCTCTGGGCAACTGGATGCGTTTGGGAGCCTGAAACTTCATTTGGAGAAATCCTGCTATAGCTGGAAAAGCAGGAATCAAACCAACCAGGATGGGATACATACTCTGAGTCAGCATTCAAATTCCTGTTCCACTGCAGCATTTACTGAGCCTGGGAAGGAAGAGAGGAAATAAAAAAGAGACAAGAGGCTTTCCTTACACTGCCAGCAGCACACAGCCGTGTGTGTGCTACAGGAAACAGTCTTGGGCTCCGCTTCTCAGAAAGTTTTTTGTCTAAATGAGGCAGCTCATTTTATAATACCACAATTCTATTCCTGTTCCTGGTTTATTCTGTGCCTCACCTTCCTACCAGCTGGTGGCTGCAACTGCTGCTATCTCATCAGGCAGGGAGAGGTGAGTGTTTTGCCTTTTGACAGGAGACTTGTTGCTGCAAGTCTGATATACTTAACATTCTTTCTACCTGCTTCATTTACTAACACACAATAATTAGCTTCCAGAAACAATTGGCGGGGCTCAAAGGACTCCTCCGCTGAGATTTGTAACCAGAGTTTTGAGTCTGAGCAAACACAAAGGGAAGGAAAAAAAAAGAAAAAAGAAAAAAGGCAGAGCGTGCGTTCAAGATGAGACTTGAAGCAAAGCCTCAGCCCAGTGCTGAACCCCAGGTGATAATAGTGAAGGAATGCACAGAAGCAGAAAGTCAAATCTGCAGCACCGGCAGACTCAAATGTGATTGCAGTTATGGGGAAGATGTGCTTCTACCTCTCATGGCTCTCCTTTCTCTTGGCTCGCTCCCAGCAAGAGTCATAGAGGTTTTATGGGCAGCTCATATTTGAGAGCAAAAATTAATGGAGATACTGACCACACACAGAGCACACATTAAAGTAATTTGATTTAAAGGGCAGCTCTTAGTGCTTTTCTTTCTCCAGCGACCTGCCTAACTAAGAAATGCACAGGAGACAGCTATTAAATCACAACTTGTTGATCCTTAAGGACTAAAAGTAAACAGACCTATGTCATAGAATCACAGAATTCTAAAATGGTCTGGCTTGGAAGGAACCTTAAATATCACCATAGTTCATCCCCTGCCTTGGGCAGGGACACCCTCCACTACACCAGGTTACTCAGAGACCCACCCAGCCTGGTCCTGAACACTTCCAGGTATAGGGATGCCTGTCATTTAAAATACAGGGGGAAAAGTATCTATTTTGGGAGGGGTGGACACAGAAAGAACATTCTTAAGTGCTCAAAGGCAGAGGTGGGAAAATGAGGTGGTGAGAAAACCCCCAGGTCATGATTTGTACAGTAAAAGGCCAAACTAAAACAGAAACTCTGATGGTTCACAGGGATCACCACTGGGGCAGCTCCAAAGGAGAGATTTCAAAAAGTTCAGGCAAGGACAGATCCTGTCAGGTAGAGCTGTTAGTGCTACTGGTGGAGCTTGACTTGGAAGACAAAAGTTAAGATGATCCTGAGGTTCAAAGAACAGATTAAGAAGCCAGAGATCTTGGTCTTGCCCCCACCTCAGACATGGTTTTATCTCCCACTCCATCACCACTTGCTGAATTGTCAAAACTCCTTCCATACAGCACCTCACACTGCAAACAGTAAATGGCTCTTGAGAAGCAAGAAATTCAGGATCTGGCTCTGTCTTTGTCTGGCACTTCATGTTTTCATTTGTGAAGTAGAGGCAATAAACATCTCTGTTACTTCAAAGCGCTGCAGTGCTTTGAGCTCCTCCTCACAGAGCAAGCAGTAGGTACAGTTATGATCTGCTATGTGATCACTTCAGAAACAGCACAGGCTTTGCTCTCCCAGATTTACAGCTCCTCTACACACCATTCATTTTATTTTTTGGGCTACAACCGAAGGAGCTGATGACTAACTTGCTGAATATAGAAATGCTACTGTACTCCTCGGAGTATTCCTTCCTGCATCACTTTCCCCACCCCCAGACATATGTTAGTGGTTAGAATCAGCTTGCTGAAGCTCAGAGTTTGACAGAGGAGGGGGGAAAATGGGAATAAGAAGATATTTCTGTTCAGAACAAAACAGGATACCTAAAAAGACTACCCTTGTCTCTCTAGCTATAAACACACACACACTTCTTCCCTCTATATGAGATTTTTAGTTAAGGCCAAGGAAATTCTAACCAGCTGAAGCAATAAATAATTGAAGTGGCCCTCACTATGTATACCTGCCCCTGAATAAAAGTAATGACTGAACAACGAAAGAACTCAGATTTTGGTAATGCATACACACTGTGCATTCATATGGATCAGAGGGAGTTATCCCTTAGAATATCCCAAGTTGGAAGGGATACAAGGATCCCACAAGGATCACTGAAGTGCAACTCCTGATGACAACACCAGCACAGTAACTATGGTAGTTTATCCTGCCTTTACTTGATGCAGTGGGATCCTCACAGGAAGGCTGAGGCACCTGAAGCAGAGCAGCATTTCCTAGAGGAATTTCTGAGAAGGAATGGGGAACAACACACAGAAATTAAATGGAAAGGGAGAACGCCAGCAGCGGGTTTGCCAATGCCCAAAAGACAACAACAAAAAGCTTTCTGGCTTCTGATTTCTCTCATACCAGAGAGATGAAGAGGGCAGAAGGGAAGGGAGGAAGTAAAGAGCCACTGACCACACCAAGCCAAGGCCAGAGATGCAGAGAGCCGAGGAGGCAAAGAAGAAAGCGTGGTTGGTAGCGAATGTGCCACCGAGACAGGGAATTCCACCTGTGAAGCGCTCATTCCAATTGTCACCGCTGTGACAGAGGAAAGACCCCAGTGCTCCCAAGCCACAGAGAGCCCTGTGTGTTCATACACATCCCTGTGTGTTCATACACGTCCCTGCGCGTTCATACACGTCCCTCGGGAGCCGGTGGGAAGTGATGCCAAAGCGGTGCCCACGGTGAGAGGGGCTCGTATCTGATCCCCTGCCTGAGCAGCACATCTGGAGCTGCCAAACCCCCGGCAGAGCTGGCACCCTGCCCACAGAGCACTCACTCAGCCAATTCCATTAGTGTTATCGCCAAGTCACAACACAGCAGCGACGGGACAGCCCAGTCACCGCTCCTTATCACGGCATTTCTCTTCGGAGCCGTGTCGGTGATGGGGTGCAGGGCACAAAGGCTGCACAGGCGGCAGGGAGAGGATAAGTGAAGCTAGAACAGCCTAGGTATGGTCAGGCACTCTGCTCCTGCTCCCAGAATTGAGCCTGGGAATAGAACTGATGCCTAAAGAGGCCAACCTAGAAACAGAGACTAGACAGGAAGAAGGGAATAAAGGGGGATATTTATTTGAAAGGCCTTCAGAGGCACACCCTGGGCAGGCCAAAGGCTGCACCCAAGATGGACCCGAGCCACGAGTTCCTCACACTTTTATAGCTTTGGTCCATTTGCGTATCAACCCAATTTCACCAATTAAACTTTAGCTAATGATGGAATTTCCCCTCAGCTTGCCCCCCTTCTCAAGATGCTGGGTTCCACATTTTGGGCCTAGGCCGGGCTGGGTGTCCTTGGAGAGCAGCCTGGAGAGGCTTTGTTCTGTCTGTCTCAGCATGAGAGAGCAGCAGCTCCCAGGCTACAGGACACTGCAGAGTTACACATTGGGAATACAGGATTTGAGAAACATAACAGTTAAAACCTAAGGCATCAGATTTGTCACCTTGGCTCTAATTTGTACACCAGACTTTCCCCTGGAAAGCAGCAAGGCCGAAGTGAGGAGCTGAACAAATCCAAAGATACTACAGGCTTTTTCAAATTTTCAGTTTTATTATAACCAGAATTACATCAGCACTCTGGAAGCTTTGTCATGGCACGTGCATTTTTATTTTGAAAGAATACAGCAAATGCACTCAGCTCCAGCTCACGTCTTTTCCCACATTTAGTGAAGTGCTTGGCAGCACTTAAAATGATAAAAATGCTGCTGTTCGTGTTCCTGTGTTGGAGTTACCCAGCACAGGAACAGCAGGGAATTCTTGGAGTTTCAGCAACACTAAACCTCGCTGTTTTCATTCCACTGGGACTGCATCCTAAAAACTCAGTCATGTCCAAGTTAATGCCCCAAAACAGAAGTATCCTAGGAAAAAAGTGACATGAAAAGGTTGACATTCCACAGCCACATCTCCCTGGAGTTTGGACCCTCCATCTGAGATGCCCCGAAGCTTCATGTTGTAAATACAATGTTCCACTAACCACAAATCATGACCACGATGTTAAGAGCTGTTCTGCCGTGGCTGAGGCTTGGTCTGGCAGAAAGCTGCAGACAAGCCATGAAATGCTGACAGGGAAAGGGAATGGAACTGAAATTCCATTCCTGGACTATTACAGGTTGGGAATAAAACCCTGGAATGTTCATCAGCACAGGGAATGGAGCTTGGCAGAGCTCATGTGCTTATCAGAGATGTAAAAAAAAGTAACTTTGTGTTGACCCTTTGGACTTTTTTTTTTCCCAGAAATTTAAATGCTCCTAGTTAAACAACTCACTTCAGTATTTCCCATGCAATATGATTACAGCTTCAGAGCTGCCATTTCTCACATGTGGTTTCCAATGCGCTGTTTTGTTTACAATTCAGTCCAGCTCTCTGATCAAACCCAGTGTGTGGCAAGTTAAAAGCCTCGACTATTTAGGTTGACTTCTTCCTTACTCTACAAAACAGAGCTCAGGATTTGCCTGTTCTAAATGAAGTGCCCAGCGTGGTCTGATTTCAGGACTGCAGCTTATTTAGCTGGCAGAAACACTGATTTTTTGCTGATGCTGTTTTCTAGAAAAAAAGGCTTAGAGCTGACTGCTGAGCGCTGCGGAGATGCTGGTGATAAGTCTAAACAAGTTAATCACTGGCAGTGCAGTAATTACAATAGCACAGCACTAAATATGGGTTCATATATACCCTGCTAGCACTCCAGGATAAATCTGCCTGCAAGGAACTCCAGGGCACCCCAGCTGTCCTTCCTCAAATATTCAGGTCAACTCTGCCGTGTGCTGCAGCACAGGAACACCTGGAATCCCGGAGAAACAAAAATATTTAAGAAGGGGGAAAGATGTTCAGAATTAACTGGGGAGTTAACTGAAGTAGAAAACCTCCAGGAAAATTTGTTTTTCTCCGTAGTTTTTGAAGCTTCTAATGGCTTTTCTTGCAATTACAGATCTGAAGGACCATGGAGGCCTGGGACAGCATTTTTGGGTTTGTGAACTGTGGTCCATGCATACAGAATGAGTTAAAGAGATGTATTCCACTCTTGGGTACTCCAAGGCAGATAGGAACTGAAAAGGTAGGAATATCCAGGGCTGTGGAACTTGAGGACTCACTTCTGAGTCAGTCTAGATCCACATTACTCTACAGATTTTATGACAGATAGGGAAAGCTTGTTTGTGAGCTCCTACAGCATCTCTCTGATTCGAGCTCCGGGGCATTATTGCTGTATCAATCGCCTCTCAAAATACAGTAATTGGAACAGACAAAACTCACTGGGTTTCATCTTTATCTCAGCTCAGGATTTCTCCTGTGTTGAGGAGACTTTCATGTTTCCAACAGTGGGGCTTTCAGCGCTTTCCTGCAAGGCTGCTTGACAGAGCAACACATCCACTGTCAGGAAATCCTTTGGTATTCAACTTGAAGTTCCCTTTTGCATCCTCTTTCCTCTGCCAATTACCACTCCAGAGCGCACTAAGCAAATCCTTCACCATTTACATCTCTCAAATAATATGGCATAATTAACTCCAGGGGAACAGCTTTCACCAAACTACCTGTATTTATCTCTTTTAATCTGCTGCTATTAATTTAACCCCTCCAGCCAGTCCCTGAGTTGTTTGGGTTGCTCTCCTGTGAGCTCCTGCCAATTTGTGAGCTTTTTTCTGGTGACTCAAACGCGTAAAGCTCACAGCAATGTGGTAGGTGTGGTGTGTGCTGAGCCACAGGCAGAGATCTCCACGGTTAAAGTCCATTCTGAACCACGAAGGACGACAGCACATTAAAATACTCTGGAAGTGGAAGCTAATTCCCACACGTCTCTCTGAGAGGGGAAGTGTCTCACCTGTTCTACACATTAGAAACAACAAAACATTTTACCTCTGGCCACAAAGGGAGAGTCAGCGTGAAAACAGCGCCTGAAATTCAGCATTTCACCATTAGTCTTTAACTCCAGACCATTTCCCTTGGTCCATAAAGGAAACTGAAGGAGCTCCAGAGAAAAAAAATTTCAGAAAGACATGACTTTAGTCCCAGTTGTCCTGTAATTCTGCTTCTGGCACTCTGGTCATGCATTATTGCATTGGCTCTGCTACCGAGTACCATTGTGCTTCCCAGAGTTCTGGTTTGATACTTGACTTGCCTCCCTCATTCTCATCCATCTGAAACTGGAGTCTGAACCTACAACCCTCCGGAGGCCCAATCCACTGCAGCTTTGAAGCCAAATGTCAAAATACAGAACATCAAAGCACGAGCCCGAGAAGGCGCCACACCTCCGAAAAGCCACAAATGCCTCTCCAAAACTACAAGTCAGAGGTGTAGATTTGCAAAGAGGACTGAACAGAAAGCAGTTCGGTGCAGGATCCTTCTGTTTGGGGGGAAAAAGCTCTGTAACATTACGAAGTGTCGGCACCATTCAACTCGTGCTCCGTACGTTTCAGCAGCGCTGTGCTATTGTTGGTCCTGACAGACCGAGCCATGCCAAGTCCTCAGGGAGCGCTGCAAGGAAACTGCTGCATGCCTGGCTGGAGAAGGAGCAGCTGTAGGCTGAGACCAGAGACTAAAGAGAACGTGTTTCAGCTTGATTTTTGTTTTCTAAAGCCATTTCTACACCTTCTACAAGCAACTTGTTTCCTTTGCGCTCACGCTCTGAGAACGGCTTTTTTTTGCGCCTGGGTTTTTTTCGTGCCATGACTACTTCTGTAATCTGCCTTTTTTTCCAAAAAGTTTGGCACAACTTTCTAAAAACAATACAAGTATCGCAGTCTGTCTCACCATGTTAGTGGCAGCTGCAGATGATCCTGGTTTAATATACCTTTGATCTACTAAACAGACAACCATATCTACAGGCTTGATAAGTAATTTTATTCAAATTCAGGATTTGAATAACCTGAAGCAGTCCATAAGGCATGTGTGCACTCCACATTCCCTGCCTGTACAAATTTGGGAGCTCACACAAGACTTAAGACTTCCAAAGCCAGCACTTTTCCATTCACACTCCCTTCCAAAACTCCTCTGAAGGTGGAGAGACACCAAAATATGGGACTCACACAGTGCTGACTCTGTTCTCTGAACAGCTTTGCACTGACTGTGGAAAAAGTCTGGACCTTCCTCCAGCACTATGCATAAAAAGCTGAAGGAAAATAAAAATAAATAAATGGGAGGGAGGCGCTTGAGAGATCCTACATGAAAATATCACCCAGAAAGGCGGAATCTCACGATGACACAGCATTTCCTATCCAGACAAAAACAGGACACTTGTACGGACATGTAAATTAGAGCAGAAGTGACAAATATTTTCAATTCTGTGTCTTCCCAGGTAATCACCAGGCCTGAACCCAAACAGGGAAGAACTTCTGAGGGGAGATTTCATTTCTTCTGGAACCTAACCCTTCCCTGGGGACTCTGGATCCAGAGTCCTTCACAAACTCAAAATACAATATCTCTATTCATTAACCTCTCTAACTTGCTTTCCTTGAGGGGTCCATTCCCTGTTCAGCCCTTGCCTCCAGCTGCCCCTCCTCTTCCCTGTACTGTCGCTCCATGAGCCATGTTCCTCCCATTCTGTGATCCCTGCAGTACAGATTTGATGTGCTTGGCGTGGAGAGCCGATGTCTGTTTAGATTAAAACCATGTTGTAATTTCCAGGGAAAACATACAAAGCTACAGCCGAGCGTGACGGGAGAAAGCCGTTCCCAGTTTTGGAAGCTGCAGGATGTCCCTCTTGGGAGCAGCCCAGCCTCGTGTTTATTACTTTAACCAAAAAGAGGGGAAATGGCTGAGGTTTCGCTGGGCTTCCCGCTCCACACTTCCAGAGGCCAGGGCTCATCCCCCCAGCTCCACCGGCGTGAGCATTTTACACACGCTCTCATTCCTACTTAATGGTTCTTCCATCCTTTCAAATAGCCCTCTCCACTCTGGCAAGCATGTGATTTATGGGAGCCCAGCAGAAAGGAATGGATTACAGAGCTAATGAATGAATCAAACAAACCCAAGAGGGGAGATCATATGATCAGCTGAATGGGACTCACTCTCTGAAATGGCACTCCTGCTACTTAGGTCTTTGTGCACAATTACACCAAGGTTTCAAAGAGCCAGGATCCAAGACAGATACTGAATTGTTTAAAAAACCTCCAAACCCACGGAATTTTTCAACATGGATCTGCCCCCACTGACATCTTTCAGCAGTGTTGCCTCCAACCAAATTAGCTGCCATTGATGCAAAAACTTCTCTGTGACAGCCTGTATGAAACTTGGGACAGAAGAACTTCGGGAGCATTTCCCTCTCAAATACACCTATGGCACCAGGCAATACTAACAGGACACTCCTCTTGGAAAATATCCAGGGCTATGAAGTTCTATTTGCTCAAATTTTGCCCTTTTAGTCGTAATATCAGCTTGAACCCTAAGCTGGTTTGTACCCTAAGCATGGCCTGGGTACAAGCTGGAGACTCCAGCAGGAACAGCAGACTTTGCCCCAAATTTGCATTCCAACAACCATATCTAATTAAAGCTTTGCCTCTCCATCAACCCTAAGAAGCTCTTTCAATATCATGGTTTGTGTCTCAGCAGTAAGAAAAATTCCAGCACATGCATTTTCTCATCCTACTCTTTTTTTTCCTCTCCCTGTAAACCTTTGAGGTTTTTTCCTACAGCTTGTGATGAAGCAAACCATCATTTACACACACACACACACACACACAGAGCCAGTGGCTGGGTTGGGTTTGCAAAATCTCATCCTGCATGTTTTGCTTTTATGTGATCAAAACCATAGATGGACTTGATTTAGGTCCAATTTTATTTTAAAAATCAAGGTGGTTTTGTCTGAGAGTGGAATTGGGGGTGGTGGTTTAAATATAGTTTAATTTATAAACTATTTTTGAACACTGAATGCATATGGGAGAGAATGGAAATAAGTCTAAGTCTATCAATTTACTTATTGAGCTATGCATACAACTTCAGGCTTCCTATCAAATTGTTTTTACAACATGAAAAACTGGTTGGTTTTGACTGAAAGTTTCTTCAGCTTTTATATTAAATGCAGGCAAATTTAAAATTTTAATTCATATTGACATTAAAATCTTTGCCTTTTAAATCTAAAATGGAGATGTTCTAAACTTTCCAAATTTTAATCCTCCTTATTAGGCCAATGCTGTGACTTTGATGCATACCCATTTTGAGCTAAAATTAAATTGCACTTCTGGGGAATGAACTATTTGATTAATACTGCCTAGTGTTCCCTCAGTATTTATTTCTTCCCTTCTGCCAAAGAAGGGGCACCAGAGGGAATGAAGAGATTTAGCTGAGAATTAGTTTAAGGTAATTATTCTACATCTTTCAGGCTCATTCTACATGCAGGAGAACAAATATTGTTGAAACAGCAGCTGTTTTGTGTATAATTTGAGAACATATTTTGTAGAATGAGTGAGTGGGATATTATTCCATTTGGATAATGCCTACAGACCTAAATTCATTAAATCGGTGGCTTTTTTATTAGTGCTACTAAGAGGAATGTTCTCTTTGAGCACTGCCTTGTGTTCATCATCCCTAAATACTTCCCAAGACTCACCTTCTCACTGCCCAAACACTGCAGTTGTTTTTACTTTAACCAGCCTTGTGAGATTCAGCATTTTGCTATCAATCAGATTTACTGTTAGCTACCAGCACTGAGATGACAAAACCTGCTTCTATTCTTGACTAAAATAATTGATTGAACCCTGCTCTGCACTTTATGCCATGTGGAAAAATAAGTGGCAAAGATTATTTTTCCCCTTTCTCTCCCCACAAAGCCTGACATTTCATTTCATCCCAGCCTTTTATTGGCTCTCACATCTGGATTATATAAATTTAAAGCACAGTTTTCAATATCTGAGATGCTTAAGGTTACCATATTTGACAAATCCTGTTCGCCAGGCTGTCAAATTAAATTAACATGGGCAATGGAGGGGGAACAAAAGAATAAAGAGGCTGAGTTTGATTCCCTTGTGTTCGCAAAGTGAGACAAAATTAACCCCTCTGAAGGGGAAGCACCAGCTCTGACAGGCAAACCTGCCAGAGTGGTAACAGGCAACGTGACAGAAATCCAGGAATTACGTTGGCTGGCATCCCAGGGATCAAGTGGCCTTTTTGTTGTGCCATCAACTCAAGTTTTCCAGCGAACACACCAGGTAGGATCCATCCCCAGTTCAGTTATAAACTCACCAGTGGGCCACAAAGACTAACTGCTCCCACATATTTTTAGCATCCCAAGGGATGCTCTTCACATCACTCCTTTAAAGACTCTTCCTCTGAAGCTGCACACACAGAGTCTTTTTTTATTTCATGCTCTCCAGGGTGGGTTTTGGGGGGACACCACACTTCAGCAGCCAAATGCTGTGGGGGGCACTTACCAACAGCCAAGAAAAAGGCATAAAAACCCCACAAAATTAATAAGGATAGAAGGAAAAGTCAGGGCACTGCTCTACTTAATTCCTAACAGATGCTTAAATCCAGTATAGTGCTGCTTAGGCTTACAGGTGAGACTAACTCATAACAGCAATCCTGCCTTTTATTTGCTTTTATCCACCAGGAAAAAATCTTGGATCACAGGCTGTGTCAAGATGGCACTTGAAGGTCTCTGCAGGGGGCAAGAGGGAGAATTCTTTCCTCAGAATTACCTGGGGGCTCTGCAATTGCCACTGCATTTCTGAGATAAAACTCGAGTAGCCACATCCCAGAGCTGAAACCTGGAGGGTCTCCTCTTCACCCCACTCTTCCCATTTTTGCCCTTGCTGGTTTCCTGCATCCCTCTCAGGTATGGATGGACAGACTCCACACACTCCACTTACAGCTATTATGGCATTTCTTCCCACTCTCTGCAAGTAATTTCGGGACAAGCAACTGTTTAACTAATTCTTAAGCTCTATAGAAAAGTAATTAAGCAACAACTTTGTATCTTAAACATCTTTGTGTTCACTTTACATACATAACATAGAGCCCCTATTGAGCAGCCCCATTACACTGAGCAGGACTCACATTTTAGGAAATTAAGAAAACCACATGGCTTTGTTATCATCGTTTTTGCCACTGCCATGCTGCAGGGCAATGATGATTGCTCCTTCCAGCTTCCAATCTGGAATATGCTTTTGCTTATCTCAACTATCTGCTGACAGCAAACACTAATGTGATCACCTAAATGTACACATTGGTGCATTTAATTTTTTTTTTTAAACCACCACTTTATGGCAAAACCAAGGGACTGACAGGCAGTAAAAAAGCAGAGACAACACATCAGCAGCGATGTTGCTCTGAAGCACAGTAAAGCAAGACACATCTGTCACGAGATAAGGGATCACAAGTGTAAATCTTTTTTGCATGTACATATATATTTGACAGTGATCATGATGTCAACATGGTACCCAGGCTGTCTGGAAGTCCTGAGAAGAACTGGCAGCTCTCCCCATGATCAGAACCACCTCTCAGCTGAGCTCAGTTAACACTAGGGCCACTCCTTGGGGATTTTTTTAGGTTTATAATAGTGACACGAACAGGATGAATCACACTTTCTGTCCTCTCAACTCACCAAGTTTCTGCTTTTACAAATTACCCACTGCCCCCAGACTTGTGTAGCACCCCCAGTCATCTGAAGCCTCCAAAGCAATACTCATTAAATCAGTTTAGACACCTATTTCCTCCCTAAGAAGATGACAAGGTTCAGACAGCAGGTGATGACATTCAGAAGATGACTGTGGCTCAGAACTGAGCAGTGCCAGCCAGGGGTGAAATCAGAGGCACAACCTCATCACAGGGACATGGCAGCTCCCAGTTCTCCTATAACAAACATTTACCAAGGGCTTTCCAAGGGCAAAAGGCCACACCCAAGGGAGAGACAAACACCAAAATAAAGCTGCCATAATCAAATTCTCTGTATTTGAAGGTATGTGGAAAGGAGCTATGAAAAGGTAGAAAGAAATCAGTGATGAAAGAGGCTTGAAGGAAGGGGAACAGAACCAGAGCAAGTCTCAAGAACAGAAAGAGGGTTTAGAGCAGGTCACCGAGGTCAGATCAGTGGAAGAGCACTGGCTCTGCACAACTTAAATCGGTTTGGAGCTGTACTGGGGGAATCCAGTGATGAAGGCTCCCACCTATGGAAAAGTGAGGCTGAAATGGAGGAGGAAGAGGAGTACAGCTGTGTTTGGAGGAGGAGAACCTCAGAAACACAACAGGCACGATGGAAAGCATCAGGAGCGAGCTCCCGTGTCAAAAACAGGCTTTTGGAGAGTGTTTCATTTGTGCTTCCTGAGAATCCAAGATCGAATTAGCGAAGGCAACATCTTGAGGCCAAGGTATCAGATCAGATATTCCCTTCCCAAGGGGAATCTAAAGTTACAAACTGACTTCAAAAAGAGAGAAGACCCTGCTTATTTCCTTATCAGCGGTTTCTGAAGTAGTTTCTTATCTCTGCGGGAGGGAGCAGCACTCTGAGCCCAGCAGCCCCTGCTCTCCCTGATAGCACACACTTCAGATGCCACTGCTGAAGGACCTGGCTGTCAGGTTCTGCCTTACACCTGCCCCAACACCCTGCTTTGAACCTTTCCTAATCAGCTTTTATGTCGGGAGACACTGCTCCAAACCTCCCAGAGCCCGAGAGAGCCGCCTGACAGAGCTAAAGATGCAACAAAGCAGCAGGGAAGTTGTTCAGCATTTATTTCTCTAAAGGATTGATTCTATCCCAGAATCTGAGCTGTGAACCGAAACCCTTCAAGCACCCACAGCTGATCGATGGGTATCGGGGATTGGTGAGGTTGTAAAACTCCAGAGAATGAGGCAGATCACTGAGGCCAGATAGAATCAGAAGTTACTCCTACGCTCTGCTAGGATGGATGGTGTTACACAAGGCTTCTTGGGAACATTAAACCCCAATAGAATGTTCATTTATCTGCCCAGATCTGCAGTTCTTCGGGAGGCATTGCATTCACTTGGCAAAGGAGAATCCCCATCTCCACTACACCCAGAGGAACACAAAATAAGAATAGCAGCACGTGGCAACATTCATCCTGGTTTAGAAGGAAAGATTTAAACCATCTCATTTTTTAATGAACCGTTTATTCTGGAACAATTATTTTTTCACTAAAATCAGTTTTATCATAGACACTTCGCAGAGGAAATCAAAACGATTTGAAAGAGCAAAAGCACAGAAAGCAATGTGAATATTCAACAGCGGACTGACCAACACAACAGAATATTAAGTTTTGGAACTTTAGAATGACAACAAACTCAACTGCTGGTCCTGGAAATTATTACATTTAAATTTGGGAAATGATGGGGGGGAAAAACCCCACAACATCCCAAACGAAGAGCCCTACCCCAGAGCATCAATACAAAGCAGGGCCACAAGTCACCACAGCTACTCCTGCACATTCTCCTCCACACAATTATTGGTTCTACTGTCACAGGATCTAAGGGAGAAGGCAGGATTCCTTCTTGGGTGGCTCCCAATCCCAAATGCTGCACATATGGCAAAGTACAGCAAATAAAAACCTGATCCCATCACCCTCACTTTGGAATCGAAAGGTTTTTTCCCAAATCTGCTTTTCGTGGTTTGCTCCAGTCTGAAGGGAAAACCAGGAAAATACACTTTCTGCAGAAAAAATAAAGATTAAACCCTATTTGATAGGGACTGAACGAGGAGAAGGAAGGTCAAAAATGCAGGGGAACAATAGAAAGTATTCCTGCTTTTGAAATGATCCACATACCAGCTCTTTATCCTACAATGCCCAGATGTCATGGAAGCTAAGTGCAACACCGTCAGGCATTCCACATTCCTCCCGGACATTTATTATTTAGACATCATTTCTCTTTTATGGCTTCCCTGGAAGGTCAAGACAAATTTTCTCCCATCACCTCCAAGGCCCAGGTTGGTAATGAAACACCTACCCAACAAAATAATTGCTGCATTATAGGCTATAATGCTCCATTGGAATAGGGGGACATGAAATAGCTCTATCCTTCAGGGAGCAGGGCTTCCACTCACTACACCAAGAGCTTTCACATTTCTCTCATTTTTTCCCTTCCTGTTCTGTAATATCATGAATTTCTGGGCAGAGGTTATGCTGAAAGAGATCAAAACAGCTTTTCCACTTTCTGTCCCTTCCACTGAGCAGACCTGCAAACTGCAAACTAAGGAATCTAGTAATTGTCAGGAAAAAGACACATCGAGGAGAATTAATTGTATACAATAATAATATTTTCTGATTTTAAAACTCAGTACTAGTAAATAATACCTCCAAAGGGCCAATCAGAATTACCCATCTGAATTTCCTGCTCTCTTCCCAATGTCAAAGCACAGCCTCTGCTCTTGCTTCCAGTGTTGTGACTCTAATTTCAATTTTCATTTAAAAAGCCTCGAGTTTGGCCTTCAGATTTGCATTTGTTCCTTGTACATGAACAATGGACTATATTAACATGAAAAAGCAGCTTCAGAAAATGCACTTGTGAGCCACGAGAGGCTGTTTATTATTGTTATCCCTAATTCTGTACCTGAACAAAAGCAGGTACAAGGATTTGTACCACAGCCATAAGATATTTTTGCATGCTTTACGCAGCAAACTGGGGTTGTACATTTTGATTTCCAGGGGTTGGCTCATATTTGATATCACGATTTAGACTTTTTTTTTTACCAATTTTTACCACAATATATGTGCTCAGGCCAGTTAAAATAAGTGCCTGGCAGGGGAAACTGTGAAGAGCTGGGAGGAGAGGATTTACTGGGAAAGCTGTTCCATGCAAACTGCTGTTTGTGGGACACCTCCCCACAGGCACAGCTGCAGGACTGGATTGTCCTCGCAATAAACAGGGAAATGTTTAACACAGACAGATTCAAGGACCAGCCACAAAGCAGAGTAACCTGATAAAGCTCTTTTTAGCAGCTACTGTAATAAAGAACCTTGATCTGCAGTGCACAAAGCAAAGTGAATTTCTGTAAAAGTCCCCCTAAAAAAAGTGCAGACATGGGCTGAGTGTGGGTTCACTCCTCTCAGGGATAAGAACTTCCAAGGGCAGCTGCACCAGGCTGGGTCTGCTCACAGGTCTGGGATAGACCTTGTAGGGATATTGCTCTCCTAAAAGCAGAAAATTCATTTATTTATTCTACTTTCCCCTTCTGAGGGGTGGGAGAGTGATACAGGGAGTTTTATAACACTCCTACGTTTGTTACTATGTACTTCTTACAGTATTTATTCCCACCATAAACTTGGTCCAAGAAATCACAATTTCCACTGGTTTAAGGTTTGATTCTGCAGTGCATGTCCCACCAGGATGCCTGCAGGAACTACTCCCAGGAATAAAGGATAATATTCTGCTTTATGAACACCTCGACTTCAAACAGAGTTACCCCTGATGTCTATCAGAGTGAACGGAAAGGAGATCAGAAGGAGATGGGATCTTGCATAAAGCTTCTAAGAGAAAAGGAAGAAGTGTGTCCATCCACCCCTTCATGTAGCACCCATCAGGAAGATGAGATTAGTCCACAGGAGATGAGGGGATAAAGCATTTGTTTTCATGCTGGAAATTGCAGCTTCCTGCTGCTTAAGTCTGTCACCAACTCAAGAGCGAAGCGCTCACCCAGAACTCTGACCTGGGCTGCAGCTTCCTCCTGCTTCTGACTCAAAGAAAGGTGTTTTGAGAGCGGCTCCACACCCTCTGATAAGGCTGCAGGGAAGTTTCATGTTTATCTCATCCTTCTCTAGGAAATACCCACGATGTAAGAGCTGCTCAGGGCTGCAGGTGGTGCATTGGCAAGGGGTGACTCAGTGGTACCAAGGACGGGATATTTGCCTGTCAAATTCCACCCATTCCAGTGTCTCACCACGCAGGGCAGCTCACATCCAACACCACAGAAACCAGGGTCTCACCTGGAGCTGCCAAAGGATGTTTTAAAAAGACCCAAATTATTCTGTAAACTTCAGCTAGGTGGAATCAGAATGTAATCACTGAGGTCACATTACGCTGGCTGCTTTCACAAAGTGAAATCCGGTTTTCTTTTTCCTTTGAGGAGCAGATTCTCACCCTCAGCCTCACAGAGTTTTGTGTCTCAGAATCCAATCCAATAGAAAAATTGCTCTTATAGTTTGGAAAGCCAGTTTTCCATTAAGTCAGCAAACTGCTCCAGCTTGCCCACAGCCAGAGCAAACACCAACAGAGGGAGCACATGGCTGGCCCAGGGAAAACGGGATCTCATTTCACTGAGAAGTAAGCCCAAACTTGGGCTGAATTCTGTGTAACACAAACCTGCACCCCAAATCATCTCTGACTGACTCACAGGATACTGAAGGACCTCTGGAAAACTACAAAAGTTGCTGTGCACGAGGCTGATTCCTCTTCTCTCCCATTTGAGACAATTAAATGCACATCAAGGATTTTGCCAGAACAGTTTTCGTTTGTAAGTGGTGACAGAGGTTGGCACAAAGCTCTGGATAAACAGAGGAACAACAGATCTGGAAAGCAGTTGTGAGACTTTCCTGATGAAACCTTGTCCACACGCTATGGACTCAGTAAAAGCAAGATTTACCAAATTACTGATTATTATTATTATGGCAACACAAGCTCTCAGCAGTTTTCAGTGCAAAGCCAAGGCTCCAGAACAGTCAGGAGTTGCCACTCTCTTATTGCAAATTTGGGGCTTCCTCCAGTTCTCAAGCACAAGTGCTAAATGAGCAGAAAAATACTCTTTAGAAGAAGAACAACAAAAAAGGCAAACAAACCATCCAGCTTCTTATTCTTCACAGGTAAGGGTAACAATTTAAACACTGCAGGCTAAAAACAGCCTAAAACAAACCTAACCAAAACTAAGGTTTTGCTTTGTGTTAAAAATCAGGCTCCTAACTTTTGAATAACCAGGCTAGGATTTTGGAATATCGAGAGTGCTAAAAGAATCAAGCCTTGATCCTACAAGTAAGAACTCTTCAGCATTCCAGGATTATCATCAATATCAAAACAATATATATTGTATTTTCTGCTAGAAGAGTCCTCCTGAGTCAGTTGAAAGGCTTCAGTAATTTATATTAAGTTCCTTATATTAGCACTCTTTTTCTTCTGTGGTTAATATATTGAATATTAAAAGGATGCCAATGATAAGCACTAAAACTTTTATACCATCATCTATTAGTGTCTTCTTTTTATTACTGATTTTGGTATTTGACTCTTATGCCAGTTCTGAGGAGAAAATTTGGAATTTAGGAATTCACATTGTAATTATCTGATTTCTGCCATGCAGGTCTTAACACTGTCCAGGAAACTCACCTGGTCAAACAGAACCTGCCCACCTTGAGTTAGGGGGTACTTTAAAATCAGGTTGGCCTCTTCAAAACAGAGCAAAAAGGTGAATCTGCTCAAGATGAACTCCCCAAGCAACACCACCAGCAGCACACTCTGAACCAGGGCACTTTCCAAGGGAAGGAGGAATCCCAAATGGCAGCAGATGCTCATTGTTCAGATGTATCATTCTGCTGCAGAATATTAAAGTTCTTTTTCAAACTCAGCTTCTAAAGATGAAAAGAACTGTTAAGATTAGAAACAACCCAGTCAATCTGACAAGAGAGTCAGATTTGGGATCTAATTCTAGAGGACAACATCCTTTAGCACACAGGCACGTTTTACACAGGCTTTTTAAATGGCTTTCACATTTATTTTGCCTCTCCATCACTGACAACACAATACAAAAAACTGCCTGAACTTAAAATATGCATTTCATTTCCACTACAATGGATTTATCTTTCCAGCAGATGTGTGGAATATCCAGTGATTGCAAGATGTCTTGATCTAAAATGATGACTAAAACGTGCACCAGTAACCCCTTTTCTTCAGTGAGATTGGTTTTCTGCAAATCCAGTTCCCATCATTTGTGGGACAGCCTTAAAACTCCAGGCACCAAGAGGAAGTGTCCACATCGCTATATTCTAAAGAAATACTGATTAAAGAATGTTGCTTCTGATCTCCAGGCCAAGACTTCTCAGCAGATCAGGTTTCCTTATTTTGAGGAACGGCTTATTTGGAAATCTGGAGCAATATTCCTCCTGGAAGACAATGAAGGCAGTTGTTTGAAAAGCAGAAGCTGACCTGGATTATCAATGTCAGGGCAAGAACTTCAGCTGCTTGATGTAATTTTTAGCAAGGAGGCCACAGAAAGTGCAGAGCTTTTGTGACAATAATTGCACAAGCACTCCTCTAAATTGTCCTCTCCTTGGCTTTGAAAACCTCTGCTCCAGAAGTGGAATGTTTGGAAGTGTCATGGAGGTATTTGTGTGAGCAAAGCCCACAGTAATACAATCTCGTATTAACAGAATGTCTTCTACTGACTTTTCCAAGAGTTTTGGTCAATCCTATACCCCAGGATTGTTATTTCACTCTCCATAATTTTTCTTCCAAACCCATTTTCTTAACCAAGTGATGGTTATTTGACTTTTGTAACTCTTATTCTGATCTTTACTATGACATAATATCCTGAAAATATAGTGTCTGTTATTCATACATATATAGAAATTAAAAACAACTTAAACACTTGAGCAGTTTGCCTCCTCTTGCTAATTTTGTGATTTTCTGAGGGGTTTAATTGCTTTTGCTGGCAGTGATTTGATGCTTCTGTGATAACTTTGTCCAATGTTTGTTTAACAAGCCTTCTTCAACAGACTGCAAATGTCAAGAAATAAATTTCAAAAAAATGGTGAAACAAATCACACTCTTGTTTTGCAAGTTCAATCCTACTTAAAGAAAAGAATCAGACTGAAAGCAGCTATAAGCAGAGCCCAGAATTAAATTAACTTCCATCAAAAATTTAACATCTGGATTTCAATTAAGCTCAGAGTTAATTGTTAACTGTCTTAACTCCTGACCCATCAAAGAGTTAAAAAAATAAAAAGGGAAAAAAAAACAAAAAAAAAAGGAGAGATCAGGCTTTGATGCCAGCCTGGAAGTTGCTGAGCTATTAATCAGTGGTTATCAGTTTGCCTTAGATGACTGAAACTCATTAATATAAACGAGAAGCCTGAAAGGATCACATTAGTGTGTTATCAGTTTCATCATTTACAACCCTGGAACAGCTAAAAGAGTTAAGCCATCACACACTGCACTGAAGGATAATTTGGCATCATTAATTTTGTTCTGCCATTTGCCAAACCTAATTGGGAATGATAGGGGCTTGGAAATCTGAATTCATAGCTTTCACCTACATCCCTTTATTTTTTTCCCGGAGTCCTGGCATTTAATGAATGAAAAAGCACCAAAACCATTCAAAGGTTTTAATAACTTGAATTTTGGTGAATAAATTTCACATTGCTTTTGATTTCAGAAACACATCCATCATAAAAGCACAGCGCTGTGCCAATTATTTCCAAATCTGTTCATTCTTAAAGGGGCTTTTACACTTTTGGCACACAAGGAATGTGTTGAAATGGAAGCACAGTTTCTTCCTTGCTAATTAAAAATATAATTTTTGTCTATATGGCTAATAGTGAGCAAAATGCACTCCCCTCCTCAGCCTCACTCCCACTGCCTTTGAGGAAAAGTTTAGTATTTAGATAGTTCATGAATAAAATAACAAAAAGTTGTGCATAAACATTAAATATGACTCATCAGATCCAACCTACCTCTGATCTCAGACTTGCAAACACTCAGTTAGGTCAGGGAGAGCAATTCTTAAGTAAATTCATGTGTGGAAAATTTCTGTTCCTGGTCACTTTAATTCACCTAAAGGTGTAAGGAAAGCTCAAAGAAGGAAGGTACTCCAACGCCAGGGATGGATAAATGTGCTGGATCAGGATTATGGTTATTTATTAACACTCCAGATCTACACTGAACCTAAGCTGAATTAGCTCCACTGGAGCTGCATCCCTTGGACCCGAGAGGCTCTGCTAATTTCAGGGAATCATTCCCAATAAGAGGAACAAATCATACCTGTGCTTTCTAAAGAGATGTCATTCACTGCACAGAAGGAAAGCATTCATCTTTCACGTTTTGGCACTTCCCAGATAATCCCTTTAGCCTTTGGGTTGATGCACTTTATAGAAATTCAAAATAACCATCCACCAGACTTATTTCATAGCGCAGCCTTTTATGAAGCTCTTCAAAGAGCATTCTTATTCCAAAGAGATAAGGGAGTTCTTTTGTCACATTGACAGAGAGACTTTATTATCCTTTAATGGAAACTTCATCATCTGTGGCAGTTTTGAACCTTAAGGAGGGTTGTGCTATTAAGACACAACAGACGTGCTACTTTCCACCATTAAAAATTATCATTCAAACAGTGGTTTCCACTTTTCTTGATATATTGTGATGTTATACAAGACATTTGCCCTTTTCTTGCACCACAAGAACACTCAAATTACAACCCTCATCCCGTAACTCCAGGGGTTTTTTTATCCTTTTTTTATAAATTGTTTGGAAAACAAATTTTAAAGACAAAGGATAAACAAGGGCTTCTCACAATTGTGGGTCCTGAAACTCTGTGCCATTAGCTCGCTTCACAAACTGAGAAATAACCTTCTGCGAGCCAATAAAGGACTAAGTCCGTGAAAATATTTTTCAGAATATCTAAATTAAACCTCTTCTGGTACAGCTTGAGGCCCTTTCCCCTTGTCCTGTCCCTGTTCCCTGGGAGCAGAGCCCAACCTGGCTGCCCCCTCCTGTCAGGGAGGTGTGGAGAGCAAGAAAGTACCCCCTGAGCCTCCTTTTCTCCAGGCTGAGCCCCCCCCAAGCCACTCCAGACCCTTTCCCAGCTCCATTCCCTTCTCTGGACTCACTCCAGCACCTTCTTGAATGGAGAACTGAGCACAGTATGATTCCTCTGACATTGGCACAGATTATTATTCCTCAGGTAAAGAAAGTTCCCATTTTCTCAGTATTCACACAGCCCATTCACAGCTTACACAGAATGCAAGATGTTAAGGAGGAACAAATTCTTTCCCAGGAATTCACCAACACTGAAGCTTTGTTAACCACAACTCCTTGGATTTACATAATCCCAGAGCTTGAAAAAACGTGAAAAAGCATCCACTGCCAGGGTGGTGTTTGTGAAAGCATCTCAGGGGAATAATTTTGCAACCTGCTGACACTGTGTAAACACACGGGTCTTGGGGGAACCTTTTCAATAACTTGTGGTGCATTTTCACCCTGGCCAAGTAATGCAGCTCACACCAAACCACCCAGAGGGGTTAACAAACACCTCTTATTGTTCTGTTTGATACAAATCATGCTCAGGGAACAGCAGGTACAGGATTTCATCTCCCGCACCAGGAACTACACCAGTAGGAAAGAATAAAACCAGTAACGCTCCCACGGTCACAGTAAATTCATTTTGCTTGTTTGTTCTAGAAGCAAGGACAAATTTCATGTAACTGAGATTCTGGAAGACTCACAAAGTATTTTATTTTCATTAATATAGCTGGCTGAAGGGGAGTTGTTCCCAGACCTTCAGAGCACTTGCTGTTTGACAAGGAAAAGTTCAGTTTCATCTCCCACTGAGTTCCTGGGATGCCTCTGCTCAAAACCTGCACCTTTGCATGCAGCAGATATTAGGCATGCCTTTCCAAGGATGAAAATAAACCTCACCAAACCTGCTTTGAACCCAGTCATGCCTTACAACCACACACGCACTTCAAACCACAGTGCTTCCAACCACCAGGGGTTAATGAAGAGGCTGAGAGAGGAGTGCTAATTACCAGGGTCCAATGGTATCCACACCCATTATTATTTTATCCAGCACAGCAATTCCTTATTTCTATCACTTCCAACACTGGACACTAACTAGTTTCCTCAAGAATGAAAAAAAATCAAGCTGCTCTAGTGCAAGGTGTCCCTGTCCATAGCAGGGAGTTGGGAACAAGAATGCTCTTTAAGGCCCCTTCCAACCCAAACCATCATATGAATCTATGATGATAAAAAAAACCCCCCAATTTCTTCTTTCCCCCTGCACTTGCACAGTAGATTTAACAGAATCCAGACTTCTTGGCCCACATGGCTACAATTCCCATTACTTCAGAGGGCCCAAGTCTTGCAGAAATGGAACAGGCAATACAAAATGTATGATTAAACCCTGGCCATGCCACAGAAGCAAACAGGTTTTGACATACAGGGGGCAAGTAGGGAGAGCTTGTAAGCAGAAAAACGCATAAAAATGGAAAACGGTAAAGCAAGAGCTTCCAAGAGAAGCAGTCTCTGTTCCCAACACAGCCAAGCAAGTGGAGTAGTTTAGTACAGGCAAAGCCACTCAGGTTTGGGCTAAAACTCAAATTCAATCCAGAGATTAGATTCAGAACCCAAATTTCACTACTGCATTGCTGAGGGGTGTCAGTGACTCCCACAGCTCCAGCAGCTCTGCCAAATCTATCAGCTCAGCGTGGATTCAAGAGATGGCATTTCGAAATTGCTCACGTGGTGTCTCCAATTCTACTCTGATACCATAAATATAAGTCTGTTTGGAGTATAAATCCATTCTGGAAATGTACCTGATGATAAAAGATGACAGCATCTATTTTAAATGCAATTATTATTTGAAAGGTGCTCGTTATTGCTAAATGACTCCTCTTTGATAGAGCTTAGTACCTGCACACACACACTGGTATTCCACTGGAATTCCTCACTCCCAGGAGTGAGCAGCTCCCTAAACTGCCAATTAACATGATAACACCAGGGCTCCACTCAGATACACTGTAATTAAACTTAGGGTAGAGAAAGAATAAGCTCTGCCATCTGTATCTGTGCAGAGGGAAGTGCTCGATTTGGACAGGGATGGGGATTTTTGTTTTTTGTCTCTCTTTAGCCAAAGGGGAACCCTCTCACAGGGGATGGCTTGCTGAGAACTTGAACTCGATGTGTTTGTGCTGATGGCCTGTCAGTCCCTGGTGTGCTTTGTGGGAAGTCTGTCAAGCTTTGTTTGCAAATTTTCTACATATTTTTTAAAAGCATTTGTGCCACTGTTCCCCCCCCCNATTTGGCCCCCTGGTCCCCCCCCCCCAGCAGTTCTGAATAATTGATGCGTTTTTACAAATTTTGTAATTAAAAGCCCTCCTAGAGTTACTATAGTAACGGGGGCCTTTAGAAATCAATTCAATAAAACAAAAAAAAAAATGGGGTTGATTGGTTGGCTTTGATCTTCTCTCTTTGTTCATTGGCATTAAGAATATTCTGAAAGATCATATTTTTTTTCCCCCCTCAACTGCAGAGTTGTTATATTCCAAGCCTTACAATGTATAAGCTTTAGTATTCATCATCAAACCATGGCACGAATGGGGGCAACTTCCTGGGTGCTGTTTTCCTTCTGGGACCAACCCTGACAAATGCAGAGCAACTCCATTTATTCAATTTTAAGACAGCCTTACCAAATTGTTACCGTGGAAATCCACACCTGGAAAAACTCTCAACCACGATGTGCATTTTAGTGAATATTCCTCCAAAAATACAACCCAGTTCAAGCTACAAGAACAAAACTCAGAGCTCATGAATTTCAAAGCAAGATCCAACTGGATGGTGCAGTTGACTTGCTTTAGTGCAAGTGTTCCCCTCAGTTTTACTTCCACCAGCACCTGACTCTTCAGGTTTCTGTTTCAGGAGCGTTTCCACTTTGAAAAATTACTTTAAAGCAATGATGAGCTCTTCTTTACCAGCTCTGCTCATTCTCACACTGGGTACAGAGCCAGATCATCATTCTCAGGGCACAGAACAGGCTTTTTGCACTTTTCTGTTCTTTTACTTCAACTTCTAACCAATGAAAAAAAAAATCCCACCAGAAATTTTCGCTAGGAAAAGCATCCAGCTGGGAGACACCAATAAAAAGGCCACAAGGGTCTGGATTTGGGGGCATGAAGAGGATGAGATCCTATTTCCCAGGTCCTCTCCTGCTGCACCTAACCACAGGTGCTGCATGCTTTGGGATCCCAAGCCACCAGCAGCACAAACACAGCTCGATGCAGGTGCTGCCCACGTTGGAAGGGCTGGATCTGCACTCCAGAGCCTTTCCTGGGAAAGGCTGAGCTCAGCTCCCAGAGCCAAGCCTGGTCTCTGTTGCAAGCAGCCACCTCCAACACGGTTTCAATCTGCCGTGATGAAAATGAAACCTTCCTCCCATAAGGGACAATCAGCTTTCACGAAGATATTTATATTATTTACTGGGATCTGCTTGGAAAATACTTTCATGAACATCTCCTTTCCGTGCAGAAGACGAAACCACAAATCTGAATGTCAAAATCCTATCCACAGAGACAAAATGCTCTGCCTGTCTCTGGTGTCACCCCTCTCCTGTGCTGGCGTGGCCCCACTTGGTCCTCACCCATCAGTGGTGCCCAAGCTCCAAACCAGCACCATTCCAGGGACTCCCTGCAGTCCCATTTTCCCAACTCTGCCGCTGTAACTCTACTGGAAACTCCCGTTTTCCTTGGAAGAGCACCTGGGTGCCCCAGTAACCAGGCAGACTGGGGAGGAGGTGGAGAGATCCACACTCAAGTCCCATCCTGCCTTGTGGTAGGAACACCAGAAGGTGTTAGACCAGCTCTGCAAGGCACACCAGGACGAATCCACCCCACAGCTTACGCAGAACCAGCAAGACCAACACTTGAAAATTATTTTTCTCCAGAGGAAGAGACATTTTAGAACAAATTTAGCAACGAGGAAATCCAGCCGCTCATAAATCAATAACATTTCCAGAGGTTTAACATGACTTATGTAAAAGCTGTTCTTCAAAATGTCTAATTTAGGACTGTTGTTACAAGTTTACTCAACCAGATAAATTTATGGTCACACACGTTTATGGAACGAGCCTAAATTTCCTTGCAGAACTTGATTTTTACCTTAAATAACCAAGTTTACTGAGTAACTAATTTTTATTGGTCTGAAGGGCCATTGTTTAGAACAGGTTTCTTTGTAGATAAGAGATAGGAGCCCAGATGCTCATTTCAGATACACGACTGGAGCTCAGATGAACACCAGATCCATTTGGTAAAGTCAGGGCCTGATCTGAAAGCAATAAATCACAACTTTTTGTTTCATATTTGAGTTACGCTAGTGAACTTCCTCAGGCCTTTGGAATTTTCTATTTGTAATTAAAAAAAGAAATAATATTCTTAGCTGATTAATGACAGAAGCTGCTTTTATCTGTTCTTATTTAATGTAACACTGAATTGTGCTGCAGTTCTAAAAGGAGCTATAAAAACAATGAGGGATTGATTACTTTTTTGGGAAAGTTTTATAAAATAGACAGTAATGAACCCTCTATACAGCTGCCATAAAGGAAAATGCAGTAGCAGATGCATCCCCCTTCACCTTCAGCATCTACCAGAGGGCTGTAAAAGAAATAAAAACTCTCCTCTCCTGGGAAGGACCAAATGGAAACAGAGATTTCACTTTCAACATGGAAAGGAGTTTTGTAACCAAATCGTGTGTGATGCTCTGAGAGAGCTGGCTCGACCCAAGAAGGCAGCTCCCATTCTCAACTGGGCTGCAGGAGCAGCTCTCTCCAGCAAAATTCCCTTCAAAACCTCTAACCAGAATAATGCCTTGAAATGGGCACTCCACATCCTAAGTATGGCACAGAGCCTCAAACAGACAACCCTCTAATAAACTTTCAATATCCAACGCAATTTCAGGAAGACAGAATCCCAAATTCTAGCCTGGGGATGGAATGGGATGCTGAAGATGCTTTGCTGTGTCGTGTCCCTCCCTCCACTGTTTGTGGGCTGTAAATTCACGTGATCCTGGGGTTGCTCTGAAAGCTCCTGAATTCTGCTGCAGCCTCACAGCACACCCTGGACACCTCTGCTTCAATCCTTGATGAACTGGCACAAGTCCTGAACTCACAGCACATCTGGCCATTAGATAGCACCACAGTGCCAACTCAGATTCAAGGATTCTTTCCAGTTTTGCTACTTTTTGGTGTCATTTTGAAGAAATCACTTCTGCATACATTTCATATTTTCCTTTTTGTTTTAAACTTGCAGTATTTTCTGCCTTAAAAAGCACAACAAAGCTTATTTAGTCTTTGCAAAACGCTAACAAGAAGTACTTCATAAAAATTCCAAGTTATTTATTATAATAAGTTTTATAGGCTTATTTATATAAGGCTGGAGCCCTTGCAGTGGTTTGTAAGCAGGGTGTGAGGTAGAGGCAACACACAAATTCTTGTGTGTCATCTCCACCTCTACACTGCCTGCAATATTTGGGGATCTGCACAAACACCCAGAGAACCCAGACAGCTTTTCCATTCAGCTGAAAGGGAAAAAGAGAGGCTTTCCTCGTGTGCCTGGTATGCCCTAATTCTGCTCAGCTGGAGAATACTTTAAAGAAGAATGATGACAGCCTCTGACGTAGCCAGCAGAGTCATCACCCACGCGATGCAAACCGAATCCAAAAATAGATGATGCTGAGCTTCAGAGAGAGAAAGAGAAAGAGACCTTCCCATCAATTGCAACAAGGAAAGCACCTTGGCTTATCAGAAAGCAGAAGCTGCTGGGCTGAGCCAGTGCTTGTCACCAGGCGGGTACGTGGAGGCTGCTGCTGGGGAGCTGCACCAACATGTTCTGGAATGAGCTTTCACAGGGCTCTGCTCTCCTACAGCATGGAAATATCACCCAAACGTGGGTGACTGCACAAAGGGTATTCCACAGAATATTCCATGGTGATACACTGAATTTCAGTCTGACAGAATGGCACAGCTGAGCTGAATGGAAATCCCCAGAGTTAAGTGGCTACTTGTATTTTCACTGCTCTTCTTCATGGCTGTCCCAGCCTGCCAGGCTGCAGAGAAAACATCAGATGAGCAAGCAGTTCAAAGTCGCTGTGGAATTTATTGCAAACATCAGTGATTTTTACTGCAGTAAAGTCCTGCAGTTATTTTCACTGAAGGCTTGATGCTCATGCTATAAAGTCACTGCTAAAGATTCCCATCATCAGCTGGTGCTGTGCCAAGTGCAACTCATCCTCCAGAATCTTAAGCTCTAAACTTTCACACAAGGGGAGCACAAGAACTCAAAACTTAAACCAGCCAGGACATCTAGAATTCAATCCCAGCTTTAATACTGACTTGAAAGGTGGTCTTGGACAGACAATTGAATTTTCAGTGCCACATCAATATACTGGGTATGGTGCCATACTAATTAGCAGCAATATTCAACTTAAATAAAGTCAGGCCTCACTGAAAAAGAAAAAAGATACTCAAAATACAAGAAAAATCCATCCCATACGTGTCTTTATTTTCATAAAGGGATCTGCTTTCCCTTTCCTTTTTCCCCCCAAAGGGATTAGTTTTCCTTTTCCCACAGAACAACCCCAGCAGTGAATGCAGATCCCATTTTTCAAACCTTGTCACATTTATTCACCCACAATCTTCCATCCACTGCTACGTTCCCTAGAAATAAAGTGGACAAACCTGAAGAGGTTTGCAAATATTTTGAGTGCATCCAGGTATTAACAACAGGCCAATGAGACAGCATAAAAGGAGGAATAATATTTGATTATTTCCCTCAGGAAAGCAGGGAGATCCCAGTCCCCCCACTCACCTACATGGGATGAGTGTACTACCACAGTGTACTACTATTCCAGTAAATCCATTCAGTGCTGGGCTCCCCACTGTTAGCTCATAATAATTCTCATTCTTGGTCATCCTTCCCTTTTTTTTTTTGGTGAGCAGAATGAAGGAAGGACTCTGAGCAATTTGTTTTGCAATCTCCACCTCCTGCTTGGTTCCCAAACCACAGTATTCACGCGCAGCTCTTCCACAACCATATTTTTAAAAGAACTTACGCATCCATGTCTTCTTCACATCAGAAAATTACATTTGCTTTAAGTGTATGAGGTGTTTTGTGGGCAGTAAGTGTAAGTTTAAAGTCAGGCTGCTGTTAATAGACTCTTACTGGTACCAGTGAAACAGGTTTCTCACAATGCATTGTGACAGGCTTTCCTACTAAAACCATTTAAAGCACATTACCCAGATTCTTAGTTTTGTTATTTATGATAAAAATGTAAAGATGAACCCCCTCAAAGTCAGAGCTCAACTACGCACCCAAATTCATGAGCTGTTGTGATTAAGAGCAGCTGAGCTGCAAAGAAAAAAAAAATTACAACAGAATGAAAGAGAGAAGTGCCAAACCAGATCAAAGAAGTGAGTGAAGAAGCCTGGAAAGACCTATTTAGCTCAGAATCTGAACAGCTTTTCAGACAAATAACAAGAGATCCCACTGCCTTCAGAACACGACAGACCTTCATCCTAACACTGCCTTTCTGCTGTGAGGGTATTTCACAATTATCAGTATTCCCAAGAACAGGAGCAGGGGGATGTTTGTGACACAGGACCTTTGAAACCAGCTGGGTGTATATCCACATTTAGGGATGTGGATTTAGGCTCCTGTACCAGTTGTCCCAGCTCTGACCCCAAACCTCTCCTGCTACTGACTTATTTGCAACCCAAATGCTTTATTCTCAGATTAATTTATTCTCAGATAAAAGCTATAGAAGAGAACTTTTTTCCCCTCTTGCAATTCCAAACTCCAGTTCCGCTGTCTCAGTGTCATCCCTTCAATGGTCACACTTTTGGGAAGGCTTTCTGATATTTGTGCTTGTAGGAAAGACACCAGATACAACTACAGCAGGATCAGAAATGTGTAAGTACGTGGAGTGCTGGATAAAACTTTACAAATTCCCTCCTAATACTTGGGAAGGGAAAGGAACCAGCAGCACAGCTCGGTTCTGCAAGGAGAAATGTTTAACTAATAGGTTTCAGCACAAGGCAGAGGTGGTTTCTTCATAATCCTGGGACTGGGAGAAGCTCTCTCCTGTCTGGATTTACAAGCAGAGTACCTGTACAAAGCAGCAGCCAAATCCCAGGACGTGGATGCCGAGTCACACGGGGAGCCTGCATGAGGTTGTGTTGCTTTATAAAAAGGCTTTTACTAGCACACGTTTCAGATGGCTTGAGAGCTCAGTAGTGGCTTCCTGAATAATGTGGCTGGCTCAAACTCACACCTATAAAACTTTTACACCGGACCAAGCTGCCACCTAGTATTTTAACATCACACATTATGCAGGGAAGCTGTTTTGGAGAGCTTTAAATGCTCTGTATTCGCTCCACTTCCTCGCGTCTCCAGCGATTCCGTAGCTGCCAGGAGCAAATGGCACCCAGCTGCACAGTCAGAGGCACAAATACAACATTTCTCAGGTCCCTCGAAGGGAGCTGGTTATTAAACAAAGATGAGAAGCACTGACAGGCTCTGTCTGGTAAGAAAAAGCCCATTTCTCGACCTGTGTTCAATCCAGGGCTTGCCTGTGACAGATGCACAGCCTGAACCTGATTTCAGGGATGCTCTCCTGAAGGAGCAGAGCTACATCCATCGGGACACAGGCAAACCTGGCTCTGAGCCACCTCCAGCTTCTGAATCCTCGTGTGTGTGCAAGGAATCAAAGGGCTGGTCACATCCCCCGAGTGGAATGAATTAGTTCCTGACAAAAGATAACATTTTGCTGGAGAACAGCGCTCCCTGAATGAGAAAGTGCTGAAAGGGGCTGCGTTTCTGTAACGTGAGTTTGTGTTTAAGGGTCCCCTCTGGATAATCTGCATGTAAATGAGGCAAACATTAGTTGTGAGTATCTCTGGAAACTTAAACTGGCTGCACATTCTGAAAGTTAAGTAAAAACAGAACCATGGGAGAGAACCCCTAATTACCACATAGCGAGGGGACTGATTAAAACCATCAGGGCAGGGATCCTGTGTTTCATTAAATAAATATACCAAGTTGAGCTTTATTGTTATTTTAGCTGATGAAGGAAAAATAAAGTCTACCTCTGCATGCATGAAATTACCTAAATTCAAAGTCTCGCTGGCAACAAGAGTAGTGCAGGATTTTTTTCTCCCTAATGTTTGTATTTAAGTAGCTCACTGAGTAGTTACTCAGATTAATACGAAATGTTGAAGCACAGTTAACCTCTGGCATTTTTAGCATCTACACAGAGCCATTTCTTTGGATTTCACATGGCAGGGTGTAACTAATAAATGCAACATTAAAATGCCATTTTAATTATTTTTTTCAGCTAAAAGCAGAGAGGAATTATGGAGCATTTTGGTGCAATGGACAACACCACCACCTCACTCATTCTCTAGGACACAGGGGTTTTCTGCTGCTTTCTGGCTACTGCATTAAGTATTCAAAACTGATTGCCAAGAGCTTGAGCAAACAGCCTCGGTGAGGTCATTTCTGGGTAGCAATTTCACAGGGGGTTTACTTCAATTAGAGCAAGACAGACGTGAATCTGTGTGCAGGGAGCAAGTTCCCTCTTGCTGCTACCAGACCCAATTTAGTTCCACTGCTCCAGACAGGAGAACACCATTTTCTGGGATATACCAATATTTGCAGTCTATACCTCATTAGTCAGCATTATCTCCGCTGACATTTCTTTTTAATTATGTCTAAAAGAAGTCTCTACTCTTTTTCCCATCTTTTTCCATTCCTCTGAGGGAACCCTGCATCCAGGAATGGCACTGCTGGCTAATGGGATCCAGCCTCTTCAAGGAAGGGTTCAGCACAAGCTCAACATTTCCACGGGAGAGAAAGTTACAACTCTTATCAGTTATTTTTACTAATTACTTCAAAAGCTTGAGATTTAAGAGCTTTGTTCAAGAGCTGAACAAGTTAAGGCATAATAACTTTCAGTGTCACGGTCTCCATCCCCCTCTGTCTCCCAGTTTATAACCCAAGAAGCAAAATAAATGGAAGTTGGAAGAAAAGGAGTGTGGCTACACTGAAACCTGCACAGTCACCAGAATTGCTATTTTAATTGGTATAAAATCCTCTTCAACTGCTTGCTTTTATATTACTTATATTATTGGTCTGTAATTTTTGGTGGTGACGTTATGTTTTTTAAGGGTTATGTAAGACTAAAACATAATCCCGTACCTGTTTTCCTGGGCAGGCAGTGTTTAGAGCCCCATTTTTCCAGAGAAATGTTGAATGAGCCTTTGGTTTGTGAAAGCTCCACAATGAAGTGAGTAGAGAAACCAAAATATTTGCTTCTCACTTCTCCACTTGCACATAGTGACTCAATTCTCCAGGTACATGGAGGAAGCATTCACATGACTGTGAATTTAGAAAGGGCAGACAGTGATAAAGAATTACAAACCAGAGTGTGCGGTAACCTTCTTTCCCATCTCCTAAGCTTAAAATCATCAGGCAGGTTGTGCCTTCAACTCTGGTGAGGGGGACAGGAAAGGAAAAGAAAAAAGAAAACAAGCACTGAAACCTGAGACCAGATCTCAGGCAGAAGCAGACTCACAGCCAGACTTCAAACCCTTGGTTTTGAAGGTGCCTGGACAGGGAAAATATTCTCACACATTATTGCAATAGCTCTAACTCAGGTGAGTTTGCAAAAACCCATGATATTCAACAGCCACACAGAAGACTTTACGGATTTTTGTTGGTTTGATTTTGCTGGGTTTTTCGGGGAGTTTTTTGGTGTTTTTTGGGTGCAGTGGCTGTTTCATTTTTGTTTTGCCTTGGTTTTTTTAAACTTCAAGAGTGTTTTGACTGTACCAATGGGTACAAAGGAACTCAAAACCCCCTGATGATGGCAGCAAGCAGCTCAGCCATGAAATGAAGTCATTTCTCTCTGAAAACTCCAAAGGGCTCGGCTCTCTCAGTTTCGTGCTCCGGCAGAATGAAAATTCTACATTTGAAACTTCTCTTTTTCCCGTACTTTTTAACACCACTGCTCACAAAGTCACAGCCTCAACCACATAACTCAGCAGCACTTTCCAACCTGAAGGGCCTTTCTGCACTCAGGGTGAGGCAGAGATGAGAGCAGACCACACAATAATGATAAAGATCAGAGAACACACTGATCCTGAGGTCCACATTGCTCAATCCCTTCAGGAGCAGCCTCAGCAGGTTTGTGGGAAGACTCTTTTAGGCTCCCCACTTCAAGAGGGATGTGGATGAACTGCAGAGAGACCAGCAGATGGTCCCTGCCTGGAAATGGTGAGGGTGGAGGAGCTGGGCTTGTAGAGTCTGGCTTTGAGGACACTGAAGGCCAACTTAAAAAGCTCCTACAACTCTCTGAAGGGCAGCTACAAAATTTATGGAGTCAGATTCTCCTCAGGAGCAGCACACAACAGGCACTGGCAAAAACAGTGGCTTAGGAGCCTCATGCTGGACACCAGGAGAAACTTCTTCACTAAAAAAGTGAGCAGGTTGCTCAGAGAGGCTGTGGGATCTCCTTCAGGGGTGTTCTCAAGATGCAGAGATGCAAAGCCATGGCTCAGCTGATCTAGTTCTGGCAGGAGCCCAACCAGAAGTGGAACTGGACGAAACAACCTCCAGAAGCAAATCCTAACCAGCATTTCAGTGATTCTAAAGTGCAGTGCAGCTGAGACTTCCAGCTCCCTAAGTATTCATTTATATTCCTCCTCCCACCCTTTCTTGGGTCTAATTCATCAGCTCACAGTACTTGCACAGTGAATGAATCAAAAATACTTGAAAAATCCCCCCTAAACCCAAAAACCCCCCAAAACACGTGGTCCATGCAACTTCCCTGATGCTAAATGTAACAGAACATACCCACGACATTATTGGGGAAAAAAAGCCTACAAGATATTTCTATTCGAAACACTTCACTCCTTTATTAAATGCTGCTTTTGTCTTAGCTTGTCAGGAGCTGAGGAACAGAGAGGGGCAAAGGAAGCACATCATTCCCCACCCACAAAAATAAAGCTAATACTCATTCAACATTTTGAGCAGACCCAAACACTTCAGCAATACTTAAAGCCTTCAACACCACTGCCTGAATGCTGTTACCAAAGAGTGGCTGATGACTTGCATTATTAGGAAGTTGAGGCCAAAGAATAATGTGTCCCAAAGCAGCCAATTGAGGGAAAAAAAAATAATAATCAGTGAACATCTGTGTGATTGCTGCACAACAGTTGTGGGAAAAGCAGAGCAGCAAGGTCAGGTTCTGATCCATTACATCACTGGGAATCAAGACAGGCTCTATTGCAGGAGGAAGCCATTAAAAGGATGTGAAATAAGCTCAGAGTCCAGTCCACAATCTGCAGGACAGGCAGCAGAACACACTCATTAGCATAGGCACATGAATGCCATTATTCAAACAAAATTAATACTACGTTGCTCTCAGCCCCAGCTACTCACTGTGCCAAGCCATGCGTATTTTAAGAGGAGGCACAACTCAGACCCCAAGAGATCTCATTCTGGTTCACCTCATGCTTTACTAACCCTTCTATCCAATTAAGGCTGCCAGTTTTATGAACTCCTATATATTAACGACCACACAAACCTGACTGTACCCTCCCAATAAAATGAAAATGCTGCTTGAGTACCCTCTTTAAAGGCTGAATGGAAGCTTGGTCCTGTGGTTACCATCCCATTTGGGCTTGCAGGAATAGACAATTGCATTATTAGACAATTACAGAGCAGGTTTCTGACCAAAATCTACTCATCCCTTCCTCTGTCTCAAAACTAGGTTTTAATGGTTGATCCATTTACTCCCAGTCCTCAAAAAAACCCAACTCTATAACAAGTTAACGTGATTATAATGTAGTAAGCTCTTCTCATACCATTAAGACTACACAGGGGATATATAAGAAAGACATCCCCAAGGAACTCGAGGTTTTAACTACAGAATAAGTCCTGCTCTAAAGTAAGCACTGGGATTTTTGAGAGGAGAGGAGATGCAGAAGCTGGTTAATCTATCTTTTTCCCCCCTCTCCCGAAAGACTTTTCGGAAAATGAAAGCTTTTGTATTGGCAAAACTGAACAAAGGGAAGAAGACACTATCCCAGGACAAAAATTTACGCACGATGAGAGTTCAGGGCAGTTCTTTGTGCAGGTAATTATACAGCCACCTCCCACTCCCAAAAAATGAGTAGAAGAGCCAATACTTCAACAGGAATCTGTTCTGGTTTTACTCCCTATTATAACTCTATTTGATGCTCTGAACCTGTAGATCTGAATATACAACATATGTCTTAGGATCCCTGGCATTTCAAAATGTACAAGAGATGCAATAAGTTTTTTTTAATAATAAATGAAGGTCAAGCTAAGTGATTAATGAGTTCTTTAACGTGTTATGCTGATTTTGTTCCAAAATAAGCAGCTGCTTTATATGACCTGCCTCATTTCAACAGCAAATCACAAAAAAAGTAGAAGAAATCACTCCCACACAGGTCTCCTAAAGCTCGTGCTGTTCATCACAGAACAAGCCCAGAAAATAACCTGCTGTCCCTGAACAACAGAAAAGTGTCCTCAGATGAACCAGTCCCGCACAACAAACACTACACATTTTTCCAGCTACTCCCCGAGCAAACTCCTCAGTAACAGCTGAGAACAAAAAGCAAGGTTAGGAGAGCAGTCGATTATTAATGCAGATCCATATTCAGACCCAGAAGTCAAATTAGAATGTGTCTATCAAGCCCTAATTAAGACGAATCAAATACAACTTCTCTGTCGTCTTCTAGAAATCACTCTGGGTGACAAAGTCAGCTGAAGCCAGCCCATGCGAGCTCCATGAATATTTTAAAGCAAGAAATATTGTCTCTTTCCCCCCTCCCCACAACTGGCTCAAGGGACCTGACAACAAAAGATCTCCTACCTCTAAGCAAAATACAGATTGAAAATACAAGTGACAGTAGCTTCTCACCATTGTGGAGTATCAGAAAGAGCTGTAGCCCACAACAGATTGTTCCAATCAGCCTTACTCAACCACTCGAGCACTCCTTTGTTATGCACTCTCATCAGAGAAATACTTGGCAGTGTTCACATGTAAATCACCAGCAGCTTTTTGGATCACTTCTTTTAATGTAGAATCAGCTCAAACTTTTCAGAATTGGGATGTTTCACTAGAATGCTCTTTCAGGAATACAATGCGCCGCTGAGGGCTCAGGCAGATGGCTTGGCTGAGACAGTCTGCCATGTGAACGCTGTCTCCCGTCAGATTTAAATAAAATCAAAAAGGAAGAGCAGCAAATCTTTCTGACATTATATTGCACATAAAAAGGCAGCACTTACTGGAAGATACAGGGTCATGAAATAAACTGCCTCAGTCACTGATCCCAGGCCAGGGTTAAACCCACCCCAAGTTATTTCATTTCTAAATGAGATTAATTGGTAGCTCCAGTCTCGTTCTTGACAGATCCATCACCAGTGCATCCAGCAATATTTGGCAGTGTAACACACAGACCTCACCTTACTCCCGTTCACAGTTCCATTCTTCCAAGCAGCTGGAGAGGGACTACACACACAAGCCAAATTGGAAAACGCCCGGAGAACAAACCACCCTCTTATATGGCTCCCTTCAGTCAGAATTAAAAACCACAGATGGGCCAGGGAGAGAAAGTTTCAAAGCAGGTTTTCACCACAAGAAGTTTGCTGAGCTCCTGTTCTGTCGGTCCAGAATGCCTCCCAAACATGATGCTCAGTGTGGATTTGTTGTAAATTTTAGTTAAGGAGCATCTCCTTTACGAAAATTAAATTAGGAACTACTGGAGAAATTATCCTCTCCCCCCATCTGTCAAGGGAGCATAAGCTGACCAGTCCTACACTGCTCCTCAGACACACTGGAAGCTTGGCAGACTGTGCAGTTCATTACACACAGATTATTGTGCTTATCTCTCATAGGCAGATAACAAAACTCTTTGCTCTCCAAAGCAAATCGCTCCAGTATTCCCTATTTTAACCTACAGCTCAAAGAAAACACATTAATAACTCTGACCCCGTGATCTACCCAGGGCTGGAAAGCGACCCAGCTCCACACCTGCATCCCTGTCACTTCATGGGCCCTACACACACAGCATCCTATAGCTCTGTAGTGCACAGAACCCAGGCCTTGATCCCTGAAAACAGAACTAAACCCCCAAAATTAGTCCGTGGGAAGGGGAGGCAGGAGCTGCTCTTCTGCCTGACGTGCCCCAAGCTCCGTGTGGTTACTCCTTTCTCCTCTCTTTTACTCTCCTCTCAGCCCAGCACGACCAATTAAGCAAGGGCTGAATCAGGCCCCTTCCATATAAATGGATCATTTGAAGTTATGCACGTTACTTTACGTGGAAAAAATCCGAGCTTTTAAAAAAATGAGGGTATAAAATATAAAAAGACATTTTTAAAGTGCGCGGGCGCGCACACAAGGCGGCTTTGCTTCGCCCTGCCTGGTGAGCAGAACAGATAGCCTGTTCTCTGAAACCCCCTTTTAACTGCAAACCTTATACAGGCTGTGTGTATTTTGGACCCCTTCCCATCCTACCATGATTTCCTGTCTGAGTCTGCAGCCCATGGCAACAGCAGAAAATTGGAGTGCGGGCTCTGCAGATGGTGCAAGGCCAAATGCCCCGTGCCAGCTCGGTATCTTCTGCCATAACTTAATGCATTATCTAAGCCTTGGCTGCGTGGCAAGAGTTACCTGCACGCTAATAAATTACATTCATTTTCATTTATGAATTGTGCCTGCCTTAGGGGAGCTCTGGCCCTCTGCAGTGAACGTGAAAAACCACAATCGCACAGCCCTGCACATACATCATCACACTGTAACAGGAAAATCCTGAGTATTCCAAACTGCTGTGGAGGTACAAGAAAATTCAGAGTTTTATCACTCAATTCCAGCAGCTCCCAAGTCACCCCTAATGTCTGAAAACAAAGCAAGACAGCCCCCTCCCCAAATTTGTGGGTGTGCAGCACATACATCATCCCACAAAACAACCCATGGTGAAAGCTGCATTTCCACGTGTCTGCAACAAAAACATGAGCCACGGGATTACACACACAGGGAAAAGGTGCCAGAAACAATTCCAGGGCTGCTTTCCATGGAGAAATGTTGAGCACGAATCTTCCCTGAGTGGCTTTAATAAGAGGCTCTGCAGCTGGCACTGCCCTGAGAGAAGGGAGCTGGAGGATGGACACACTTTTCCAAAGGAATAATGTTAACAAAAACACACCAGTCGCCCACACTGCACTCACCAGCACAGCTACAGAACTACCTCAGGGCACGGATGCTTTAAATCCCCCCACCCAGGTTTTCCATGCAAGGAATGGTCACCAAAGCCAAAGCTTCTCCCACCTCAAGGTGTAAATCCCTTAAGTTTATTACAAAGTACTAAAACAAAACCACCTCAGACAAACACGTGGCCTCAATCCAAGCAATTTCGAACACAGGCAACTGCTTCAGAAAGTCTTTTCTGAGAAGCAAAAATGGATCGAATATCTATTAAATCAAATGGAAATTATTCCTTTGGCTGCAGCAAGGTTAAACTTCGAGGTAAGCAGCATTTCCCACATGGATTCTGAGCTTCCTTCAGTAGCAGGTTATTGACAACAACTCTGATGAATCTCCTGATCTTACTTCAGGTTCGAACAAAACTGATACTCATTCAAGCCAAAACTTCAACATAGGCTGACAAAGCATAACAGAAATTTTCCTAGCACTTCCTGGGGAAAAAAAAAAAAGCTTTAAAAGCCTTTATATATTGACAATAGAATGAGATGGTTTATTAAAAACAGTAATAAAGATTATGAATTGGCAGCTACCATTATAGTTTTTCACCTTCTTCCCTCCCCTCTAAGTTCAACTGTCCCTTCAGTGCAAATATCCAAACACACACTATAAAATTGATATAACAGCTTAGAAGCACCAGAAACCACGCTAAAATCATAATAAAACTGTATCAATTCAACTCTGGAGCAATTTTTAGGCTCTCTAGACTAAACAAAGTCACCAGTGCAAGCTGAGCACAAAAGCGGGTGGGGGGCTGGAACGAAGATAACATTCAAGCAAAGAGCAGAAATTCAATGTGCAATTAAACAGAACTTATAACCACCCCCATAGAGGAAATGCATTTCATTATATGTTATCTTTTACATTATTACAACAAACATCCATCCCTGAGGTTTTGCTTAGGCCTGTGGTGTTATCTCAGGAAATTGCACAAAAACTGGAAAAAGCAATAAAAAGGAACCTCACAACTACTTGTAAGAGGAATCAAAGATAAAGGTGAATGAACTGTCTAAAAGCAGCTCAAAACCCCTGGTTTTTGCTTTCACCTGACACCAGTCAGTGGTGCCTGGAGTACGGAGTAGTCATTTAAACAAAACAAACAAGAAACTGACTTCTACTAAATTGTAGTAAAACATCAAAACCTCAAACACTTTGAAGAAAGAATACGAGGCAAAACTGGCCTAATTCCCTACTTTAGCTGTTTGCCAGTATTCAACTCTTGTCCTTCAGTTCAAATAGTAGTGTGCTTTACTTACAAACAATAAAGTGTAAATATTAGAAGAAAATCCATTCACTGTCGTCTTGGAATTAATCAGGAAAAAATCCAGAGCTATAGAGGATCAAAAAAATAACAGATAATTATGCCTCTGCATGCTTATCTTTTTAATGTGTAAGTCCCAGCATAAACACAGTTATATTTTCTTCTTTATTCTCCAGGTCCCAGGCAACAGACTCCAGATTGGGATAGAAATTAAAGCGACAGAAGTATCCAGCATGGACTGTGATGTTATAAACACTGAAGAATGGGACAAGCAGATTATGTCCTCTGTAGTGTTCCTTTCCTCTCACCCAAAATACCATAAACAACTTTTGCTTTGATCTTGCATAGCCCCACGGCAAATTTATCAGTTGTTATAAATCTACATCCACAAACTGAGAAGCTGCTCTGAAATGTTTATTTGGCCTCAGTTCTTTGTCTCTGTCCCAGGATTCTACCACAAACACTCTTCATCATCTCAAGCATTTTAGTGTCACTACACAAAAACTACAGGAGTTGTTTAAGCACATTTTCCTCTTTTTTTTTTTGCTTATGTCAAGGCTTTTTAATTTTTGGACAGGGAGAGCCAAATGCAGCCTCGTGACAGATCGCTCTGGCATTTTGCTCAATTCAGACATGAAGCAGGCCAAGTACAACACAACATGAACATCAAACAGGTTTTAAGAAAGAGATGGTCCAGGTGTAGTAATTAAACAACCAGAACAAGACTGACAAGTGCTCGGGTGCACAACTGACCTCGGAGTGTCTGGGTCAGAGCCACACAAGGAGCACCAGCCAATCCCTGAGACCCGATTTAATGATGCTCCCCGGGCAGCCCAGCACCCCAAGCTCTGCTGAGCAGCAGTTTCAGAGAAATGCTTCACATTAGAGCACAGCAAAGACCAATCCCAAGCACTGCCCCATGGAGGGGCTCCTCAAACAGCATCAGCTGGACTAGGAATTGATGCCTGAATAGGCCACCTAAAAAACAGAGACTAGACAGGAATAAGAGAATAAAAGTAGGTATTTATTTGAAGGGTCTTCAAAGGTACACCCTGGGCAGGCCAAAGGCTACACCCAAGATGGACCCCGAGTCACGAGTTCTTCACACTTTTATAAGTTTGGTTTATTTGCATACCAGGGTTAATTCTCCAATTAAAACTTAAGTTAATGATGCCATTTCCCCAAGCTCACCCCCCCTCTTAAGATGCTGGGTTACACATTTTGGGCCTAGGACAGGCTGGGTGTCCTTGGAGAGCAAACCTAGAGAGGCTTTATTATGTGTAACCAGCATGAGAGAACAGCAGCTCACAGGCTACAAGAAACTTCAGAGTTACACACCAGGCAGTACAGGATTTAAAAAATATAAAAGTTAAAACTCAAGGCATCAGAATCACATCATTAAAGAACAGGTTTTGAGCAGATGAGGAGGAGGAAGTTTACAAATCCAAAGGACTTTCATCTGCAAGTACCACGTAACGAGTGGGTTTTAATGGACAAGGATTTTATAGCTCAGAATTCCATCTAACTTTAATCCTTGGTGTCCCCTCCTGAAGAGAGCAGCACTCACACCATCCCCTCTCCTCAGAAGTTACTTCCAGGCTATTAATTCTATCCCAGGCTCACAGAAGTGCAGGCACCACCCTGGCAGGCTGCAGGCAGACGCTGGAATTAGGGGTTGACAAAACCACCTCAGCTGTGCCCTGCCCATCGCTGCCTTGCCGAGCTCACCAGGTCACTGCTGTACCCAAACCCTTCCCAAGGACCAGGCTGAGCTCCCAGATCCTGCCTGCCTTGTGACCCAAGGCCAAAGGCAAGTCTGGATGTGTCAGGGTGAAAGGAACGAACCTTTCCTCTTTCTATTACTGCTTTCTTGGGACAAGTCCTGCGATGCAAACAAGACATCGCCACCTCAAAGCTCTCCTCACTCATGTGGCTGAAGGGTGATCCTTCACGTCCCTTCCAACCTGATATTCCATAAAAAAACCCCACAATTTGGAACCCTTAAACTGACACATGCTCTCAACAAGATCCACCAATTATGTATATATATGTATTTTTTTTTAAACGTAGCTGCTCTTCTGTATGGAGAAGAATGAAGTTGAAGTACTTCGGCCCCAAATTGTAAATTAAGAAAGCACGAAGCCACCGCTGTCCTGGATTTACTGCTGCCTCAGGCTTGTTTGGATTTAACCAAATGTCATGTTAGGCACTTAGGTTCAAAATACCATGTAAATCAATCCCATTAAAACAAGAAGAGCACCAGAAATGATTGGTTTTATCCTTTTGTTCATCAGCCTGAATTCTCATGGCTCAACGTGAGCAAACGCACATTTCCTCCTGCTGTCTACTGGTGGGGCAAAACTTCACCAGGGAGTGAGGTTTCCCTTAATGTCCAGCTTGCAAAATCCTGAGCCTGCAACAATGGGAAATGTTTATAAATAAGGACCACATACACCGACTTGAAAAGCTCAGCCCTGACCAAAGGCAAAGTGAGAGCTCAGATGTAAATAGAGAATTATTTCCATCTCGTTTCCAAACATTCAGAATTAAAACAGCTGAGAGATTTACTGGGCACTGTGGAGTATCCAGAGGGTTTATTGTGTTTACAAGCCTCTGTTTCTCTTCTGTTGAATTCTGCTGGCACAACGGACAAATTGCTCAAGAAAAAGTAAGATGTGAAATGCATTAGCCTTTAAGAAAGGACAAGCTAATTTAGTGAAGATCGCAGGATTAATACTATTTTTGGCCTTATTCCATTTTCTTGCATTGCTGTAAAATGAGTTTTTTAACAACTGACTTCAACACCAAGATTTTGGGTTTAAGCTCCCAAGTGCAAGTGGGCACTTCGGAGCTTGGGCTCTCTCTGAAGTTAATTAAGCATTTGAGTCCTCACCCATCCTCCTCTGCAACTTGGTAATTGTTTATTAAGTAAATTTTACAGACTATGGTAAATAAGTGTTTCCAGTTCTGTACTTATGTTTCCTGCAACAGAGGACTTCATAAACTGAAACATTTCCTCTGAGTTGTTGCAGACCCATCCATTACAAAGCCAAGCTGGGGAAAGGGACAGAAAAATCAAACAGATGAAGAAAGCTCTAAATGGACCATTAACTGGGGTAATTGAATCACATGATGTACATCAGCAGAAATAAATTACTACAACATGAAAACATTGCAATGACATTACTACCCAAACACGATTTTTCAGCATAAAAAGATGTTTCATCTCAACCCCATTGCCAAAACAAAATTTATTCAAAATTCACCACTAGCCTTTGTTACTACTGCAGTTAGTTTTGGAATAACCCCAAACTAGGGAAGGGATTAAGATGTCAAAACAGCCAAAATCTCTATATATGACATCCATGCTCTGCTGATCTCAAGGAAGAGGAGGATAGCCATAATCTATAGATCAGTTATGGAAGTTGATGGACAACCATCAACTCCCCCTCAATCAGGTGAGTTTAAGTTTCAAATCACGTTAGAAATTAGATGGGGTACATGAGAAAAAAACCCCATACCCTGTTGGCTCAGTTCAGCAAAATCAGCTGCAAGATCTCCAATTTCATTCCAGTTATTCCAATATCAGAAAACATGTACATCAAACCCCCTATTTTATCACTAAAATATGAGCACTCAGAGCTTATTCCTCATTTTCTGTGTGCTGAAACACACACAATAAATGCAAGAGAACCCAAAGATCAAAATATTGCACAGGTGTTTGCTGCTATTCTTTGAGCTAAACCAGCTTGGTTTTACACCTGGAACATCAATAAATTAATGAACCAAATGCCAAATCCCTGTTGCAACTTAGGGATAAAATTCTGTCCTGACCCCAACAATAGCTGTTCAGTTCAAACTTCAGCAGCACAAGAGATTTCAGCCTTGATACAACAGATCACAGAGTTTTCTCTCCAAGAGGTCCCTCCCTCACAGCCCAACTCCTCTGTTTCACAGAGTTAAGTTGCCACCAACACAGATTCCACTAAAAATCCAAAGATCAGCAGCATTTGCTGCTGCTAGTTACAGACAGAGGGATTTCAGCACTCGCTCTTTAACTAATTTTACTGAAAGGACACCAATTTTATTGCTGATATTGGGGCAATATCAGCAATGTGAAGGATTAAAGACAACATCATTACTTAATTAATTTTCCTTTACTAGAACAAAAAAAAATATATAGAGACACATAAAAAACTCGCTGTAAGTGGAAAAAAAATAAGCATTTTAGCCTCACTTGCTCTACACTTTACCATAAGATGCACAATTAAAAACACAGATAGCTGCAGAGGTGCACCTGGTGGTTGGTTTTTTGTAGGAGAGGTGAGCATGTGTGTACAAGCATTAATGTGTTATTTCAGATAATCTGTCCCTGTGGGTTTGTGGATAGAAATCCAAGCCCTTGGCTGTGGAGGAGTAGAAGCACACAAGGTGGGCTGGGGGTCCAGAGGTGAATGAAGCCATCCTCGGAACAGGATCATAGCTACAACCAGCTCATCCAACATGGAAATGTGAAAATAAGTTACCAGGTTCCTGCCCAGGAATCCCCAAAATTGTTTCAAACTCCTGCTTCAGTTACAGTAACACAGAAGACAGAGATATTTGATTATTTTTCCTGAAAAAATTTGCAAAGCCACCTGCTGTACACCACCATATAAGCCTTGTATTTCCCCTCAGTTTCATTTATTGATTGCATTTGCAGCTCTTTTCCCCCCAAAAAAAGCCCCCCTTCCACCATGCAGTGCTTTCCTGAAGACTTGTGGAGCTGATAGCTTATTAAAATTGATGAGGCTCTTGATGAGCACACCCGTTTGTTCAGCTCAGATAACAAAAGGACATTCTGCTTATTGAAATGTCATTATTTTCTTCCCCCATGCTGCATTTCAATACAGTACCGTGACTGTGCAGAAATAAAAGTTATTTCAGATCATGTGATAGGTATGAAAAGGAATTTTTATTGTGGCATAGCTCTAAAAAATCCTCTGTGTTAAAACTGGGTGTAATTTTTAACCTGTTAGTGCAGTGTGAAATACAGAAGAACACAGGGTTGGTGACAGTAAATGCTAAGCCCATGTTTGATGTTTGATAAGGTTTGTCAGTGTTTAGTATCAGAGAGAAGAAAATTCATGCCTTGTTTCATTTTATAGAGTCCAAACCACTCCCTCACACTGCGAGGAAAGGTTATAAATTTCCCCCCTCAACCCTCTTCTAAGAAAAACACCTCAAAACACAAGTGGAATTATTTCAGATCCTATTTCTCCTCCTCCTCAGCTGAGCAAGCCACAAGACTAATTTGTGGATTAGTTCATCCAGGGAGAACTTCAAGTGTTTGGGCTAAGAGGTACATGAAGAAACAACATTATCAAGTTAAATTCCAACCCTTCCCCCTCCCCCCTTTTTTTTTCCTTTGGCAAAACATCTGTCAACACTTCTATCTGCAGAGCACCAGGATGTGCTGATGCATTAAACAGCACAGCAGGTGGACTGGCAGACACGGGAGTGCCTGACCATAACCAGAGAGTTCAGTGCAACCCAAGTGCTGTAATTAACAGGGCAATAATATCAAAATGTATTTGCAGTGCTGACAGCTCAGAGCCCAAAGAACCATGCACCAAACACAGGCAGATCAAGTAGAAGAATCACATTCCCAAGCTAAGTTCAGATTTCAACTGGTCTCTCAACAAACATTTTAAATTAATAGACTCTGATATCCCAAATTAGCATGTCTCAAAATCCCTGTGAAACTACTGGCTGCATTCTCTAGCACTGTGTATATATATATCTCCACGTAATTAAAAAGAGAAAATAAAAGATGTATTCCGATTTACACTTGTTTGACCTTTCACCAGCTACGTTGTTCAGTAGCTGCTTTTCATTTTTGCTGCTTGTGCTTCATGTTCCTTACAGCATTCCTTTATTTTTGCAACATTCTCACTTAGGTTCTGCCTAAAAAGACCTGACCCTTGGTGGCACTGACACACCCAGAGCCTGGCAGAACTCCTCAGGGCCACGGGCTCAGGACATTCCTCCTCCCTCCAAGGCAGAGCCACCAAGTCCCAAGCACAAAGTCAAAACTCACACTGAGCAGAGAATGGCTCACAGAAGCAGCAAAAAAATTGATTAAAGAACAGCTTCACAGAAAGGGCAAATAAACAAGCAAGCCACAGATTGTTATTTGTTTTAAAATAATATTAGAATTCCCCCTTAAGCATTCGCAGAGTTTTAAACTTCACCCTTCACACAGCAGGTGCTGATTAAAACACGTTTGTTGTTATACACAACATTGCTCTTTCAGCCTCCAAAGCTTCAAGACCAGTGACTGGACTGTGGTCTTTGATGGGAGATTAGTCACTGAAGAAATACAGGTCCAAACCTCCGTCTCACGAGAATTTAGGAAGATTTATGTATTTACTTACTGTTTCTTTGACTCCAAAGCAGCAGGCTGTCCTGATCTAATAATGAAAACGGTATTCAATAGATCATAATGCCAGAAATGTCCATTATGATAATCCCGTGCAATCTTCTGCACAGGACAGCGCGCCATGGATTTCATCCAGGGATTACAATGCTTGACTGGAGTTAGGACTGAACCTCTAAGTGCTTTTTATCTCTGGCATCAAACTCAGGGCTATAAAACAAAACCCAAGACACACACACCCCCCAGGTCTGCAATTTATGAGTGCTCCACTAAATGCTCTTACTAGAAGAGAAACAAAAGTGAGAGTAAAGCAACTTTCCCTGTTCCTTAAACAGGAATAAATCCAGTTATTTCACTGCCAGGTCTACTTCAGATTTAAATTAATGTAAAAGACAAGATCATTTGAAAGCACTGTGCAGAATGATGTGAATACTACTCATTTACAATTCCTACAGGGAGAAGAATAGAGAAGTTATTTCAAGCTTTTTTGCATCCGTATAAAACCATTTGTGGCCTTGCAACTGCAAGAAAAGCCATTTAGAGGATTCACTGACTTGTGTCAGGTAAAACACTAGTGACAGACTGCCACAGGAGATCACAGGATGCCTTCATGTGCGGTTTTATTCAATTTCCAGACTTAAAAAATGCATTCAATTATTGACAGAATTGATCTGAAAGGCAGGAGGAACAAAAGAGGCAACAGAAGCCAATCCTTCTGTGGCCACTGACTGCTTGGCTTTCCACTGTGCAGGAGCGTTATCAGAACTGACCATTTGGTGCTCTGAATATTTATAAGCATTTCCCTGCACACCCACCCTTCTTCCCATTCAACGCCAGCATCCATTCACTCACTGCAGTTTTTCCAAGGAGATTTCTCTTAAGAAATAGATTTAAAAGAAGCTCAGTGAGGGTCTAACTCTTCACTTTACACACGGAACCCGTGCGGCAGAAGCACTGAGCAGAGAAGAGCTGAAATGTACATTTCGGTTCACAGAAACCAAAGCATTTCACTCCAGGTGTCCTAAATAAGGAACAAGAGAGGGGAAACAACTCCTCGGAGCTGGTGACAAACCCTCCCAGGATAAACAAAGAATGACAAGTGTTTTGGCAGACACGGCATCCTCATACCTCCTTAATCATCCAAGAGCTTGTAGTTAGAAGTGGAGATGTCTGTGTTTGACTTTTAAACTTACAGTTATGCCTTGAACCAGCGCCGAGAGAACATCCAAAGGGCTCTTCACGTTTATCTCACAGATGTTTAGTAATGCTGACCCAAAGGGGACACTCACTGCAGTCACCTGCTCGTGATCTGAATCACAGAACTGCTCGGGTATAGGAAAACTGCAGGAAATCAATGCACCCAGGGAGGAGGAGGTGAGTCAGCCCATCTCTGACAAAGCGTTTCAAAGGGGTTTCCCCTCAGATTAAAACAGCTCCTTTACTTCTCTCGCTACGAGATTCCCTTTTGAAAAGAGCAAGCCCCTTGTTTTTATAGAGTTAAATCACAAGCGCGTTAAGCGTGGCATAGCCAACCGTAACAGGGGCCAGCCAAAGTCACGAAACCGTGGGTGGTACACAAAATACTTTTTTAAACTGGACGTTTCCCTGAATTTTCCATGGAAAAATATGGTATTCCTCAGCGTGACAATGCAAAATAAACAGCGCAGCTCCTTAACACAACTGTCACGGCTTAAGCCTTCCAAACTCCTTCTCGTTCTAGCGGGGAGATGCCAACATTCCTCTATCTGCCCAAGCGTTCGGAAACTTCGCTTTCCAAACAAATGACAGCGGTAAGCACCTTAACACTGTGTTATTCCCATCACCGAGGCACCGTCCTACACTCACACACAAGCTCTTGTTTATGGCAGGAAAGGACACCACAGGTTTCTGCTGAGCTACAAGGAAGTCCGAGTAACACGAAGTTAAAAGTTTTTGCTCCTAAAGTGAATTTTTCTACTTCAAAGGAAAAAAAAATTAATGTTGTTTTCCCTCTCCAGGCTGTACGTGGTAACAGCATCTTTAAGATGAAACTGCAAGATACTCGCTGTAAGATAAATTTTGTTTAAAAGGGATACAGTGGTACTTTCTGGACAGCAGCTTGTAAAGCACATTTCATCTTAGGGTTACAGAGAACATATCTGCACGCCAGTTAGAGGGAAAATGCCCAAAACAGCAGCTGGTGGAAAGTCAGATGTTTGTTGGGACAGCAGGGCTTGGTTTCCCACAGCCTTTTATAACCTGGTACATCTTAGGGACGGAGCAGGATCATTCTTGCCTGGCAAGACCGTCCTGCCTGCTTTACGCACACGCAAACCGCGACCGAGATGCAATCCAGATGCAAGGCAAACCCAGCAAAACCCCAAGCCCACAGAGAGAGAGGATTTTACTGTAAAGCTTGCCGGTATGAAGGCAACACACTGTAAGAGCCGGATCTTACCATTAGCGTTCTTCCCACAGATGAGGTGCTCGTAAGGTTGCAACACTCCCCAAAGTTCCGCATCGTTGTTGATAACCATCTCCAGGATTTCAGCCGAGATCTCCCCTCCACCATCGGGGCTCTGACTCGCCAAAACCCTAGCCTTAATCTCTTCCACCAGGTTCTCCATGCACGCCGTTAAGGAGATGGCCGCGTACTCGTGGATCCTCACCGAGATCCTCGTGTCCACCATCCACCTGAAGAACCTCCCCACCGAGAAGGTGAGGCCGCAGCGGGCCGATTTGCCTTTCCTCAGCCCGTCCCCGGCGCTCATGCTGTACAGAGAGAGCGCCTTGACAGTGGCCAGGACGCAGCTCTCGGCCAGGGCCCAGCTCTGGATGAGTTTGATGGCGCTCTGCACCTCGAAGCGGGTGCACTTGGAGTGCATCACGCTCAGGCGCTGAGCCTCCCTGGACACCCTGATCAGGGCGCGCCGCAGCAGCTGCGAGAGCCGCCTGACAGCCTCCTGCGAAAAGCTGCGGCCGTGGCCGTCCGCCTTCCCTTTGCGCAGGATTCTGCCGATGTCTTCATCGGTCCAAGGGTACTCCTCGAGATCCGGCAGCTTAGGGCACTTGGAGAAGATATCTGCGACCTCGGGGTCTTCCGGCAGCACGGTGTTCACGGTGTCCCAGCTGTTATTCCTACTGTTCATGGAGCCCGAGTAGTACCACCAGTTGCCTCTGTGCTGAGAAGAGGTGAAGGCTTGCGAGTTGGACTTGGAAGAAGAGAGACTAAGGGACCTGCAGGAATCCCCTGCCCCATAACCAGAGTCCAAAGTTAAATCCTCCAGGGTCTTCAGAGTCGAGCTGTATATCCCAGCCATAGGAAAGACGGGTTACGCCAA
>VWZT01006482.1:116647-211477 GCA_013397055.1 Pachycephala philippinensis
GGCACCGCGGGTCCCGCCCGAGCCGAGCTCGGTCCCGCCCGTGCCGAGCTCGGTCCCGCCCGAGCCAGGAGCCGCGCGCGGAGCGGAGAAGCGCGGCGCGTCCCGCCGGGGTGCGCGGGCCGAGGGCGCCCCCGCGCGGCCGGAGCCGGGAGTCTCGCTGTGTGTCGGGCTCGGGTCCGCAAATCCTTATAATTTAACTTAAAACGCGCTTTGCACATCTTCCTACATGACGCAGCGCCCGCAAAGATCCCAGACCGGCTGCTATTTACGGCCACCCCACCCAGGCACACACGGTGAAGCGTGTCGTTGATAATGCTGCCACTGCGACAAAGTGTGTAAAAACCCTCCTGCTCAAAGGATCGCGTTTTTATCTCTTAGTTCCCACGGATTCTGAATTTTGCTCTCTGTTCCCACCATATTCTCGCTGTTTGTAGGATACACATGAAAGGGTACGAGTAGAAGACTAAAGAGAGTAAATTCAAAGCTTCTCACAAAGAATATTTTCACATCAAAAGGTACCGTCAAGACAGGTCTTACATAGTCCTTAACTACAGAATAAAAAAACAATATACATCTTTTCCACAGTAATGTTCCTTACAAGATGCAGCTTCGAACTATTATCAGCTTCAATACCTGGATTTCCAGAGCTAAATTCAAAATGACAAATTGTCTTTGCACCATGGGGACAAACTTTTCAGCATGCCCTGTCACAATAGGACAAGGGGAAATGATTTTTAACTGCCAGAGGGATGATTTAGATGATACAGGAAAGAGATTTCCCACTTCAAACTACAACGCCTTACAGGACATCCCTTTGTCTTTTTGTACTGCAGTATATACATTACTGAATGTCAATAAAAATATGTATCATAACTATTAGGTATGAATGAAACACTTGCAAAATCACCTCTTTTACTCATGCACTTCTGCTCACAGGATCAAGCAGCTTCTGTTTATACTAAAAGACAAAATACTTAACAGGGTGTCCTAGCTTCCACTAGTTGAACCCCAAAACTGATTTTTTTTTAACATCACATCATCTTTTATCTTTCTTATATTGAAGCCCAACTATAACACAGCTCTCAGCTTTGTCACGTCTTCTCCCCATGAAATCATGATCACAAAGCAAAAGTTGTCTAATAAAACCAGACCTAATTCTCTCAAAGTAATCCAAATTTATTTGGAAGTCTTAACACCTCAGCACCTCATTTGTGCTCCACTGTCAGCTCAGAAACTGGTATTTTTACTACACAACTGATGCCTCAGTCAGGTGTTACTTTACAGATCAAAGCTAACTCTGCTATTTCGGTGCATTTTTAGGCTATATTTTTAGGAGTTGATAATACAAAACTGACAGCAAACATGGTAAATAGGTCCCTAAATGTGAGACAAGGCACGGCTGATTCAAAGCACCCAGTTTTAAGTCGCATGTATCCAATCAATACACTTCTTTATAAAAAAATCATCATCTTCTTTCTTATATCTGTATTTCATCCCAAATCTTAGGGTGCCATGGACTAGTGCAGGCCTCTTACACAAGACTTTTGGTGGGTCACCATGTGGTGCCCATCTCTCAGTCCCCACATCTCTCCACTGCCTCCTCAAAACCAGGATACTCCTGTTAGTTCCCCTAAGATCATACACAGAACACTTGTGTCTTCACAAGGATCACTGTAAGAATGGGGCCAAAAAAGGCAGCAGAGTTTGGCCTCTCTCACCTAAAAGCCTTCGTGCTTTGTTTTGCAACGCCTCTTTGCAAAAGCTTTCTCTAAAACTCATCCTGTTCTATCTCCTAGGATTCATTTCAATCACAAAAGCAAGGCTACATTGACACTGAGAATTGCTACATAGTTGGCAAATAGGGACTTGACATTATTTAGGAAAAACGCAGCTGTGCAAGCACTCAGAACTTCTACAGACCCTTTCTGTTCCTTCCCTTTATCACACTTCTCCCATACTCCCACACAGTTTGTTATTCCTGCCATTCCATGTAATGTAACAACACCAACAATTATCTGCTTTAACAGGCAGTGTCTGCTTTCCCACTTTCCTCAGACAGTGTTTTCCCTTTACTAGGGGTTACAATTTCACTTGGAGTATTTCCTTATGCAAAAAAACCCTTCACCAGATAAATCCTTCTCTCCCTCTGCTGCAAAGGTATCACCAGCCTTTTCCGCAGGGGAAAAAACCTTAGAACAAAAGTCCCCTCAAGCATGAAAAGGATTTCCCTTACTCAAGATTTAAATCTCAAACTCCAAGATGTTGAACAGAGTAAAGACTACAAGTCATACATCAAAAAAACCCAGTAACAACTTAACTTTCCTTGATTTATAAGGCACAATAACTACTCAGCTTTTTTTTTTTTTTTTTTTGTTAGCATATGTTTCAACTGGAGCCATCAGGAATCCCAAGTAAATTTCACACAACAAAAGTCAACTTTCCACAGACAGATTTTTCTCATAATCATTTCTCTCTAAAATTAGTGTTAAGAAAGTAGAAAGCACCAGAAGACTTTCGGGGACATAAACAAAGATGAAACACATAACAGTGGAAGTTCCATAATAAACAAAACCATGGCACTCTAGAAGGTCCATTTTCTTTCATGTGAAGGATTCAGATATGAGTTTTTCTAGCTCTGATAAACCACAGAGTTTTAAAATTTGAATTTAAAGTACACCAGAATGAATTAGAAATAAAAAGCCTTAGCATTCTCTGACACACAAATAGCAATTGGATAAAGAGCAAACCTATTTAAAAAATAATCACTTGTTCTAAGGAACTACAGCAGTCAAAGCAAATGTAAAATCCCGATAAACTTAATTTGCACCAAGGACTCCAAATCAACACTTTTAGAAATTGATCTGTTACTGTCCAAGGCACAAAGTTCAGTGAATTTCTAGAAACCACTATTCACATATATGCTATTGAGCAGCATAAACATCCCTTACCTCTAGGTCCCGTGTAAGTTCATTTGACTCACTTGAAGCAAAGAAGACTCGAGAATTTCTACGAGGAAAACAAACTAAAAAAAATTAATAAGATAACTGGCCATAGCAGAAGCCTCAAAGAAGCTGCTTGAGTGGTACAACCAACCCTCAGCATGGAACCCTTTCCAAACCTTATTTAAAGCAGTCGTGGGAGGGAGTGTTAATGAGCCCAAAGGTTCAACAGCTGGCTGGGCTGCCATGGATGCTGCTGGAAATTTCCTTCTCAAGCTGCTGTCTGTGTTTTGAACAAGTGCTAATGGCATTTTCCTTACGTTTCATTAAACTGCATCTTATCTGCAAGGTTCACAACTATTTTTTGTTAATAAATGAAGATAGCTGCTGCCTGACACCTGAAAATCAGTGTGAGCCCAGACGGCAGGAGATGGGGGCAGCAGAGATGAGGCGTGACTAGAACAGGTGAATCACATATCCAGTCTAAATTAAATGAAAAAAAAAGTGTTAAGAGAATTCATTTTGTGTATTTTCAAAGCACCACTGATGGAGAGATAATGTTCATTTGGTGTGTTTTCTATCATCCAGAAAAATCCCCATCCAGCCTTCAATTTATTGTCTAACTGGAGTTGCTGGTCCAGTATTTGGAGTGACCAAATATTCTCTGCTGACCTCACCACTGCCAGGTTCCTGGATCTTCCCCGCTGGAGAGAAACTTTATTCAATGTGTAATAATTCAAATTCTTCCCCCCTTTGTTTTGTGCAAAATGGCCTTTGCCAAGGTTACAATACTTACCTTTCAGAATGTCTTGATTGGTAATTTAGGTAAATTTACTTGATAGCACTAATTAAAATTTAAAAAGAGAACATAGAATCTCATGAATGTAGAATTTCAGGAATAATACTGTCCCTTGTGTAAACTTTTCAGCTGCTTAGAAGTCACTGAAATCAGAGAGTGTGCTGAACAAATCCTCAGGCTGCTAATAATAAATGGACATCTCACCTTCTCCCTGTCTTGGTTTTATCTGTGATTTAGCATAGCCTAAAACTACATTTTGTTATTAACAATTCCTATCAAGAGAAACACTCCCGCTTAACAAATCTTGCCTCATTTTTTTCTACTCTACTATTTAGTCTAATAAAAGACATTTCTTGTCCTTACATAACTTGCCTGGCTCGTATCCTTAGGCTGTCAATTAAAACATAATTTCTATTTAAATAAGATCAGGAACTTAAATTTGCTTAGCATAAGAAATCAGCCCAGATCAGCTTTACTGTTATTTATAATGACAGATAAGGCAGAGCTCCTCAAAATTAATACTGTCAAGAAAGAAGGGGTCATGTCTATCATGACTAATTGTGACTGTTAAGCAAGACCATTTAAAAAACTTTAATTGCTGAAGATTTTATATTACAACCTGCTTCTGACACACGTTTTCAGATATGAAAAGCATAAGAACCACTGAGAATCTATTAAGAATATCTTTTCTACTTTCAAGAGCGGCCTTTTGTAGTAGGTATAATTGGGGTGATAAGGAACTTGGAGTGAAATCTCTGCAGGTGTACATCAGGTGCCCAAGATGAACAAATAAGTGGTTTTCTGCTGCTGCTGCTGTACAGACAACTTCCTCAGAGATCCTTCAGAGCAAACTGGTCAGGTACCAGTCAGGTACAAACTGGTCAGCATCACCTTTATCCTTGGGACAGGCATGGAGCAAATAATCCTGGAAAGCATTAAGGACAAAAAGGTGATTTAGAATCACAGAGTTTGGATTGGAAGGGACCTTCCACTTACTTCCACGCCCTGCCATGGGCAGGGACACCTCCCAGTAGCCCAGGTTGCTCCAAGCCCCATCCAACCTGGCCTTGAACACTTCCAGGTATGGGGATTCCACAACATCTGTGGGCAGCCTGTGCCAGGGCCTCAGCACCCTCAGAGGGAAGAATTAATCCCCACTACTTGATGCAGCCCAGGATACTGTTGTTTTTCTGGGCTGCAAGTGCACATTGCTGGGTCTTGTTGAGCTTCTCGTCAACCAACACCCCCAAGTCTTTTCCAGGCTGCTCTCAATCCATTCTCCATTGATTCATGAAAGGGAAGTGATGCCTGACTAATCTGTCAGCCTTCCATGATGGTATCAGTGGTATGAGGGAAGAGCAGTTGATATTATCTTCATTGCAGCAAGGCTTTTGACACTCGCTCCTGCAACATCCTCTGACAAACTGATTAATTTTTGCCTGGATAAGTGGCTCCTTACAATCTAAGTGGAAAACAACTTTGGATAAAAAGGCCTGATGGAAAACAAGTTGGACACGAGCTGGGAATACATCCCTGTGGCAATGAAAGCCAGCAGCATCCCAGGAAAAGCACTGCCAGCAGGTGGAGGAGGTGATCCTTCCCTCTGCTCAGCGCTGATGAGACTCGGCTAGAGCTGGAGTCCAGCTCTGGGTTTTCCAATACAAGAGAGGCATGGACATACTGGAGTTAGTCCATCAAAGGGACACAAAGATGTTTAAGGGACTGGGGTTTCTGTCATTTAAGAGCCTGAGAGCCCAGGACTGTTCATCCTGGAGAAGGTGGGGCAGTATCTTTGTGAATAAATACCCGATGAATAAAAAAAGGCAAAAGACAGGTGGGCTCTTCTCAGTGATGTCCAGGGAAAGAACAAGAAGCAGTAGGCCCAAACTGAAATACAAAATATTCCATTTAAACTTTAACCCCCCCACCTTTTACTGTGAGGGTGGTAAAACACTGGAAGAGGTCTCCCAGTGAGGTTGTGGAATCTCCATCCTGAGAGATATTCAAAACCCATTGGACACAATCCTGGACAAGCTGCTTTAGCTGACCCTACTTTGGGGGTTGGATTAGATGATCTCCAGAGGTGCTTTTCACCCACCACAAGGATTCCATGAATCCTGCTCTTTCCACTGCAAAGGAAACATAGAGGAACCATTTCCAACACAACTCGCCCTTTCCAAAGTCTGCCTACATTTGGAATTCCTCTCCTCACTAACTTTCAGCACTGCTGCTCAATCCTCTGATCTTTAATTTAGTTTTCAATCTCTCTCAATTCAGCACACATTGTATAGGTTAAGGCATCTTTAAATCAAACACTTTCCAAGAATGAAAGTACTACTGAAGATGCTTCCTACACTTTTTAGAGGCAGGAAATAGGCTCCCTCCCCAGCAGCTATAATGCATTTATTTCATGTTTGTTTTGAAAACACTTTGAAGTAGAAAGGCTCAACTAATCTTGGAAATAATCAATGACATTTTATCTAATTTAAAATGTAATGCTCAACAAGCATTGAACATTTCTGTCCTGAAATTCGGAGTATATGGAGACAAGAGGTGATATAAAAATGCTTTTTTATTTTTAAGTGCACCAGACAACTGAGCAAGTGTTATAGTAGGCCTTATTTGGAAAAGTTATGGAACTACAAAGGTTATGGATCTATGTTGGATTATTTGCCCAATAAAATGATTATGATGACAAAGGGTGGAGAAAACTGTCAGAGTAAGAAAGATTAGACTAGAATGCATTAAATTCCTGGATAAAAACTTGGTACAATATCAGACTGTCTCAATCACAATCAGAAATCTTATCAGTGAGGGTTGGTGGGGGAATCATATTTTACCTGGAATCAGATCAAATGAAGGGAATAAAAGAGTATTTACTTCATCACACGACAATATTCAAGACAAAAGGCATACAGAAACTTACTGAGGCCTCTTCTCCCACTCTTCCTCTCCTCATTTCACTCTTACTATTAATCACAATTTTACAGTGCCTACATTTTCTTCCTTATGCAGGGATCAAACAACCAGAACATTCCGAGAGCCATCGGGCGTTACCAAATAGCTGCAGATAATGATGTTGTTCTCCAGCATTTAACAGCTTCTAATTTATAACATCCAGCTATAAAGTTACGGCAGGATAAACTTCCCCGGTCACCCAGATCCTTAGCTCTGATCTCACACCAGGCCTGCCAAATCTGTGTATGATTAGCTACCAGTGTAAAATAACTCTTTGGAGGCACTTGACATCTCAGTTATCTGATCACGGGATCCTCTGCTATATCATGTCTGTGTGGAAACCTGCTGCAGTCCTGCGTGCCAAAATACTCACATGTTTGGAAGAAGTTCGTGTCAAAATTGCACTTATTACTACTTATTACATTCACTGGCTGTAATATTAATCTGTCTCATGAGGCACTTGATGGAGCAAATTACATGTATTGATTGCAACGGATGTGTGTCACGTTTCCTGAAATAATGTTCATATCCTCAGCTCTCCCCTAGCCAGGGACGCAGTATTGACAAGAACATTATCAACAGTCAATCACTGTGATTACAAAGCCAATGGAAACGATAGCCATAGGGAAAGAATTGCAGCTAAATACTGTATTTTTCATAACCCTGAACAGTCAGGAAGTTGCCAAGAAACTAAATAAAGTATTACCCTCTGAGAGTGCTGTAAAGTGGATGCCCCAAAGCTTATCAGGCCGCGCTGAGATCAGTGGTTATTTACAATGGCAAACAGTGCTGAAAAGAACTGAAGACAAATTATAGAGGACATTCAAGGTCAAAACCCAAGGTCTGCCTTGCCTGGGATCGTTCAGGACCATCGGACAACACCTGCAGTGTTTGTTGTTTACTGAAACACACCAGTGTAGCAACAGCTTCCTAGCTACTACCATCATAACCTACACCGGCTGTGCCTAAATTCTGCTTCCCCTGGTCGTGCCTAAACCTTTATTTTCTCAAGGAATCCCGAACTTGACGGCATTAGCAGCTTTGCCGTGTCACATAGCCCGCTGCTTCCCTCTTGAGGCCGCAACAGCGCCGCATTTAAACTGCTCCAGGTTGTCCGTCAAACGCGTGGGAGCTCCAAAACCAACAAAATGAGGGATGCTCCGGGGAAAGGTGAAGGAAGAGCCGTGGGAACAAGGGCTGTCCATCGTGGCACGGGCATGTGTGCGAGCTCTGCCGAGGCGCTGCCCACGTGGCACAGGTGACCCTGTGGCACAGGTGACCCTGTCCCCACGATGTGACACCGTCACAAGGTCCCTGTCTCGCCGAGGGACCAGCGTGTGCAGCACCTCGCACACGGAACTGCTTGGAAGAGCTGCAGGATGCCCGGAGGAACATCCCGACCGCGTGGTAGCAAAGCTGCCACCTTTCTATTTATAAAACTCAAAATAGAAATGTGCTTTCTCGCCTTGCCCTTCGCCTGAAGCCTCTGGAAGGGGGAGCACGCCTTTCCCTTCAGGGGCAAGACAGACTCAGCACCGTTGCAGATTCTTCCACAAAGGGAAGCTCAGTGTGGTAGCCAAACTTCGCCACTGCGTTTTTCTACCCTGCCCCAAGTGAGGAGAGAATAAAAAACTTTGAGACTTCAGTTGCCTCACCTTGAATTAGAATATATTCTGTAAAGTTCAAATGTTTGTGGGAAAAACTACAATGAAAATTTCCAGCTACAAAATAATTACTAAAAAAAGCCGAACGTGTGAGAATAAGGCGGAAACCCACAACAAAACATCTTTAATTGCAGAATTCTCTTTTCACTAAGAACTTTCTACCTTTTTACTTCATGACCCCTAATCTTCTTTTCTCTGATTTCTCTGGTAAACTCAAGAGTTTCTACACCCTTTCCACTATACACCAGAAAACTTTGCTTACCTGCACATAAACCTGCAATAGAATGCTATAACTTTTTCAGTTTGAGGTATATTTCATATTGTTTAAATACCTCAGAACCAATAGCATATAATTCTAACTTAGTTGCCCAAAATTAGGCTGAAATTTTTATAGAGTTATATCTAAAATTTGTAAGTCCTGTGTGAAAAATGTGATATAACTCACACAGCATGACCATTAATGTTCACTTTTTTTAGAAAGAAAAGCCAGAAACCCAAGCTTTGTACCACTAGTAGGCCACCAAAACACAAAAGTTTGAGATAGAGGAAAAATCTTTGTTTTTCTCTCAAAGAATCTGTAAAAAAGTTTCAAAGAAATCTTTTTATTCTATATATTGTAACATTGTNTTCTAGTACCCACTACTAAATTGTATTACCCTTCCTAAAAATTTTAGAAACCTTTCTCAGTGAGAAGATTTAATCTCAGTATGCTGGGAGCAGGAATATGTAGCTGGACATTTATTGCCAAGTGAGTGTAGTAATTAATGGAAACCTTCTGAGTGAATATGTTGGTCAGAAAGTACCTTCCATAATGCCCTGGTCACGCTCTTCCAGCATGCTCCTTCCCAGTTTTTATGTGAATGAACAATCTTTCACCATCTCAACCGTCTTGTGAAGATGCAGAACGTGTATCCCACCAGGGTTCTGCTACAGCAGAAAAGCAGGCAGACTTCCAACCTCAAAAAGTAAAATCCTGGGAGAAAAACATTAGGGAAACTATCCCACACTAAGGTTTCAAACCTAATTGTCAGCTCAGTACAGGCACACGTTGTTAATTAGCACTGTTGGCTCAGGAACCACCTTGTCAAGGTGCAGCCTGGATAAACATAACGCCATCCACCTCCTTGGATCCCTCATTTCAGTTCTTATGACACAGGGTTATCACATAAGCCAAGAATATTTTTCCAACAAGGAGACGGCTGACACAGGCCAATTTGTTATTGCCACTCGGGATGAAACACATGCTGGAAGCCATGGGAACATAATGACACATTCCCTTTTTGTCCCCTTGCCTGTGTCACTGGGAAGGCATTCCCGGGACATCACCTGGGACGGAAGTGTCCCAGTGATGCCTTAGGTTTTAACTTTTATGTTTTTCAAATTCTGCATTCCCAGTGTGTAACTCTGCAGTGTCCTGCAGCCTGGGAGCTGCTGCTCTCTCATGCTGAGACAGACAGAACAAAGCCTCTCCAGGCTGCTCTCCAAGGACACCCAGCCCGGCCTAGGCCCAAAATGTGTAACCCAGCATCTTGAGAAGGGGGGCAAGCTGAGGGCAAATTCCATCATTAGCTAAAGTTTAATTGGTGAAATTACGCTGATATGCAAAATTATGCTGCACACTATAAAAGTGTGAAGAACTCATGACTCGGGGTCCATCTTGGGTGTAGCCTTTGGCCTGCCCAGGGTGTACCTCTGAAGGCCTTTCAAATAAATATCCACCTTTATTCCCTTACTCCTGTCCAGTCTCTGTTTGTAGGTTGGCCTCTTTAGGCATCACCAGTGCTCTGTAGTGTTCTGTGCATTGCACAGCCAGTAACCGATCCCCAAAAAACACAGGAACAGTCCGGATGATTCAGTAAAAGTGGGGCTGGTGCCAGGAGCCATCAGCACTCAATAAAATGGTGAGTTAGAAATGCATCAGAAGTTGACAAAAGGATTAAATTAAATGAAGAATGGAGGGTGGATATCGTAGGATAAGTCATCATGGATCACAGCAAAAACTCCCTGTTCAAATGTATCAAAATAGAGGGGGATAGACCCAGGTCTGCCTCCGGGCCACAGGGGAATACTTAAAGTTAATTCTCAAGTACAATGGGATAGGAAATATTGGTTGCAAACCAATGAGGAGGAAAAGGAGGAAACCATCATTGTGGAGGAAGACAGTGAAAAGCCTCGGGAATCTGTCTTGCAGGCAGAAAATCAAGATATCTCAGCCTTCTGTATCTTGAAAACTATTTTCAGTTTCAGGTATGTGTATGGACAAAAACACCAAGCGGAAGAGGGATTAGCACACTGTGAAAACAAGAACCCCCCTATCATATTAACAGCAAACGAAATGGAAAAAAAAAAAAGAACCTTCTCAAATAATATGATAACCAGAGGGCTACTGAAAAAGAGTTGTTTTCACTCTAGACGAATCAAAAGTAGTTGGTGGTCAAAACCAGGCCTGATTTCCATGCTTAATATGATGTAGTGCTCTTTCTTGTGGCTGTAAAAATTTATCAAACATTTTTAGAATAGGGGTATTGAAAAAACGAAGTTTAAAAATGTGTATTCCTCTTAAAATTGTTTGGAAGCCCACGTTACAGGTCAGGACCCAGCTGTGCTGTTCAACCACTGCCCTCAATCCAAGGGAAATAGGAAATGCACATAACAAAGCTGGGTAGGAATGCTGATAGATCCCTGTAGATCTGTGCAGGAGGGCTTGGTGTGTTTATGAGTTTGGTGGTTTGGAAGTTATGATCTGTATTTCATTTTTATCCCTACATCATAAGTTTCTTGGCAGTGCGAAGGGCTTGTAAACCTCTTGTAAATATCTTGTAAACGTCCAGCCAGGGTGCAGGCAGCAATTAGGAGCTGGAAAGAAACGTGTCAATTAACCTGGTAGCTTAGCATCAATCTCCAGGAATAAAAAAACCCCGAAACACACTAATAATTTGTTACAGCTTCCGTGATAGGTCAAAATAATTATTTTAGCAACTTTTGTAAAGAAGATGAACATTTTAGAAACACAGCTATTAAACACATAAAAAGCTGGCAATCTCTAGGATGTCTAAAATTGAAGTCAATGTCTAACTAAATGCCGTAAAGACATTGTAGTTATGGAATTATTTTCCCTTTTTTTAAGTCTATTTTGAGCTCCCATAATTCCAACTTACCTATTTGAGACAATGAATTTTCTGTGAACAGAAAAATGAGGTCAAATGTACAGAAGAGAACTTTGGCTTAAAGAGCAGAAAAAATATTCCTCTGTTTGTTTTCCATGCGCCTTACCTGTGGTCACAAGAGCCAAGGGCTTGTCCAGGACTTTAATTCAGAGGCAGGTCCCTGGCAATTGTGTAAAAGTTAAACAAAACCATGGCCATCTTTGCAACCCATAATGATCTAGAACTAGGCAGTGTGAGAAATTGCTTTTAGGCAATGAGTGGAACAACAACTCAAAAGCTGACAGCTGGGGCAAAGGGCACCAGCAAACTGCTGGCCAGATGGCAGGCACTGCGCTGGATCAATTAGTCCGGGCTGGAAGAGTGATTTAATATTTATCTAATATCCTACTAACCCCAGGATTTTTTGTAGTCTTTCATGTTGTCAGAATGAAGATGGTTAAGCAGGTGGTTTACTTTTTGCCACTCTTCCATCCCTAGATGTCTCCTATTATGATGGAAAATAGCCTGAGAATGGCAGCTACTTGGAGTGAAGAAAAAAAGAGGCTAAAATAATCACATCAAAATACAAACAGATTTTCAAAGGTACCGAAACTCCTATCAATTCCAGCGATACTAATTAGTGTGCTGGTGCCCTAGGATTAATTATTCCCTGGGTTCTATTTGCCACTATCTCAAGGGACAAACCCCAATGGCTGTTATTGCTCTTAAACAGGGCACCTCAAGAGACAGCTACATCCATCTTCTATAACAAAGCAGATTTTTAAAACTGCCTTTATTTCACAGTTACTGAAATTATCTTTAAAAAATCAGTTATGTTTAGCATCTATTAATCAGCTAGAGACAATGAAAATGAACCAATTTAAATCTTTTAAAGTGTGTGTGTGTATTTTCAGGACAAAAAAAAAAGTGAAAGAGAAAACATATTAAACTACATTTGGATTACGAACACCTAGAAAATGCTGTTTTAATGGGACCTCGCAGGCTGTCTCAACAGTGGGAATTTGCAGTGATTCCCTGTAGGTGATTCCATGGCAAGCTGACCCATGCAGTCAGCAGAGTGGATTGTTACACATGTGGAGTGCTTGCTGATGCTCTGGCACACAAATGCCACGTGTACCTGCCGCCACTGTCACAGGTGAGAGCCTTTGATGTCCCTCCGCTTGCAGGGCGTCCCATCTTTCCCAGCTCTCTGAAACAGAAAGGGATCATTCCAGCCTTTCTCAGGACACCTAAACACCATTGGCTGCCTGACTCAAATCTCTCTGTTGTGCCTTAGTGAGTAGACCAAGTCTGGAGAATTTCTACCTCCTTGCCTATAGGTTTTGGTGACATTTCCTTTCTTAGCACCTCACAAATATGCTTGTTCGCCTTTCCTCGTTTCCCAGCATCCATATTTGCTGTGGTTGCCACAAATCCACCTGGTTTGTTGCCATTCCACTGGCTGCTGTGCTTGTTGTTATTGTTTTTTCCCCATAAGCTGCCTATGAAGGTATTTTATTTTCCAGCCAGCACCGTATTCACAGGAAAATTCAGAAATCGCCGCTGTAAGGAGCAAATTTTAACATTGTTTTAGTACCAAAACTAACTGGAATTTGAGGTATGAGCCATGCTGAAATCCATCATCACTGGTGTTAATGAATTACATCAATAATCTCCATGTCTCAGCCTGGAGCCCTACCTATGCATTTAGCTACACACATATCTCCAAAACTTTCAAAGGCATGTATCTGATTTTTCCTGGCAATGAAATAACAGCCTGATTTTCCAGTCCTGCTGGGCAGACAACATTTTTAATTGCCTTTAATTTTCTGCAAATTCAAGCTCCGTTCATTTAGGATTCCCTTCTTTCTGTGGCATTGGAACGCATGAAACGACACCTATTGTATCAAGGTATCTCTTGGATCAAACATCTGTATTTAGACACGCAAACATCCAGCATGCTAATTAAGCACTTGACTAATTTAAAGAACATGTGACTAAGTCATACTGATGGTTGACCCATTTAAAAGCGTAAGAGCTTCTGATTGTAACAACAGAACAAAATATGGCTGTGTTTAGCTTTAAATCTTTTCTTATGCAGAGTGAAACTTTAAGGGACAAAACCAGGTTCCAAAATTGAGGTTCAACTGCCACTGGGTAGATGCTTCAGACAATGCTGCTAATAACACAGAGAACAAATGGAGAACAACATTCATGTGGGTGTTCTAACTTGAGGGGAAATCAAATCTGCATTAACAAAAAAAAGTGTGTCTATGACACGAAATCATTTTAATCATGTAGTTTTGAGGAGTAAAAACACAGAACTGAGGTATCCAGGATGCTAAAGATGTTTGAATACCCCAACTACCTGAAAAGTGCTGCATTTCTTACTCTATTTTTGTTCCTTCACTGGTCTCAAGAAGTAGATTGCAGCTGTTTCTCCAGCACTAAATATGAAACACAACTTCTTGATAATGATGATCATAAGCACTGTTTAGGAAAAGCAATACATTATTAGAAACAATTAATATAGATTAAATAAATTGTATTTTTGGTAAAAAAGGACTAGGTCTAGGACCACTGGCATTTACTAAGCCCATACCAACCACAAAGGTTGAAGACAACTGCTCCAAAATCACTGAAGTCATTCTCGTCTATGGAGATGAGAGAAGCAACGAAAAACATGCTTGAAACATATAAATTATTATTATTATTCTAACTCACTTTTCTATATTTGAGGCTAATATTTTTTTTCTAGTAGTTTAAATTGAGACCTTGCCCTAATAACTACAGCAGAAGATGGTGGAAAATTACAAATACAAAGTAAGGTTTCCCTTCTGCATTTCCTTGATTTTTTTTCTACATGAGTTTTTCACATTTTCTATGCACATCAGTATCTCACTCTGTCCAATGACAGCCCAACGTGCTATTTCCCACAAAAGCCAGATTTTACTTCCTGCCTGCTTACCTTGTTGTCCCCTCAACGATCCCTTAAAGCCCACCTCTTCTGAAGATGCTGTATTTCAGTGTTCTCCATGTTTTCCATTAGATCTGATGACAGAAAGCACAAAATTAAAAAGGCTACATACAATGCAAGTTACTGAATGATAAACTTATCATCAAAGTTGCACAATGTGTTCAGACCTATCTCACACATACAGAGATCCCCAGTTCATCATTACCTATCTCTTATTCCATCCCTTCTCCTCACCACAGACTGTCCCCAACGCCTCAGCACGTGTCACCCAGAGGCTGGCTGACCTTTCACAGCATGAACTTCATGTCTGTGTAATTGCCAGCTTGAGGTATAAACTTGCCCTGGGTGTGTGTTGGCAATCAGCACAGACAGAATGTTGTTTATTGCATTAAAATGGACATTAATCTGTTGTTTCTATTCATAAATCTCTGTTTTGTTTCTAAAATAGAACAGCAACCTGCTTATTCTGTCTGTAGTTGCCATACTTACCCCTCAATCCTGTGTCATGTTACTATTCCTTGTTGCTCTTCCCACGCTTTTTCTGTGCCCTGATGTTTACACCAGGCATGACAGCAGAAGGATGAGTGGAAAAGGCTCCTGAGCTACTGCAAATATACAAATATTGGATATTAATAAAGGCCAATTAGAATTTCAGGTCTTGAGAATAGATTCATTATATTATTTCATAACTGGTCCACATACAGTAGCTGAATTTGCTTTGTGACTGAACATATACTCTGTAATATCAATTACATTTTTATTATATGAGCCTAAACCAGAGTTTTTATATTTTTCTGACCTTATTCCTTGTGGCTCAGGGTAGGAAATGTATCCAAGCCTCATCTCTAGATACATAATTTGGATCCTCTGGAAGATACGAGTTGGAACATCTTTAGCAGAAGGGTCAATAAGCCTCCCAGTCCTGTGATAAGTGTTCTCACCAATAATCAGTTTAATTAAGAAGTGAGCATGCTCTTTCTTGTGCTTCTCTTTGCTGATCTTTTATTTTAGAAGTCATTTTGTCCCCCATGCTCTGTGCTGGAGCTAAACGCTCCGGCTCTGTAGCAGAGGCACTCAGAGTGTACAGACGTTGTAGGGAGCATGGGAACATTTGTAACTCTGATTTAATCACAGGCAGGAGGCAGGGACCAAGGCAGCCAGAGAGGGCTGATAGCTGTAGGATGAAAGCTTGGGGTGCCTGTGGAACTTCATTAGCAAAGGAACAGGCACTGCTGACCTGCTACTCCACTAATTCTGCATCTTCCCTTGGGTGTAGATCACTGAGCTATGTGTAAACTTTATTTACAGCACAATCATGTATGTGACACTGACCTTGTAGTTTGTGTTTAAACTCACTTTAAATACTACAAAACACAAACAGCTAAGCACTATGCCTTTTAATCTCCCCAAATCTTAATTAAGGGCAAAGTGTGGTTTGGATCATGCCTCAGAAAGTCATGTGGCAGCAGAGAACCAGTCTCCCCAGGTAAATAAAGATGATTAATTTGTAATTGTTTGAAGTTTGTTTACTTAATGCAGATACATAACAGGAGGCTCACACAGGCAAATATGGTGCCGCGGGAAACAAATATCAAGATAGGAGAGGGGGAAAAAGGAAATAAATGAAGTCACCCACAACCAGATACCCGTGGAATTCAAACCAGCATTCACTGCTTTTTTTCCTGAAAAGACATAAAATTAAAGCAAGATGAGAGACAAAAGTATTTGTGTCACACTGAGCTTTGTGTGTGACCTTTCTTATGAAATGCGGTCACTTGGTTTTAGTTCAGCTAAAGTGCAAGCACTGTTTGCAACAGATGCCACTGGTGTTGCCACCTGCTCTCCCCTGGGTTTTGTTTTGGGTTTTGCATATTTTCTTAGCCAATATTTTATCTCTTCTTGTTTGGTTGGTTTTTTATGCAGGCATACACATTGGTACATGCACATACATCCTTTGCTTTAGCATAAAATGAGAAGGGTTGATAGGAAAGGAAAGAGAAGAAGTTTTTGCAAGTTGCTTTTATTTTGAAACAGATTTGTGACCAGTGAGTTTATCTAAACATGTTGGCCTGCTTAAAATTTAAAGTGTTAAACTTTAAAGGAAAAGCAAATATTAACTGTTCATGAAAATCTCCACATTTCTCCCAATTTGCTGGTTAAGCAAACTGAAATAGCAATTACTGATTTAAAAAACTCTATGTGAGAAATCCTAATGTTAAATCTAGGCGTGGTAGGTATATTTTGTGTAAAAATATGAGAAACATAGGTGATCTTCCTTGCTCTTCTTCATTATGTTGATTATCATGTTGAAGCAGAAAAGATTATGAGGCTTCAAGACATGAAAGAAATGTCCCAATAAAGGGTGAAGCAGAAAAAAAAGGAGTTTGCTGTTCTTAATTCTAAAGAAAAGGAATAGAATTAGTGATATTCCCTGTAGAGTACAGACCTGAATTTGGGAGGTTTAACTCTCTAATCCATAACAACACATATTAGATAAAGTAATTGTCTACTTAAAATAATGAATTTGACTATTCTTTGTATCTATTAAGAGAAAGAACGTAGATATAATCTTGCGGATAAGGAGTTTAAGATGGATTATTCGTGTTGTTCAAAGGTTTTACCTCAGAAATAAAAAAAATTTAAAAAAGCTTTTTACCACTTTTATCACCCTTAGTACATGTATTAGGTACCAAGCCAGGGACCTCCTGCAGTATTATCAAAACTACAGCTGTCATGTTTACTCATTATTTGTAAGTGTAACCACATAATTCAGAAGTGGATGGGTTTTTAAGGTTAAAAATTCCGGTCTCCAAAGAAATGCTCTCTGCTATTGAGCGCATATGAATTATGACCGAAGTTAATGGATCACCTGTACCCCATTTCAGGCGCCAATACAAGAATGAGCCTGTATATAGTTATACACTAATATAATTTATATAGTTGTATACTGGTGACTTTGATTTTGCAATTTAAAAACATTTTTTTCCCCGCTGAAACAAACCGTGCCTCAGAAACTCCGTAAGTACGGGCAGTTTTCACAATGCCGAGCCTGTAACTTCTTGTCACTGAACAACGCCTCCACCATCAGCAGCTTTAGAAAGCTGCGGCATCTCAACAATGAAATTGCAGCCGAAAAATCCCTTTCGCGGCTCCATATGGGTTAATTTCCTTGGAATTTCAAAGGAACGCGACAGCACCGCCACTCGCTCCCCTCAGCGAGCTGAGCGGGCGGGGCCTCCCTGAGGGTGATTGACGTGTCCTTGGACCAATCAGAACTCGCGCTGTCCCTGGCCGCGATGCTATTGGCCGCGGAGGTAGCGGGGGCGGGCGCGGGCCGGGGCTGTAGTGGCGGTGCCTCCCGCTAGCCGCGGTGCTGCGGGCGGGACGCGGCGGCGGCGCAGGGTCCCCGCGGGGTGACAGCGTGACCTGGCCGCGCTCTGCCCTCCCCGCCGCCGCCTCCTCGCCGGGAGCGAACACAGCCCCACCGCTTCCCTCCGCGCCGCCCTTCCTGCCTCGGGGGTCGCCGGAGACTGCAAAATGGCCGACGGGCGGGACGACGCCGCGGACCAGCTGAAGCAGTGGAAGAGCCACCGGGGCTCGCAGGTACCCGCCGGGCATCCCCGGTATCCCCGCGCCTCGCATCCCGGAGGGAGCGGGGAGCCCCGGCGCCGGAGGGCGCGGAGTCCCGGCGCAGGGTTCCGCGGGATGCGGCGCTCCGAGAGTCCCCGGGGCAGCGGCGGAGGGCGAGGCGCCCTCGCCCCGTCCCGGCCTCGCCCCCACGGCTTGGAGCTGTGCCCGGAACGCCGAGGCGCGGAGGGATGGAGGCTGCCAGCTGGCCCGGAGCGACAAGGGCGGTCAGCGCTGCCTGGCCCCGGCTGCTCCTTGCAGGCAGCAGCGGGGCTGCGCTGCGCCCGAGCCGCGGCTCCGCGGGCAGGGAGGGACGGGGGTGATGTTTTTTCGGTCTTAAATCAGAAGTTTGCGGTTCGGTTTGCTGCCACGGCGGTAGAGCCCTGTGAAAACATAACGAGGGAATAAAAGAAAGGATAAAGCACATTCAGCAGTGTGAGCAGGGCCAGGGGTTGGACTCCATCATCCTTGTGGCTCCCTTCCAACTCAGCATATTCTGCGTGGACTTGCTGACCAGAATGAAGTGAATTTTTTAGGAAGAAATTCTTCCCTGTGAGAATGGTGAGACTCTGGCACAGGTTTCCCAGAGAAGCTGTGGCTACTCCATCCCTAGAAGTGTCCAAGGCCAGGCTGGACAGGGCTTTGAGCAACCTGGGATAGTGGGAGGTGCCCCTGCCCATGGCAGGGAGTTGGAATTCAGTAACTGTGAAGCTCCTTTCTAACCCAAACCATTCCATGATTCTATGAAGTGGATTGGGACAAGTGGTTGACTGAAATCATAAGGGCATGTAATCAACAGCATGGCACTTAGTCATCTGAAGATGTAGAATAGACCCCAAAATATTCGAGTTAATATATAAATGTTGCAGGAGTTGACTTCCCTTCTTCATCAAATCACTGCAACAGTTTCCACATGTAGTTTCTGACAGAAATGTGTATTTGCCACTAAATTTGCCACTAAATTCTGTTGGTTTTAAGTGGCAATCTTACAAGATGCAAGTGGATGCCTCACTTCCCACTGGAGCTGTTAAGTCATCTTAATTTTATTTTTTCTCTTAGTTCTCAAAGGTACAGTGTGAAAATTACCTGCTGACTTGTGACTCCATCATATCCTAGCATGTGTCATAATAGTTCCTTTTTTTATCCATGAGTAATTCTTTTTGTAGGGATGTCGGCTTTTCCTGTGGCAAAGCAGTATTTGAAAAGAGGCCAAGGTTAATTTGGAGATTGGGAGGCAACCCAAAGTCTGTGTTGCATAAGGAGTCATGAGACTTTAAGATAGAAAGTAGGGAGGACTTATTAGAATTTTAAAGTGAGTTGTATAAGGTGCAAAGTATCAGTAATGCCTGGAAGTGTGTACTTTGATGTGTGCTGTTTACCACAGCAGTGACTAAAATTCTCCTGGCTTTGCTTCCCTCCTTTCTGTCATGGCAGGTTGGTGCTGTAATGAAATACAGATTCAAAAGTTCTTATCTGTCAAGGTTTGGAGTATGAGCAGCTCCCAACCATATGAAAGCACAGGCATCAAACAAACTCAGGTGCAAAAGCAGTGTGAGAACTCTTCCTTAAACTTAGGTGTGTTTTATTTTCCTCTCTGGAACTTACTTTGTGTGCCCCACATAACATTATCCTGAAACGAAAGTGAGTATCTCCTACCATTAAGTAAATAAATATTCTTTACGTCTAATGTGAACACTAGAAAGTCTGCCTACACAAAAGAGACTGAACAGCCACAGAGCTGTTAATTTTTTTTATAGTCTTAATGTCAACAAGTTGTGGTTTTAGCAACTGCTTCTGGTGGCCTTAAATGTTGCCATTATAGAATAGTCTTGCCTGTAACAAATAACCAGTGGAAGGTAAACTGAGAACAATTTCTACTCTTCCATATTCCCTGTGACAAACTATAGATAACCTTTTGATTTCAGCAGGTGTTTCTTCGACTTAAAATACCAATATAGTTTTATTTACAGTAACTTTCCTGTAAGTTTCTGACCATCATGTTTATGTTTGTAACCAGTTACATATTGTTTTTTAAAATGTTTGTACAGATTGCAGGGTAGGTGAGGATTCCAGGCATCCCAAAGGAGATGGTTTTATGCTTAAAGCTTTATGCTAATGAAGTGGTGAAGGAAGAATAAAGAACTTGGGTATTTTGGGAATTCAAGACAGCTGGAGTAGTGTGTGTTGCATGTTAGTAGGAGCACGGTGGAAATGCACTTATCCTGTCACATGTCTTTTATGTGGTTATTCATGGACCTGAGTGAAACAGAGGTGTCTGGAACTCCCTGGGTCTCTGCCTCATCCAGAGCTCTGGGTGTGGATGTGAACAATTGTTCTTTACCTGCTTCGTGGGTTGCCTCTTGGGGGGGAAAAAGTCTTCTATCAGGTGGGAATTTTATCTGTTTGCAGTAATTAACCCCTTAAAGCAGAACTCAATAATTGGAACCCCATGAAGTTGCTGTTAGAGTAGTAAAGGCTTTCCTCATCAAGAATTGCTTTTTCTTTCTACCATCCCTTTTCATTTATAGAACTTTAAAAGGAGGAGAAGTAGTCAGGAGGGGCTGAGGGAGTTTGTGCTGACGTGGTTCAGGTGTGTGGAGGCTTCAGGTAGGATGTTATGGATAGAGAGCCCATATGGAATTAGTGTCAGTTTAGGTCAACATGTGATGGATTTATTGTTATCTGGTCATAATCTGTGACTCTGCTATTTGAGCTCACCCTGTTCCAATTATTTTCGTGATTTACTTGATTTTTTTTCCTTTATCCTTACTTGTTTTCTGTTCTTCTAAGTCTTTCACAAACAACTGGCCCCTAACAATAAATGTCCTCCAGGAAAAACTGATGTACCTTTCTCACTACATTTTCTCCAACACCCAGTAAAAGAGGAATATTGCCTTAGAGGAGCAGGTAACCCCACATGTGATGCAGATAAAGTCTTTTCTGCTGGAATCTTTTTATGAGAAAGTAGGAATACGCTCAGTTGTAGTGCAGGTGTTTCTTGAAGTTGCAGGACATTTCCTGGCTATAGAGCTTCTTAGGGCTTGTGTTAGTCTTAGTCCTTCCATGGTCCAGGAGTCTAAAATGATGACTCCTCAGGTGTTCCTACTTCTATTATTTTCCATAGCTCTTCCAGACCAACAGTAATCGTGGAAAACCCCTTTTAGTCTGGCTGGAGCTCTTTCCTTATGCCTCTGCCCCTGTTCTGACATTACCTTCTTTTCTTCCTCTCCTCCCTTATTTTCCAACAGCTGCTCCTTTTTTAGTTTTTTTTTCCCATCCCGTATTTTTCTTGAAGCAAGATCAGTAGTCTCAAGAAGAAGTATTTCTGAACTGTGGAAAACAGTCCTGGATTTTCATGACTTGAACTCCCCTTCTTAAATTGCCCTAAACCTCGCTCTGTGACTTAGGTAAAGGTCTGTATTTTCTGTAACTTCCTCCAGGATCTGAAGTAATTTTGCCACTTCTTGTTGATGTGTTCTGTGACATGTTATGGTTGAACAGTCATGCACATTGTGTGGCTCAGATCCAGAGGGTTTTTAATTTCTGGTGTTGATGGTGACTTTCTCTTGCTTCCAGAAACCAGATGTGCTGACCACCGGTGCTGGGAACCCCATTGGGGATAAGCTGAATATCCTGACAGTGGGGCCACGTGGACCTCTTCTTGTCCAAGATGTTGTTTTCACTGATGAGATGGCTCACTTTGACAGAGAGAGGATTCCTGAGAGAGTTGTGCATGCAAAAGGGGCAGGTATGTTTAAAATCACATTTTTTCTCTGTGTAGAATTAAAAAGCTTTTGAGTTACTGTGTAGATTGTGACACACAAATTACATGGTTATCTATAATTTAGTGTTACCAGCTATAATAAATCTATATAAACAACAGTGGTAAGGCCTGGTTTAAAAGAACTCAGTACCAAAACTTGAAGCACTGAAAAATTGTTTACAAAAATGAGAGAAAATGTGGTTGTAGCCCTTCAGTTTTTACTGTATTTGCTGTAGTCTCTGTTTCCTCTGTCTGTTCCTCCCCATCTCTATTTAATGTTGTTTGCATGTTACTTAATAGAGAATTCAGCTTTGTCTTCTAATGTATGTCTGCCAAAGCAAGCTGATGATCTAATATTTAAATTAAAAAAACCTAAACCCTTAAAAAATTATTATTGATCTTAGTAAGGTGGAATTAGTACCGTGATTTCTGTTATGCATTGCGCAGAAGGAGCAAACATGGGGCTGTATTTAAAATGTGACTGTACATGGGAAATGTGCTCTTTTTCCGCAAAAGTTTCTCTGTGGGGGTGGGAAGGGTTCTGTTGCTTCACCCATCTTACATGTGCACCAAAAATTCTGCAACACATAGCAGGATTAAAGAAATACCTGCCTTGCTCCCAGAGAAATACACAGATCTTGGCAGAAGAGCATCTCCTGTGCTGTTGCTGGGAGCTGCTGACAGTCAGTTAAGGAGGAGAGAATGAGCAAATAGTTCGTGTTAAATCAGCTGCATTTTGGGAAAGTAAATGGAGTGTTTAGAGCATTGTTTAAACTGGTGTGTTTCCATATTTCCCTTTGACTTGAAGCTGTATGTTAACAGACAAGCTGTGAGTGGAAGGAAGGTGCCTAGATCTGATGTTTTGAACTTGCTGTTCTTCAGGAGCCTTTGGCTATTTTGAAGTCACTCACGATATCACCCAGTATTGTAAGGCAAAAGTGTTTGAGCACATTGGGAAAAGGACTCCGCTTGCCATCCGCTTCTCCACTGTTGGTAAGGCTCTAAATTCATTTTGTGTGCCCTGAGAGCAGTGTTTGCATTGTGGGGCACTTAACGTAGTTGAAATGCTTTCTTCCAGGCAATTCCTCTTCTCTGAATTTCATCTAAATGGAAGACCTTAAGCAGCTTTTGCCCCTTTCTGTCAGAGCTCTCTGGAGACACTTTTCTGTGTGAAATGTGAGAGGGAGGACAGCCCGAGCTGTTTTTTTCTGGCAGAAAGCTTGCTTTGTTTCTGGTTGGATCACAATCAACACTTACAAGTTAAATACCTATAATCTCTTAGCTGCAGGAATGTTTTGGGGATGAATGATGTAACCTAAATACGGGGCAAAGGAAAATAAACCATCTTCCATAAATAAACTCTGATTTCGTAAAGATTGTAATGCGCAAAGTAGTAAAACTTTAAATGCTATTTGTTGAAGCTAATTGTAATCAATAGCTTGTCTGATAGAAAAACTATAATTCATGATGTGTATGTAAGAAAAGAAATCCTAATGAGGATTCAGTTCTGGAAGTATTGGAGAGAAGAAAGTAGTCCAGCAAGGCTCAGGGAGCTGCTGGTTTTGGCCTGTAGGCTGTGTCCAGTGTTAAATCCCTTAGGATTTCGGGGGTCCTGAGTGTTGTACAGGGTAAGGACATGGAGTTGGGTTTGAAATATGGACTGCTGCTGGAGCAGGTTGTTGCACCCCTCCCTTCCCTTTCCCTGCTCTGTCGGGACACGTTTCCTCCCTGCTGTTCTGGAGTACACAAGGTTTTTAACGAGAGAATGAGCGTCCTACTGATTTCATCACAAGTCAGCATCAGCTGTTCTGAGCACTTCTGGAACACTTCTGCTCAGGTGTTGTGCTGGGCACTTGTGCTCTGGTCTAAATTCCCATTGAAAATCCCATCCTGGGTGAAGCAGGAGGAATTAAAAGGATTACAGCTCTTCCATAGTGTTTTTTATTGGGCACGCTGGTTAGATTGCTACCTTCCAAATGAGAGCTTTCCCACTGGGATCTGGTGTACAGAAACAAATGTGGGTTTAGATGATTCAGCCTTATAATCTGATGATGTCTCTCTTAGTGATAATGCAAATTCCACTCTTAATTGGTTTGAGTGGATATACTTGTTTTTTCCATGTTTTAACTGTGGCCTGAATGTTTGGCTGGGTTTGAAAACTCACAGTGCCTGAAGTACTGCTGAAAATATTCCTAAAATTCCTTGATGTAGAAAAGACTGCAATAAACCCTGCCCTTTTAGGTTTAATGGCCTATTTTCAGGTTATATTTACATGCATTTCATATCCTAACACTGCCCTATGTTTATGTATTTCTCCAAGCTGGAGAATCTGGCTCAGCTGACACAGTTCGTGACCCCCGAGGCTTTGCCATGAAATTCTACACGGAAGATGGGAATTGGGATCTTGTGGGAAACAACACGCCCATCTTCTTTATTCGGGATGCAATGTTGGTGAGTGAGGGTACTTTGTCAGAGAGTCCAGAAGTTCCTTCACATCTTGTTCTGGCTTCTCTCAGAAGCAAAAGCTGCTGTTCTGACACACTTAAATTTTGTTGTTTGTCAGATGCAAGGTTTTTTACTTGTAAAGATGTTCATAAACAAAAGTAAATTAAAGAACTAAAGCTTGATTACTTATGTGGTTTCATATTTTTCACTTGAACTTTTCACTTCAAAAGCTTCTTGCCAATTCTTTTTATTAAATCTGGGGTTTTTTGGTTTTTGGCATAAGTTTAATAGCACTTGGTAGAGGGGTTTTCCTTGAGTGCAGGAGTTCTGCACAGATATTTTGTAGTATCTCTGTATTCATTTATGAGTCATATAAATACAGATATACAAATCTGAACAGTTTTATCTCTCACCTTATCGACCACAAAATGAAAGCATTCTTTATCTCTGTTTATTCTAATTGTGAATGTTTGACATTACCCTAATGTTACTAGTCTGTGAATTAATTTGTTTGCAGGAAGGGTATGGCAGTAGAACATTTTTTTTTCAGTGGTCTTAGAGCTTTGTCTTTAATTTCTTTTTTTTTTTCTCTTTTTCCGCTTCCACTTCTGGACAAATTAGTTTCCATCCTTCATTCATAGCCAAAAGAGGAACCCTCAGACTCACCTGAAGGATCCAGACATGGTGTGGGACTTCTGGAGTCTTCGCCCTGAGTCTTTGCATCAAGTAAGCTTCTCCTGTGACTTCATTTTCTATGATGAAGAAAATCATGTTATGACAGCAGGATATTAACTCTCTCTTTTCTATGTTTGATCTAGAAGCCTACATGGTCTTAGTTATATTTTATTTAAATATAATTTTAAATGATCCATGCTTACCTGTGCTTACAGGGGAAAGCAGTTTTATTTCATTAACACCTAATGTAGAAATTCCTCAAGGAATTCCTAACAACACCAACATAGCTCCCAGTGATGCAGATTAATGCAATAAACAGACTTAGTGTGGAATGATGACTTCCTCCTTGATCTGCTGAGCCCATTAATAGTGTTTGATCCTTCTCTTCAGGTGTCTTTCCTGTTCAGTGATCGTGGCATTCCCGATGGCTATCGCCACATGAATGGATATGGATCACACACTTTCAAACTGGTTAATGCTGATGGAAGAGCAGTTTACTGCAAATTCCATGCCAAGGTATTAATCTTTTTTTTAAATTATTATTATTGGAACTGTACATCATATTGGATAAAAACTGATGTGTGACTTTTCAAGTTTAATTGAGGCTCAAAGTTGTGTTGAGTCCTTATTTAATATCGGTTTCATACCTTTAACCAATAGGACAGGCATCTTTCTTCTTGCTAACACAGTAATCATTTCCTAGACTGTAAAAAACTCTTCTTTGGGCATTTGTCTCTTGTTATTGGAGCACTGTCAGTGAACTGATTTTTATCTGGAAGGCAGCTGTAGAATGTACTATAAACCTAAACTCGAGTTATTGAAAGTTAGAACTTGGACAATCTCATTCTTGGATTATAAATCTTGTTAAAATTCACTCTGATTAATGATCCCTGTAGTGCTTCCTGCGTGCTGTAACTGGTGCTTTTGTTGCTTTTAGACTGACCAGGGCATCAAAAACCTTTCTGTGGAAGAAGCAGGAAGATTGGCTTCTACTGATCCTGATTACGCCATACGGGACCTTTACAATGCCATTGCCAAGGGCAACTATCCTTCATGGTCCTTCTACATTCAGGTTATGACCTTTGAAGAAGCAGAGAAGTTCCCATTTAATCCTTTTGATGTGACTAAGGTATGTCTGATACTGCTGGGAATATTCAGTTTCAGGTCGTTTTTTAAGTGTATTCTTTATTGTACGGCCATGATGAGCCAGAAATTCTGGAGATGAAACTGCAGTCGTGTTACATCTGATGTTACTCTTTCTCAGGGAAATATGGATAGGGCTTGATTCCAGGCCTGTAGATCCCATGGCACTTGAGAAGTGTGATCTCAGATCAGAGTCACACCCTGAGCCTTGCTGGTCTCATTTTGTCCCACTCCCAAGAGCTGTTCCTAGGAATGCCTTATTGAAAGATGCTGACATAAACTTGTAGTGCTCTTTTTTACCTCTAACACTGCATTCCCCAAGTGGCTGAAGACCTTTGAGCTTAAAAGTGCAGCTCAGATGGCAAAGAAAAGGCCAGTTAAGCGTTTTGGAGTAGCTGAAAACATTTGTGCCACCAGTTCCACCCACGCCCTGCTTCCCTAGGCAGCTTTTCAAGGGCCTGCGGGTATTCCATTCAAGTACTCAAGTGCTGAGATTATGCTGGCATGATGAAATAAGTTGCATTAATACCCTGTATTAATTGCAAAAGGCTTCTTAAAATAAGACATTTCTCAATGTTTGTTAGCAAAATAGAAACTCAGTAATGCATTTTCTCAGTCGAGACTTAAATCAGGTGAATTCTGCCTGGCAATTAAGCTGCATCACACTGTAAGAATGCTGATTTTGCTGGACGTGTGTTGTGCCTTACAGGTTTGGCCTCACCGTGACTACCCTCTCATCCCTGTGGGAAAGCTGGTCCTGAACAGGAATCCTGTCAACTACTTTGCAGAGGTGGAACAGATGGCTTATGACCCTAGCAACATGCCCCCTGGAATTGAGCCCAGCCCTGACAAAATGCTGCAGGTAAGCAGGAGGTTTGACCTGGGGAGCACTGGTTACTCTGCTGCTTGTGACAGCTTTGAGTTGACGTGCCCCAGTCTGTTACAGGTGGAGATTAATGGTTGTGATCGATGTTTTAGGGGCGCCTCTTCTCGTATCCTGACACCCACAGACACCGCCTGGGCCCCAACTATCTCCAGATCCCTGTGAACTGTCCCTTCAGAGCCAGGGTGGCCAACTACCAGAGGGATGGGCCAATGACTGTGTCTGACAATCAAGGTAGTCACGAAAACAGCTTTCAAAAGAATTATTCATATGCATCTTACTTCTTTGGGGACTTCTTCTCTCAACTCTTAACTCCCTGAGCTTCGGGATTTCCAGACATGGGCCTTTCACAGAAAGGGGTTTTGCAGGAGAATGCCCACAGTCAAATTAATCCATTAACGTCCCTACTTTATGTTCCTGTAAAAAACTTCTAGAAACATGCTTGTTAAAGGGCACTTAATTGAAAAAGTTCTAAATTATTATTGATTTGAAATTTAATGTGTCAGAGAAGTATTTTTACATTAATTAATTACTACCTCTTTGTTTCTACATGTAGGCAAAATCTAATCTGAAAATTATAGAGATGGCCTAGTTGTCTGAGGAATCTATATTTGCATTTTTTAAATTTAAAGACTGACTTGGATATGCTCAGCTCACTTCACTAAACTGCTTTGCTTTCAGATTCCTGAGAGATTGTGAAAGACAAAAGTGAAAATGCCAAGAGCAGAGCTGTAACTTCCCCTCTGTTGAGCAGCTCCTGTTCTGTCAGGGTTTGCCCAATAGTGGCTCTTTTCCACCTGAGAGTAAACAAGGATGTACTTAAGCCATGGCTCCTGCCAAAATATTTGTTCCTCTGGGCTATGAATTCAGACACTGGCTGAGGGAGGAGAGGGAAATATTTGAAAAACAGGAACTTGAGAGCAGCTGCTCTTGTCCCAGAACAGATAATAAGTTTATTTTTATGCAGTTCCCTAAGTTCCTTATGTATTTAAATACACCCCCTACACAGAGAAGCATTGTAGATGCAAATATGCATATGACTGTGTTTTTATACTGCCTTGGACTTCAACCACAACTTTGTCTATTATAATTGAGCAATATTGTTGTGAGAGTGGCCAGATTTTCTCATTTCTGAATCAAATCAATATTCTCTGAGAAAGGCTATGGAAATTCTCTTTGCAGCAATTGCTGTTAAGCACTGGCTTGAAGGTGTTGACAGAAAAATGCAGACAGCTCTTTTTAATGAAATGAATCGTAACTGAGTAATTGATTCACATTCCTCCAAGCAAAGAAACATCTTTCTGACTTATTTGAGAGTGCTGCCATCTGATTTGGTTTGGGGATTTTTTTTTCCCCAGGTGGTGCCCCAAATTACTACCCAAACAGTTTCACTGGTCCCGAGGATCAGCCCAAGCTCAGGGAGAGCCGCACGTTTGTCTCGGGAGATGTTCAGCGCTTCAACAGTGCCAACGAGGACAATGTGACCCAGGTGGGGGTGTGGAAAGGCTTTGTGCTGCTTGGCACACATGAGGGGTGTGGGGGGTGTGTGTTAGTGTGAGTTCTCACAGAATCTGAAATCCAGGTTTTGGGCATCGTTATGTAGAGGCTCTGATGTGTCTTCTTGCCATTAGTGCCTGGAGAAGGAGTTGTTGGCAGGTTTGCCAAAGAAAAAATACTCAAAATACTTAAAAAGGCAACCAGTCTGTGAGAGTTTTAAGTGTTGCTTGACTAGAAAGTGAAAGCTATTCTTAGTCACTTTTGGGAATTTCAAAATAAAGCTTTTTTTTCCAATGGCCAGGTGCGAGAATTCTACCTCAAAGTGCTGAACGAGGAGGAGCGCCAGAGGCTGTGTAAGAACATTGCAGATCATCTGAAGGATGCCCAACTCTTCATTCAGAAACGAGCTGTAAGTGCCCTCTTTAGGGGTTTATTCCTGGTTTTCTACCAGTCTTAATAACTTTGTCATAATGGCTTCTGGAAAGGAAGATCAGGAATTCTCTGAAAAAGCTGGATTTTTTCTTATGCAGGAATTCTCATGCTTAAATAGCTGCCTATTTACACAATATAACATCAATATATAACATGTTAAAGTAACTTTTCCCTAGGGGGAAGAATGGGATAGATGTTGAACATGTGTTTAGCTTGGTGTTTCAAAAATCAGATGACTGCCAGAGTAAGGTTTTGCTCTAAACAAGGAGAAGGCAGTGAGGGCCAAGGAGGGATTGGATCTTTATCCTGCCCAGGGCAGCTTTGTTTAAATTGGGAATGAGCTCTGTGTGGGATAACGGAAACAGTGTTTGAAGATGTTCATAGCTTACTTATGACTGATCAGAATTAACCTTTCCTTCCTTATGATACCTGCTGCTTGTAGCCCAGGGAATGTGGTAAAGAATCCTTTTGAAGTGGAGGAAAAAAGTTCCTGTTGCCTTTTCTGTTTTGTCTTCCTGTTCAGGTGAAGAACTTCACTGATGTTCATCCTAAATATGGAGCCTGTATCCAGGCTTTGCTGGACAAGTACAATGCTGAGAGTGGGAAAAAGGTATGGTAATGATTGTTGTGGCTGCATTTTGACTGGCTGTGAATTATTATCTCTCTTGTAAATCCAATGAAGTGAGAAATTGGTCTCGATTCCTGTTTGATTTAAAGGCCAGAAGTCGGTGCTTGTAGAATTGCAAAACAAGGAGACATCACTCTAATAACAATTAAATGTTGATTAACTGGTGATGTGCAAAGACTTTGTTTCACTTGGGGTTTGTAGGGTTTCTGGAAGGTAACTGTGATATCAAATGTGGTCAGGTTGATTTCCCACCCTTTGTGATGGTAATGGAACATTGCCACAAGCCTTTCCTGGGCTCATTGCTTGCTCCAAAGAACAACAGCTCTGTTGATTCAAGTTCTCCTTTTTTCTTGAAGTTCTCCACTTTAAATGGAACTTGCTCTTAAGTTTTTCTGCTGCTTTATTTTCAGGACGTAATCAGAACGTACACACAGTCCAGTACTCGTATGTCTGTCAAGGAAAGGTCCAACCTGTGAATCTGCAGAGATCTGCTCTGAATTTTGTGTCCTCCCACCTGCACAAGAAGCTGTCCAACACTTTAATGAATGTAGCAGACTCGGGCCCAAGCACAGGGGTGTTTTACAGGTGTGATTTACTGAGCTCTCAAGTGCTGTCTGTACTGGAAACCAGGTAACACAAGCTCCAATCCTAGTGCCTTTCAACACTAGTGCTTTACTGCTTGATAACAACTTCTGGGTTTTTTAAACAACTCATGATTAGAAATTGTCTTCATTTCTAGGAGCAAACAGAAATTTAATCAAAATACTGCTTCTTTTTTTTTTTGTTGGAAAACTTTCCTGGTGAAATCACACAGTAAAATTTCTGTAAGGACACTGTGATTGCCCTCATGGAGAAACTTGTTAAAAAGTTGATGCTGTTCAGTATTTCTAATGTAATAATTGTCTGTATGTATTTGTAAACACATCCCTTGAATTTCAGTTTTGGCCTTCCAGCAAGAAAACTATATGTAGTAGTTTGAGACATACCAACATTTAACTCATTCCTCATGATAGAGATATAAAGCTAACTACAAAATTTAATCTAAATGTAGTTCAATTTTATTCCCAATATATATTTTAAGAAAATCTTTGCTTACTAATGCTGTGTTGGGATGTAACTGACATAAGGCAGGTAGCAAAGGATATTTTCTTACTCCATGCACTGTACAATTAAATTGATTACACCTTACAGCCCTTTCAGGGGTAGGGGAGTAAATTGTTCTTTCTAATCTGTAAGACTTTAAATAGAAAAATATGAACATGCCAAGTGTTTGAGAAGTGAACCTTCAGATGCATGAAATGTTGAAATTCAAGCTCAAGAACTTTCAAAACTATTCCCAGTGCTGAAATTGTTATTTTACTGCAATAATCAGCTGTTGCTATTTTTTGATCAAGCCAGGGATGATTGTCAGGGTTATCCTTTAATTAAAGCAGTGTGTTTGTATGAATGCAGATAGCTAGAAAATATGTCTAAAACCTTTGCTGAGGCATGTTGTAATGTTACCCAGCATCTGCAGTTTACTTAACCTGTGCAAAAAAATTTGGGACCCCAGATAATTATTGTCCAAGCTAAATGCAAAGCATTTCAGAGCCCAGCTACTGCTCTTAACTCAGGCAAATGTAAAAAAAATTCAAATCATAGCAGTTTGGGGGTGATTTGTCAATAATCACTGCATTTCTGGGGCTGTCTTGACTTGTGTTTTGACTAGGATTACTTCCTGATTTAAGTGAATTCCTGGGAGTGATGGCAGGTAAAGAAAAGTAGATACTACATGCTGTTCCATTAAATTTTGGAGAATGCTGCTTGCTCTGCAATTCATTTACCTACCAACCTATTGTGCAAAATTAGCTGGGGTAGAGGTGCAGTAAAATAAGACTCACTGATAACCTACTGTATTCTGGGATTCCATTGGCTTTTGCCCTGACATGATTGAGCGGGAGTATTTCGTGCTGGAACAGAAAATCCTAAAGAGTTTTGGAAAAGAGTAATTCTGGTTCTGTCTGCTCAGTGATTTATATTTTTGCCTTCTTTTATTTCTGAAATAAATGGAATTGAAAATCTCTTGGCAACGTGTTTTCTGTGCAAATGTCTTCAAATACTTTGTGTTATTCTAGGAAGTTTGTGCATCCCTTCATCTGTTTTTCTGGAGATGGTGCAGAAGCTGTAGGTTGGATGTAATTTTTGCAGCTGCCTTTGTTTTCAAAACGCACATTTCAACCCTGCAGTTGTGCTTAAGTGACTTAAATACCCTGTGTTCTGTGCTAAACTGGCCATGACAAGTGTTGTACAGAAAACTTGGCTTTTCCCAAAGCTGTGGAGAGCATTAGGCAGCACTGGAAGAACAATAATGCTATCTTTTCAAATAAATAAGACAATAAATCCATTTTACAGCTCCTTATTGTGAGGATGAAGAGATTGTTGCCGTGACACAACCTCAGTTTTGTTTTGGTTTTGTGTTCTGTTCAATTAAAATCAAACATTCCTTTGACGGGTTGTTGCAATATGATTCCAGTGATCTGTGAGCAATTCTGCTTTAATTTTCTCATTATTGTAATGTTTTATTTTAGGTGCACATCTCTAGCAGTGGACTTGGGAGTGAATTTGAAACTAATGTTTGGGAAATTACAGCTTCTCCTGGAGTACCTCTCCTTTTCATGGGCCTTCATTCCTAGGTTATTTTCCCTTTCCCAAAATGTTTGAACTTGAATATCCAAAAAACGTGAGCAGATTCCAGAATCACAGCTGAAGTGAGCTGTGCCAGGAAATGAGGAAGTTCATGGGAGTGCTAAATGTTATGTGGGGAGAAAAAGGGTGAGGTAGGTTTGGATCAGACTTTCAGTGCTTCAAAGATGTTGGAAAAAGCCCTGATTTCCTTTCCTGATGGGAATTGCCCGCTAAGCAGGGTGTGGGTATCCATAATTTCAGCTTCACATTGTTTTGCCAAATATTCCATACCTGTTGCTCATCTTGCAGAAGAAGGCTCTTTGTTCTCTGTTTGGAGATCTGATCCATGAATTCTCCCAGACAGGTGAGTCACCATTTTCTCTCAAAATGTTTTATGAGGGTGATGAGGCCCTGGCTCAGGATTCCATGATGCCTTCATCATACACCCTGGGCAGGCCAAAGGCTACACCCAAGATGGACTCCGGGTCATGAGTTCTTCACACTTTTGTAAGTTTGGTTCATTTGCATATCAGGGTTAATTGTCCAATTATAACCTCAGTTAATGATGTAACTACCCCAAGTTTGCCCTCCTCTTCAGAGGCCTTAGTTTACACATTTTGGGGCCTGGTGTCCTTGAGGTGGAAACCCAGAGAGGTTTGTTATGTCTGACCAGCATGAGAGAACAGCAGCTCACAGGCCACACGAAACTGCAGAGTTACACACCAGGCAGTGCCGGATTTGAAAAATATAAAAGTTAGAACCTGAGACATCATTCAAGGGAGGTGGTGGGTGCCACATCCCTGGAATTGTTCAAGGTCTGGTTGGACAGGGCTCAGCAACCTGGGATAGTGGAAGATGGCCATGTTCATTGCAGGGGGTTGGATTGGATGAGCCTTTTGTGACTCTCTACACTCGAGTTCAGCTCGCTGTGGGGTTTGGGGCTCCAGCCCAGCACTGCAGAAGTGAATTGATCCCCTGATGTGCTGTGTGTTCTTACCTCTTGCTGATAGCAAATTACATGAAGGTCTGCAGTGCATGGTAAACCTGACCTTTGCCCCCAGGTAGTATTGCAGAGCTCAGTCTGAACTGATGTTTGGGATCAAAGTTGTGTGGCCAGGACACAGGTCACGGCATGCAGAGGTGGACTTGAGCATAACCTCAACTCTGACATCGAGAATGAAACCTCAGCAGTTGCCTAAGGCCATTTTGGACAGAACTGGGAAAAGAACTAAGGCTCTATTTTGATTATTGTAAATGAATTTAAGGCAGCTTTGCCAGGTTTGCTGGAATCAGGATGGAGCGGTAAGATGAAGAAGATTCCCAAAAAAAGCCCTGTGTTTGCAAAAGGTTGTAAAGTTGTTACACAGTCTGGGAAAGCAGCTCAAGGCTGAACAAGGAGGCAGTGGTGTAAAAATAACAAGTGAAGTATTTGAAAGTTGACTGTTGACAATGACACCTTTACAGCCTGGATTGCTGAGCAGAGCCTGTGTGGTTTAATTGTCTGATGAAAGCTTGGACTTTGTCACTCTGGAATTCCACCTGAAGTCAAACTCCAACCCCAGAGCAGCTGGAAATCTCCCTGCACTGCAGGCCCTCAGGAGCTGGGCTGAAATTTGTTCTCAGATCACACGCTGAAGCTTGATAAACTGATAGTTGTACTTTTTTAATGAAAAAGAAATATTTTTACATCCTGCTACCCAAAGTAGGTGGATAGAGGAGGTCAAGAAAGAAAATGTCTTCATAATATCTTATAAACCTCAGAACTGTTCACCTTGATTTTAATCAATTTCATTCAAATCAGTGCAAGATTCTAAAAGGCTTTTTGCATAGTTGTAGTCAAAGTTGGATCCAGTGATTCTGTGGTTCAAATGCTGTAGATCTCTAATGGACTGAGAAGAAAAACTTCATTTCCTGTTTTTTAGCACGTGATGAACCACAGAAATCCTTTATATAGATTTGCTGTGTCTTGATTTCAATGTTTATTCTTTGCTTGTTTCTCTCAAGTTCCCCATTTTTAAACTTTGACCAGGGTTGGGAACATGGTTATTTTTTTATTGTTTGGTTGGGTTTTTCTTTTTTCCAGTGCAACCAACCCTTGTCCCTGTGATTATTGATTAAGGATTGACACAGAAGTGGATACACTTTGCTACAAACAAATAGCTGGGAACCCAAACTATTGTGTGATTCTCTTTTCCTCACTTGGGAATCTTTGACCTTGTGCTTTTATGTTGTAAGGTTTATTGAGGGAGGAGGATGATGGCAGGTACTGGTTACAGACTAAGTTGCAGTAGCAACACTCCCCAAACAGAATGAAAATACAGAATTCCCATGTAATCATAGCTCCTGTGTTGTCTACAAGGTCTCAACAACACTCTCGACTTCATAGAGGGAAGCTGGAAAACCAGGAATGAAGAAAACTCATTTTCCCTGCTTTACTTATGTGTGTGTGCAGAGTCCAAGGTGCTTTAGCCACTCAGTACTTTTCCTAAGAGATTTTATAGGAAAAATACTTCACTTTGAATTTAAACTTCCACTATTATTTCCAGTGGGAACCTCTGATTCCAAGATACTACTGTAGGAAAAGAAGGGAATTTTGCCCTTCAGAGCTGCAGGAATCAAGGCTGTATTTTAGGTAAGTCAGTTAATATTTTACATTGTTTTCATCATTGTTCACAGTTAAGGAAGGTACTCTACTGCTGATGCTAATTTTCCTTTCACTCTGTTTTCATGTGCCATAACTTTTTTGCAGGAGTGGTTTTCTGGGTTTGTTTTTTTTTTTTTTTTTTTTTTTTTTTTTTTTTTTTTTTTTTTTTTTTTTTTTTTTTTTTTTTTTTTTTTTTTTTTTTTTTTTTTTTTTTTTTTTTTTTTTTTTTTTTTTTTTTTTTTTTTTTTTTTTTTTTTTTTTTTTTTTTTTTTTTTTTTTTTTTTTTTTTTTTTTTTTTTTTTTTTTTTTTTTTTTTTTTTTTTTTTTTTTTTTTTTTTTTTTTTTTTTTTTTTTTTTTTTTTTTTTTTTTTTTTTTTTTTTTTTTTTTTTTTTTTTTTTTTTTTTTTTTTTTTTTTTTTTTTTTTTTTTTTTTTTTTTTTTTTTTTTTTTTTTTTTTTTTTTTTTTTTTTTTTTTTTTTTTTTTTTTTTTTTTTTTTTTTTTTTTTTTTTTTTTTTTTTTTTTTTTTTTTTTTTTTTTTTTTTTTTTTTTTTTTTTTTTTTTTTTTTTTTTTTTTTTTTTTTTTTTTTTTTTTTTTTTTTTTTTTTTTTTTTTTTTTTTTTTTTTTTTTTTTTTTTTTTTTTTTTTTTTTTTTTTTTTTTTTTTTTTTTTTTTTTTTTTTTTTTTTTTTTTTTTTTTTTTGTTGTTGTTTTTTTGTGGGTTTTTTTTATTTGTTTATGCTTTTCTGTTGGGTTATATGACTAATTTGTACATGTTTCCTTCTTTGGGCCTCTCAGTGATATCATCTTTGTAAAATCTCATCCAGCTATTCAATATTTTCCTGAGGGAGTGCAGGCAGCCTTTCATCTGAGGCTGATACTGATAAGATTGGTCAGAGATACCCAGGGAAAACTTGGCAACTGTTCATGTTTGCTCTGGCATTGGTCCATGTATTGCTTAGGCTTTATTCCATATTTATCCACAATCTCAATCTTGCTCAATCCTCTTGCACACCTTTCCTCACTGGAGCACTGTTGGGTCCTCAAACAATGGGAACATTCACAGCTCTCTTTTTTAATTGCATTTTGACTTGCAGGGGTCCTGAACTAGGAGCCCAAGGAAATCAAAGGTCCAAAAATCAAATTATGATCTTCAAAATCAGGCCTTTCATCTACCCACCAAATAATTTTAACAGACTGCTTAAGGTGATTTTAAAAGGCTTTTTAAAGTAGTGGAAATGTGTTTGTGAGTAACTGATACTGTTGTGACTCCTGCTTTATTTCTTCATTCTCCCACAGAATTTTTGGGAATTGCTTCTTTTACTCCCATGGGTCGGGAATTGTACTTTGTGCTGTTAACTTCTAAACATAATTGCACTGTTTCCAAGGCAGGAAAAATGGTTTAATAGCAAATCTTTCCCTTGTTCTGGCTGACTGTGTGGGGTTAAAGGTTTTTAAGTAATTCAGCCAATCGTTGCACAAGTAGTACAAAGTCCATTTGTTACATAATCAGAGGCTTTTTAATGTCTTTTTATCTTCTGAGATTTCTGTTTATTAACCTTGAATTATTGTAAAAAGTGGGAGTAAGTGCTGATATTCAGATGAATTTTGCTGTTCCCATAGTCTCCTTTCCAAAAGCTGGGCTTTTATTTCAGGGTCTGAGTATGTACTCATTGTAGTACTCACCTGAGACAAAGAACAGGCTTTCTTACTAATTAATGGAAAGATATTGTCTCCTTCCAAGGGTGATTCAAAGTACCTGGACCAGCCTCTTTCTCTGACTCACCTTCTGCCTGGCACAGCCAAAATCTGATCTAATCTTGGTTTAGTTGCAATGGCAACTTTTGGATTTGACCAAATGTCTGTAGGTGATAAATTTTACTTTTGGTTTACCTTTCTATAGTATAATCTTAGTCCTGTGTAGGTGGGGAGTGCCCATGGAGTGTACACATCTCAGCCCAACATATAAAATACAAAAAAAACCCCAAAACAAATAAAGACATTTTGAAGAGAGCAGTGGGCTTGAGCTGGTTTCAACCCATGTATTTCTTGGCCTTGTGATGATGAGGATGCTCTAGAGAACAGTAATGAAAACACATTTATGTTTTTATTCACTGCATGTTGCACTTGCTACGGTCTAAGTGTGGTTTGTAGTTTATCCTAATTTATTGTGGTTTAAGCTCGTTGCAGGAACACCATGTTAATCCAAAATCCTTTGTGGTTTCAAATTCAAGTGAGCAAACATTGTATCAAGCATTAAACCTTCCACATGAGGAGAACCAAAAAAACCCCATGGTCAGAGGACTCTGACATGAAGTTAAGTGTGTGCAGCTGCTCCAGTCCATGATCTGACTGGAGCCCATGCCCAGGCTCAGAAATGCTCAGATACAGCAAAGAGCTCCTCCCTCTTCTAACAATTCACCTTCTGCTTTGCCCTGCCCACTCTTAACATATTTGAACCAAAACCCCAGGAAAAACCAGAAGAAAAATTCAGGCAGCTTAATCTCTATTGGAATTATATCCTTCAGTCCTTACTCACTTTCTTCTGCCAGAGAGTCCCTTGTGGTCGCTGCCCCTCAGCTTGCTGGGAATGCAGTCGTGGCAGGCTGTGAACGGTAGCACCGAGCCTTGTCCTTTATTTGTGCAGGTAGGCATCGAGCCAGAGCTCTCCCCAGTTCTTCAGGGAGCTGGGAGAGAGAGAAGGAGAGGACACATGGCAGGGCTGCTCAGGGGAGTGTTGCTGGGGACAAAGGAACGAGGTTTTCTCTGTGCTCATTTCCTGGAATCCCAGAATAAGCTGAGTTGGGAGAGACCCACAAGGATCGAGTCCAGCTCAGCCCCGCACAGCACCATCCCCAAGAGTCACCATGTGCCCAAGAGGGTACAAGGAGAGCAAGACAGCTCTTGCTCTTAGGATTCCAGTCTCTCCTGCATCCTCCTGCAGTTTTTTGGGGGTTTATTTTTACTCACTGCACGATGTCTGCAAAGGCCGTGAGCAGAGGCTTGCACTGGTACTCAATGCCGTGCTTGGCACACAGGGACTTCACCAGGGGTGCCACCTTCCAGTAGTTGTGCCGAGGCATTGTAGGGAACAGGCTGTGAACAGGAGACAGGCAAGCTTCATAAGAAATCCTTGTCGTCAGTACTTCCCAGGAATCATCCAGCTCACAGCGAGCAGGGTCTGTAGCTGCTCCCAGCTCTTCATTTTAGCATAAGGAACTCGAAGGAATTCCCTGCTTTCTCCCTCTGTTCTTTTCCACAGTTTGTCTCCAAATGAAATGATGCTTATGGGAGAAACTACTTTCTCCTCCCTCCCTTTTTTCCCAGAAGTAACCATCTCCATAGCACAGAGGAGGAGATGAGCCCATCCTTCATCCTTGCATAGCTCACTCTATAGAGTAACAGCATAAACGATCAGCAGAGGTGGCTTTAAGCTCCTGTGGCAGACTAAAAACAGGGGCTTTAACCAGGACATTTCCACTGATCCTTACAAGCTGCTACTTGGGATTGACCCTATTGCTGTCCTTGCATGATTCCCTACCCATGTTCCATTTTCTCTTGTCATCCTGTGGATCCAGTGAAAGTTTTGAATTACATGAATCTCTTTAGGGGTTTCAGTATTTTTAAAGACAAACTCATTGGTGCCCCACAACTATTTGTAGAATTCAGAGCAAAAAAAGAACAGGAAAGGGAAAAAAAAGAGAGAAGGAAAAATATTTTTTAAAAGGAGGAGGGGAAAGAAAATTCACTCTTGGGGTGAGTACTCACTGATGCTCAATCTGGAAGTTGAGGTGCCCAGTGAACCAGTCATTGAAGAGCGACTGCTCCACGTTGCAGGTTGCCTGGAGCTAGAGGAGGGGGAGAGGAAAGCAAAGTCAGAGACAGGTCAGAGTATGTTTAGGAACCAGAGCTGGACCTGGATTTCGTTTTGGATTGCCCATGAGTGTGTCATTGCTGTCCTCCTTTACCTTTTCCATGACTGAATCCATCACCCTGTTAACCTTCACCTCCCAGCCACCAACAGATTTCACCCTTAATGCATCAGGAGACTTGCTTATGGTTAAAATCTGTACTTGTATGGCCACAACTCTTAAGAATGGAAAAATACTTTACCTGAGTAGACATCCAGTCCAAATTCTTGTCGTAGTCGATGTCCATTGGGATATGGTTCATCTGTGAGACCCAGACAAACCAGCTGCTCTCCAGCATCCTGTGCAATGAGATGAGACAATTCAGTGCTGGGTGAGTAGGTCAGGGAGGAGCCATTGAAGTAACAGCAGAGCCAGACTTAGAGACATGGCTGAACACTAGCCTTGCTAAGCCAGCACCTGGAAGAACTTCCGAACCATGGAAGTTTCATACTTCCTTGTGAAACTCATGATTATTTCATGTGTTTTGTTATAACACTGACTGGTGTTCAGGTTGTTTGATCTGTAGCCAAGGCCCAAACTGGTAAGAATCAGTGAAGGGATCCAAGTGGAGAGTGTGCTGTCCATTCAAGCCAGTGCTGCTGGATAATACCTGGGCATCTGCAAGCCCAGGCTAAGCTGTTTTGGTTAAATATTCTCTTTAAGTAGCAGCAGATCCAGCACCCAAAGCACTGAATATTATATAAGGTAAATATTTCTCAATTTGGTCAGCACTCAGTGAAATCCCTTTGCTGCCACAGCCAATGAGGCAACGTAAGGCTTGCATTGGCAGTTGAACAAAGAATTTATGAATTAAAAAGCAGGCAAAAAATGAGGTGGTAAAGGAGAATGAGAAAGGCAGGCAGGTACAGATGGAAAGAATGCACAGTGGAAAGGCTGAAGAACCTTCTAAAGAGACATCACCTGAATATAAAATAATATGCCAGGAGACTCTTTGTTTCTAACAATGATCCATAAGTATAAAAGAATCGGATGTAGAAGGTCAGCATCCAGGCCAGATCCTACCAAAACCAGAGACAACAAGAAAAGCAGATCATTACAAATCACATTTGCTTAAGTCTTTTTTTAAGCTTCATATTATAGGTACAAGAGAACAATCTACATTCAGTTTTGACAGTTTTTTCCTGAATGGAATAATCTAGAGCAATCCAACACAAGCTAATGATACTTTCTCACAGCTTGCTGTGAGAGGTGAATCTGAGCATTGTTGCCCAGCGAGGAGCTGGCTCCATGCTCAGAAGGAAGGTTGAAGGTCCCCATCTGACCCCTTCTGGCCACACAAATAGCAGAACTTACCGCCCAGTACTTCTTTGTGTAGGCAATGTAGAAGGTGTGGTAGTGGAAATAGGTGGGGAACAGGAGCGGAGGAAGAGCTGGAAAGAAAAATTCATCATCACTGGTGACATCATGGACTGAGTGACAACATCGAGCTGGAAGGGAAGGGTCCTGAACTGCTGTTCAGTGTGGAGAACATTCCAGGTTAGTATGTTGTTTTAGTGCCTTTAAACCTTTCTAGGGCTGTCCATTGATCTGAGAGTTCTTACGAACCTCAGATTTCGTTTTAGGCTCTTAACTGAGGAACAGCCACAAATGATTATTTTGAGAAGTTGCTTCCACAGCCCAAAGCTTATCTGGCTCCTTATTCCTTTGTGCAAAGCAGGGCAACAAGAAGAATGCATATGAAATCCTTGTTCTATCAGGGATTTGGGGTTGAAGAACTCAAACCCAACCTTCCAAAAGGACATCTCTCTTGCACTTTAAACAACCCCAAGAAACCAAACCAAACAAACCCCAAACCACAGACTTTGATACTACTGAAAGATGTGGTATGACATCGTAACCCAGAGCCTCTGTGGAGGATGTGGGAGATCTGAGATAGGATGGGTCAGGTCTTCAACTCTTTCAAAATCTGGTTGTTATTATTATGGCTTTTTATTGTGTTCTTTGACTCAGGCACCTGTGTTCTGCTCAAGTTCTCCAGGTCAAAAGCAGAATCTCCAAGCCCCTTTAGTACCTCTCAGGGAATTGCAGGAGAATGGGGATACTCACTGATGAAGAAGTATTTGTGTTGGTGGTTGTAGGGCATGTATTTTTTCTTTTTGATCCCAAGCTGTGAAAAAAAAAACAGGAAAAAAAAAAAATTAGTGGAGACCAAACAATTTGCACAGGTAATTTGCTCTTTTCCATTTATTTTCCTTCTTGCACACTTCCCACAACCCTCATTCCTTGTGTTGTGATTAATTTTGTGAAGAATTAGATATATCAAGGCTAAGTTATATTAGTGGTCAGAAATATGTATTTTCTCTCTTTTTTTTTTCTTCTCATTTCTTCTCTGATTCTCTAAACTTAAATGGCAGTTCCATGATGGCATGGAGAAAAATATTTCACTGCTGTAGCTGCTGTGATGGGGTCTCAACAACTGATGGGATCTACAACAAAAGGGGTTCAGCACTCTTAGGTTGTCACTCCTGGAAGTGTCCAAGCAGGACAAACTGAGAACATCCTACATGGTCCAACAAATTCTGCCCAACTGGAGCCCCAGGAACAGCTGTGTGTTATTCTGTCCTGCTGTTCCTGTCACAGCAAACTCTCCTAGAAGACTTGGACGCACCAAAGCCACCCCTCTGACTGAGCCTGAGAAATTAATATTAAAATAACAATCCCAGGCTGCGTGCAGCCATGCCTTAAATTGATGTTTACAAGTTATCTAATGATCATTAATTACTGAGTTGTTGTTCTAGGTCATTAGGTTTCTCCAGCCATTAATGTGCTGGTGGATTTTCCACCCTATATACAATGCCCTTACATCATGTCTAATCTATTTTCATCAACGTGTCAGCTGTTCAGGACATTCTTCAAGGCATTTAATGTGAACTGTGGAGAAATAAATCTCTTCACAGAAACTGCCATCACACCTTAGTTTTAGACTTCCCACACCCACACACTGACCTCCACAGAGAATTTCTTCCCCAAAGTGAAGAGGAAAGGGTGCATATCAATGTCAGGGTCCTTGTGGAAGCAGTTGGGTTTGGAGTGGTGCTGAGAGTGCAGGAGAGTCCACCACTTGGCAGAGGCCCCCTGTTCAAGGGAAGAACAAAGCATGAAAAGTACTTTCAGAGCCAGAATCCCCTCAGTTCCTGACCCTAATCCTTCCCCCAGTGCTGCAAATGCTCCACAGAGTCTTCAGAACACAGTTTTACAGGAAAATCCTCAGATGTTTTCCAGGGACTCACAATCAAATGGCACATCACAAACTTGTGCAGCAAGTGGTTCCACTTGGTCTTCTTGAATACTGAGAGGTGTCCTAAATCATGTTGTAACCAGGAAGCCTGGACCTGGAAGAGGAAAAAGAAAACTTTGGGAGGGGAGAAAAACAGGAGTTGAGGCCAGGATGGTGCCACACTCATCCTTTGCTTTGAAATACTAAAATTTGTTTCTCAGACACTGCTCCAAAGCCACCAGAGGAAAGGGACTGTGAAAGCCTGACACTCTCAAGGCTTCCCCCAGAATATATCTTGCTGAAAGAATCCCAAACTAAGTTTCGTGTGAGCTCCCCACATGCAGAATTTCTTCTTTGCATCCAGATAGTGGCAGTGTTTATATGGCAAAGTAAAACTGCCAAGTAAGGAAACAAAGGACGAGAAACTCCTTGTGTGTGTGTGGAGGTTGATGCAAGTCCATGCCGTGGAATTCATTGCTCACCTGGGAAATGGTCAGCACCAGCAGGGAGAAAATGAAGGGCAGTAAGGATGTCCCAAAGTAGAAGAGGATGAGCCAGGCAGCTGTATCCAAGAGCAGGATGTGAGCCAGGAGCAGGAAGAAGAAGAGTTGGTTTGGCTCCAGGAGTCCCATTCTCTCCACTGTAGCACGCAACTCCCGGAAGTCTTTCACCAGCATTTCCTGGGGGAAACACCAGGGTTACAATTCTCTGGTTTTAGAGGGCACCACTGCGGCCTCATAACCTAAAACCCACTTTAATGGGGGGGAGAAAGAGCAAAGGATCTGGCTAAAAGGGCAAGAGCTGGGTTTAATAAACATCATCATCGCTCTGCTACAGCTTTTTGTTGAGCCAGGAGCAGCCATCACAACGTCTGCATCCCAATCTCTAAAACAAATCCTCCGTGCTTCTTCCATCAAATCCTTGGCAGGCAGCAGAGGGCTCAGCTGGAAGTTGTGTCTAGTGGAAGTTGTACTTAGTGTGCATGGACTTCCCATGCCACCTTGTGGTAGGTCTTTGCATGAAATGATTCCTCGTATTTGTCTTCACCTTTCCTTTCCCAGGATTAACAGGGGAGGGTTAATGCACCTACAGCTGAAGGAGAATGTTTATTCTCCGAGACTATTCCTTTTGCTTTTGGTTAGCTCTTCCTCAAAGCAAGGGAAAGAAGAGGTGATAACTCTGCTATTTTGTTGCTGTGATAAGAAAAATTCATCTTCAGGAATCTCATTCTCAACCACATAATGTGGATTTAGACTCATATTCACTCATTGTTTCTAAAAAAAAGTGAGGAACCTGGATGCCCTTGCTCCAGGAGTTACTGATAGAGAAGAACAAGATGTAATCTCAGAATATTTCCCTTTAATTTCCTTTGATCTGAATTGCAAGGACAGACTTACATTTTTAGTGGGCTCAATGCTGGGTTGGTCTGGTGCCAGCTCCCCAATCTGCAGTGGCTTCAAGTACTTGCTCACCAGTGCCTTGTTGATGTGGAATGCCACAAAGGCATCCTGCAAAGGCACAGGAAAAAAGGAAAAGAAATCCAAATTTTGACCAAAACAAATATATGTTTAAAAAAAAAAAAAAGTATATATTAAAAAATTGCCCTTTCAATCACTCCATTCCTGGAAGTGTCCAAGGCCAGGTTGAAGCAACCTGGTCTAGTGGAAGGTGTCCCTGCTTTTTTATCCTTTGTGAGAGAACACCACAACAAAAAGCAGCACCAAAAGGACTCCACAGTTTCGTCCCGTGTCATACTAGAATGGTGGCATTAATCATACTCATTTTTTTCATTCCTCAGGTTTCTTTGCTCACTGAGAGCCCTCTGTGCTTTTCATCCTCTCCTGGGTTGCCACCTTTCATGGCTCTATGCTTTTGGTTAAAATCTTTCAGTTCAATTAAGATAATTCCTTAGTTTTTCACAATATACATCCAAAAGATTAAGCAATGGACCTAATGCATGGTGGACAGACACAAAATTGGCTTAAGGCCTGCAGGGATTAATGATTTGGACGTGGAACCAACCTACAAGCAGTGGCTCAGATCCCAGAAACAAAATATCTGGTTCATCCATTGTCTGGGATTTTCCAGCATGCTAAAATGAAAGAAATCTGGCAGTAGTAACTAGAGAAATGAGTGATGGAAATTACAGAATGCAAAGTTCAACTAACACACAATTAGAAATTTAAACTTGATGGACTGAAAATTTGATTTCCATGAGCCTCAAATATCCCTTATATATGGAAAAAATTGCTGCAGCTCACAGCAACTGCACAAACAAGACCAGGAGATAACAGGAATCCTGAAGACTTAAGAATCACAGAACCATTTGTGGTGGAAGGGACTTTTAAAGTTCATTTTGTCCAACCTCCCTGCAATGAGCAGGGATGTCTTCAACTAGATCAGGTTGCCCCATCCAACCTGGCCTTGAGTGTGTCCAGCGATGGGGCATCTCTGCGTGACCTGTGCCAGTGTTTCACCACCCTCATCATCTAAACTTTCTTCTTTATATCCAATCTAAATCGACCCTCTGAGTTTAAAGCTACTCCCCTTGTGGGCTCTTGTCCAAAGTCTCTCTTTGGTTCTCTTGGAGACCTTTAGGTACTGGAAGGGGCTTTAGGGTCTTCCTGGAGGCTTCTCTTCTGCAGGCTGAACACGCCCAGCTAGCACAGGTGCTCCAGCCCATTCCCGTAGGCTGCATCTCCTCATTTGCCCCTTCCCGTGGCATGGGGATGGCGAGGCTCGCACGGAGCGGTGACACTTCGCTCCCCCGACCCTGCCCCATACCCCGATTCCCACTGAGGTCGCTGCCAAGCCCTCTCCGCACGCCTCTTCCCGGGTCCCCTCCTCCGGCGCATCCCGGTCCCCGCATCCCCGCTCCGCTCACCGTGGCGTCCTGCCCGGCGTGGCTGACGAGGAGCCGGGCCCCTCCCGGGTGTCTCCGGTAGAAGCGGCTGATGTCGTACACCTTCCTGTCGATCACCAGCCAGCGCTCCTGCGGCGCCGGCCCCCGCCCGCTCCGCTGCCCGATCTCCTCCCAGGTGAAGCGCCGCATCCCCCCTCGGTCGGGCTCCGAGCCCTCCATGGCCGGGATCGGCTCTCCCCGGCTCGGCTCGGCCCGGCCCGGCTCCGCCTCCCCGGGGCCCGCACGCCCACCCCGGTCCCCCCCGCCNGCCCCAGCCCCGCCTCCTCCACCTGCTCCAGCTCCTCGGGGTTGGGTTTGTCCCCCCAAAACTGCCCCTTTCCTGCCCCTGTTCTGCATCGCAAGGACCCAAAGTCCCGTAGGATCGGCAGCTGGGGTACCTGAGTGCTTAGGGGGGTTCTAAGCAAGTTCATCCCATTCCCAGGACGGGCTCAGACAGGGAAAACTTCCCTTAAAATACACCTCTGATTAATCAGGAAAAATAATATCACTCTGCAGCTCTGCTTTTGGTGTTACAGTCCACGAACCCCTTGGATGAAACATGAATTAAGCACATTGTTATGCCCTGCTAAGAACCACCCAACAATCGAACCACACCGATCTCCAAAAAACTCAGTATTAACACTATTTAGCACCTGATGAAACCCCTTATTTCTCTATGTCCAGTTCTCCAGCACTCACAAGCAGGGGGCAGACAGCTCCCACAGAAGCTGTGGCAGGAATAATCCTCGAAGCTCTGCCCTGGGTGCTTCTGTTACCTGGGATAAACCTGGGATGGCACACACGGAATGCTGTCCCAGGTTCTGATGGCAGGTTGTGAAACTGCTGTTTCTTCCCCTCCCACTGCCCCCTTCGTGTCTGTAAAATTATTAATTACACTTGGGGACTCCAGGAAACGAGCATTAAGTGCAGAACAACACTTGGTGCCACTTTACCTCTAAAAAGTCACAGCACCCACACAATTTTCCCTTGTCAAAACAGACCTAATCTTGAAAATTTAAAACCGTGATTGACTGAATGACTTCTTAATCCTGTAGAAAACCACCTGTTAAAACCCACATCAGCAACATCCCAGATGGAGGAGCCCACAATTAGGACAGGGTTTTCAAAACACAGCCCACAATTAGGACAGGGTTTTCAAAATACATGAATTAATTTATCTGAGTTACTGTCTTTTGATGATTAATTAATTTGAATTAATTTCTTTACACTTATAGCATTTCTCACAGATCTACTTGCCTTTTTTTTGTTCTCAGTGCTCGTTTGCTCTTGAGTCTGCTTGTGCTGGTAAAGCTTTTGATAATGATTGGTAATGATTCTGCAGTCTAGATTTCCAAACGAAATGCTGATGCAAAAGAAATCTCATCTAGTTATCTCAATTAAGTTGTTTACACAATACTTCTGGCTCTTCTCCATTATAGGAAGGTGTGAAAATCCTAAAGCTGATTTCTCAGCCCAGCTCCCAGAGACAGCCAGTGCAATAAAGTGCCTTACAGTGAAGTTTTTTAGTTGTTATGATCAATCTGTTTCTTTGCTTCTCCCCTGTCACAGTAGGCACCTTTTCCTCCTGATTCCTGGGCTTTGCCATCTTTTTAGGCTCACATTTGGTGCTTTTTGCAGAATGTGTTTTTATAACATTTGAGATAAGCCACCACCTCCAGCACACACACCTTCAGCAGCGCAGCACAACTCCTTCCTTTTAGTTTCCCCTCCTACCCTGAACACTCAATATTGAATATTCAGCAGAAAAGGAGGAAGAATCCAGCCCCTCCTTGTCCTGTGTTCATACCTCCTTAGCTGCTTTATGGAATTATTAAGGTAGGATAAGACTTCCAAGATCATTCAGTCCAACCTTCAGGATCATCTGCCCAACCTTTCCCTGACCCTGAAATCCTGCACAAAGTTAAATAGGTCCCACTGGCTCAGTAAGGCAAGCAGGGAAAACTTCCTCCCCAAAGGGTTTTTAGTGTTTGGAGCACACAAAATAACCCCAGACACCACAACTTCTGTGCACAATTCCCGTACTTAAAGGGGCTCCAAGAGAGCTGGGGGTGGACTTTGGACAAGGACCTGGAGTGACAGGACAAGGGGAATGGATTTAAAGTGACAGGGGGCAGGGTTTGATGGGATATTGGGAAGAAATCCTTCCCTGTGAGGGTGGTGAGGCCCTGGCACAGGTTGCCCAGAGAAGCTGTGGCTGCCCCATCCCTGGAAGTGCTCCAGGCCAGGCTGGACAAGGCTTGAACCTGGAGATTACAGGAGACAAGCAAGAGCTTAGCTGGAGCTTTAGATTTTTTAAAATCTGCCCTTGATGACCCAAAATGGTAGTGAGGTTTTAAGACCTTACATGGATTTATGCCAAGCCCTTGGGTAACTGAAGCTTTAATTACCTCAGGGTGAGCCAGGTAACCTGCTGGGAGAAGGAGCTGCCTGTCACATGCAGGACACTCATGACATTATCACATCAGAGCTGCTCTGATAGAAATGCTGGTAACAGCACCCAGTTCCATTGTAGCAGCAGGTCCTTACAATGGAACAATCCATTTGGGAACAAACCCTTCATTAATCTGCACCACAGCTGTTACATCATCGAGGTTGCAGCCCCTCAATTTTTTACCCACATGAAGCAGCACTGATTGGTTTTGCAACCTGTCTTTTCACAATGAAGATGTCAGCTGCCAAAAAAGATAAACATCAAATTATGACTTGATAGCTACCTGATAACCATTGTTCCTTCACGCATCCCACATTTTTATGCTCCTGTAATCCAGTCTTCCTTTCCTTGCAATGTACTGAAGCTGTATGATGGTCTTTTCTGGAAGTTTTGTTTTAATATATGTGTCATCAAGCCTAAAAGAAAAAAAAAAGGATTTGAGACAAAGCTAAATGGATTTTTTGTGCAGATTAAAATTTGATTTTTCCATATGGAGCTGTTGCACTTCCTTAGTGATTAATATATTTGCTGACTGCCAAAGGAACTCCATTAGTTCCCTTTCTTCATGTCATGAACATGGCAGATTCTGGGGAGAAACATTAATTAGATGATTGACACCAAAGACATGAACAGGTCAAGCAGCTTCATAAATGTACAAACAGGAATTTCCTCTCTCCTAGAGGCAGGAAAGAATAGAACAGAATGGAATACAATAGAATATTTGAGGTGAGTGGCTTGGAAGGGACTATCATTTAATCACTTAGATAATTATTCATTTAGACCACTACAAATATCATGCCTGACCACTTGAGGGCTCACCAAAAGTTAAAGCCTCTATCATTGTTCCAATATTTCTTAAACACTGCCAGGCTTGGAGCATCACCCACCTCTTGAGGAAAAAGGAAAAAAGTAAAAGGAGCACTAATTAAGTTGAGTAACTCAGAGCAAAACATAAATGAAAATATAAGCAAATAAAACAAATTATTAATAATAAGTAAACAAAAGAAATTATCCATAAAAATGTAATTTATAGAAGAATGAAAGTTGTATCCATAAGTTATTATTTGCAGCCTGTAACCCCTGTTCCTTCTTTTTCTTTTCTTATTCTTTCATGTGGTGCAACTCCTTAGAGGAACATTCTCTATTCATTCCCCATTCCTAGCAGGATCTGTGCTAATCCTTGGAGTTTGCAGCATCTAGAAGGAATGCCATGGCAGGGAATTTTGAGGGTCCTCATGTTCTGCTGAGGACTTTGGGTGTGGGATTGTTCAGCCAAACTGGTGCTGTGGGTAAGACACTGTGCTTTCCATGGAAATTCCTCACTGCCTTTTGCTCGTGGTCCTGAAGGCTGATGTAGGAAAGGTTCAGGTGGGTAAGGATCTGATAAATTGTGTTTTACTGGAGCAGCTGGTACGGCCCAGAGCTGCTGCCAACCCTGTTTTTTGGCCATGGTACCCCATTCTCTGGGTGTGCTCCCCAGGTTTTAAGTAGCAGATCTGAATCCTCACGGCGTCATGTGATGTAAGGTGATCTTTCACAACAGCAGGTCTTATCTGCTACTCCCCAAGAAGCACCAGCCTGTGACTCAGGGTTTGCAGCACGGACTTGCTGAATGGAAAATGATAGAATCTCTCTCCTGTCACACCACGTCACACCCTGGTAGAGCAGATTCTGCCCTTTGGTGATAACTGCACCCACAGGTCCCTTAACCCCCTGAAGAAATTCTGGAAACGTGTGGAAGCATTCTCCTACCAACTTTCCCTCACTTTTAACCACTTAAACTCTAAGGAAAACCCTGCATTATTGCTATTTTCTTCATCCCAACTTGCTTTCCCCAGCACCAGGTGACCATACTTCTACCCAAATCAAACCAGAAGTTTCCAGTCCCAAATTCAGGGCTGAGGAGGCACCAAATAGGTGGCTCTGCATGTTTGAACAAGGCAGGCAAGGATGTCAACACAGAAGAAAAGCTTCCATGGGAACTCAAAACATATTTGAGAGTTGTTAGAGCCAAGCTATGGAACAAGAACAGGGAAGAGAAGAGCCTGAACAAAAACTACAAAGAATGTGGCTGGGGAATGTTAAGATGGGATAACTTCTAGTGCTGTTGGTGGGATAAATGGGAAATAAGCTGAGGAAAATGCTGGGTACAGGAGTTATGGAGGTGGCACATGCTGAAGTTGCTGCGTAACAGAAGGGGTTTTGTAACCTCTGTGGGGAAGTGATTTCTCTCATCAGCCATGTTTCTCACACCTCAGACTTCACCATGACAGCAATTACCTACAAGAGAAGCCAGAAAGAGGGGACAGAATAAAGAATGACAGAGCAGCTCTACATAAGAATTACCCATAAAATCGGGTGTATGTTCACTCCCTCCCACAGGAGGCATTACTCCCTTGGTGGAGCAAGAAGTCATAAATCCAGCAACTGAAAGCTTTATCAGTCCACGTGACTTTCCCTCGTGTTATCTCGATTAATTTAGAGATTACCTGTCCTACCATGGCAGAAAATCAGTGAAAGGATTTCACAGCTGCACTATTTCAAACAGAGTATTTCAAACTTGGTCCTGTGAAGTGAAGACAGAGTTAAGGTTATGTCCAGTTCTATCCATTATTTCAGTGATGTCCAAATCCACCAGTCCCTCTCTTCCTCCCTCTCCTCCTGCAAACACAGACACTTTATTTTAGAATGAGAGTCAGAGGGAGCCAGAAATCCCTCATAAATCCTTGACTCTTCCAAATAATCTTTATATCACAGCATTGCTAAATTGACCTCTCACCATCCAGTACCTGGAATATTCTGTGCTGATTTCCACTTCGCATTGCCAATCTGTGGGAGAGAGAGGGATTAATGTTGCATAATTCCTAATTTCTTAGTCCTGTATATTAGAACCATAATTACTTCCTTTCCTAATCTGCAGAGGGTGACATCCTGATGAAGAGAGTGTTTGGAAAAGGCCAAAGGAACAGCCTAGCAACTCTAAAAACGTTGGAATTATGAAGAAAAAAGGAACCAAACCAATTAAAAATTATGAAGTAAAGAATTAGGAAAGGAACAAAACCCATCCACACTTAGCTGGTGTAGAAGGTGAAACATGGTTCTCACTCATGGTGGAAAGTCAGCAAAGAGATTTCATAAGGGTGGTGATTACGTTGCCATCACACTACCGGCAAGGATGGGGAAATGCAGAAAAAAAGCTGGAATAGTTTTGGTTGGAAAAGACCTTTACAGTCATGTTCCTAAAGCAAATCTGGAGAGAAACTTATGACAGCTTCCACAGTAAATGCACATTTTCTCCTGGAAAGGAAGGCAGAGAGGGGCACTGCTGATGTTTGTGCCACTGCATTCCCTCCTTTTCTTATAAAAGGGAGGAATTGTGAATTTCAAGAGCTGAAGAAGCACAAGGAGATGAAGAAGAGCAAGGAGCCAGCAACGATTTGCTGCACATAACAAGCTGTGCCCACACTGCACAGACTCACAGATCCCATTTATAGGAAGCTTTGTCTGCTTTAGTGTTTGGGAAAAACTCCAAACTCATTCCAGCTCCTGAGTAAAGATCCACCCAGCCTTCCCACCTGAGGTGTGTCAGCAGGTACAGGCAGATCCCATCGTCCATCAGGGTGAAAACACATTGCACAACCCTCCAAATTACCTTCTGAGAAGCCTCTTCTGCAACATTTGGGCACCACGTGTGTGTCTTTCACTGCTCCTCCTGAGAAGCACTTCCTTTGCAGTTCTTTGCACTAACAGGCTCATATGAAAACCAGGTGAAAATCACATCATTCTGCAAAATTTAAACACACAAAGTGACTTTTACACTGCAAACATCACCTGAAAATTTGGTTGGTCCTTTCATACTTGTTTCTTTCTTTTTCCCCCTTTGCTGTTTGCAGGAAGTGTTCCAGGCCAGGCTGGAGTAACCTGGTCTAGTGAAAGGTGTCTCTGTCCATGGAACTGGATGAGCTTTAAGGTCCCTTCCAACCCAAACCATTCCATGATTCCACAAAGCAGATTATGTCCTTTAACAATCTCACCCCCTTTTATCAACTACAGGTTTAAAGATTATGCTGTGTGGTGATACAGATACAGAAAGTGCTTCATGGCCTCTCCCTGTCTCAAAGCAGGATGATGTGAGCATCAGAATATTTCAAAGACAGTAAATTAATTTAATCACTTAGCTTTAGCTGTCTTAAAATGCATAACGTAAATTATTTATGTGTTCTTGCTCTATAATCATGTAAGCAAATGGACAGCATAAATTACATCCAGAGATAATTATCTCACTCCATTGACAAGAAAACCCAGGCAGCAACTTAGACAAGATGCTTGACTTCATAAAGATGGACAAGATGAATCTGACTGAACGAGCCCTTCAGTGCTATTGTTGACAAGGTTCTTTTTCCAAAAGGTCATTGCTGGAGGCAGCACAAGTTTTAGATTTAAAGAAAATTGGAGTACTTGAGATCTAATCAGATTTTCTTTGTATTCCCTCAATTTGTTATGGACAGTGACCAGCTTAGCTCTTCATCTTCCCTTTCATAAGTGAAATAATGGAGCTCTTTAAGGAACTGTGCTTTCAGAAAAAGTCTGCAGAAGCAGTTGAAACAGAAAATCAAAGAATTAAAATAACCTTTTGCAGAATTACACTCTCACAATTAGCTTTTACAACTTCCTCACCTTTAAGGATGAGTCTAAATGATTCTCCTTTATTCTCCCCAGGGGAGACAGACCATTAAAACCCCAGTCAGGTTATTCAGCCAGTCACAAGCGAGAACTGGTGTTTTCCACGCTTAGAATTGTCTTGCCAAATCCCAGACGCCCACTCACTCCGTGAGAAAAATTTCCTCACTTCTATTGGAGGGAAAGGAGGGGGAGCAGAGCTGAGGGATATAATTCATCCTGTCACTCAGGAGCCCTTATCAAGATCAAAAGGGAGGGAGGAACTGTATTTTGTGCCTGGACCAGTTCCTTGCTCAACCTCTGCCCAGCACCAGCTGGGTTACCTAATTGCCTTGTTTCACCTGGAGTGGCTGGATCCACATTTCATCACAACCCATCCTTTCTTTTGGGGTCTTCTTCCTCCTGCCTCCCCATGAAGGGCAAAGAAGTAGAAATGGGAAGTTAATGCCACCTAAATCACACAGTTCTTGCTCGTCAAACAGAATTTATCTAAAACAATCTATAAACAGTCTAATTTATCTATATTTTGGCTTGCAGTTGCATTTGGAAACATAAATTTGCATAGGTGACCTGGGCACAGGACACACCAACTTCACATCCCCGGGTGCACAAGTGCAGCTCGCTCTGGAAACCACAGGGATTTATTAACTGCAACTTCAATGCTGTAAAACAAAGGCTGCAACTCAGACAATCAAAACCTGTGCCTTTGCAGATGTGTGATAGCAATATCTGTTGGAAATTTCTTACACATCCATTAGGAACCCTAAAAATAGTGATATATTCCTTTCATAGTAGTGTCCAACATATAAAGAGCAGATAATACCATTTAATCAATCAATAGAAGTGGTGTTAAGCACAGATAAATGAGTGTTGCATTGCAGTGCCTCCTTTAAGAGGGTTTTATATCATAAACATCTTCATATAGGGCAAATATGTCATTGCTCCTGCTCAGGGACAAAACCAGCAGTTAAGCTCAAAGTTTTCTGTATCCCACTTACCTATAATCAAAATGTCTCATTTTTCAGGCAGAACCTTTAATTATCGTCTCCAAAAAACATTTAAAGGAATGTTAATTGTTAAGGAACACATGATGAAAAGATTTGACTGGTCTCAAACAGTCATTAGAATAAAAACATTCACAAATTATAACAAATACTTAAATATTTCCTTGCACAGTCCCTGCAGAGCTTCCATGGATCAGCAATAGCTTATCATTATCCTTTTCCAGTGTCATTAGATATGTTATCTCAAGAATCTAATTATTTGCTGTAGGTAATCAATTGCTCAAAGTCTAAGAACCTGCCATCACTAATCATTATTAATGCTGACCAGATTATTTAATGCTCCCTTGGTTTTTTAGAGTATTATTTTATGCTCTTCAATCAAAACTAGCCTGTATTATTGAAAGAAATACTGGTAAAAGTACAGTTTAACTATTCCCAGATGGTTTTTACTTAAGCTTTTTCTAATTATGAGTCAGCAAGCAAAGAGCAAATGTTCATAGGAGTTTATCAGAGTATGAACCATTTAAAATTACCTAAGCAAAACAGAAGGTTAAAAGTTTTAGGGGAAAAGAGGTATCTTTAAAATAGAAAGAAATGTTAGAACTGAGGTGGATAAAGCAGCTTCTCAGAGATGCAAAGACGGAAAATTAACTGGGGGAATTATAATGCCTGGTGAGAATAAAAACCAGGCAAACAGTGTAGATTTAAGGTGAATTTTCATGTGCAGTCCACCCCCTCTCAGCTCTACATCCTTGAACTGAGGGATCCTAACTGAGACAAGTCCATTAAGGGACAGATCCTAGATCTTTATTTGGATTCATGGATTACTGTTCCATAGATTAACTGGTTGGAATGCTTTGTTCTTCAGTATGGTATCTGCTTTGGTGTTCCACGATCCACCTGGAGGGTTAGCCTTGGAAGGAAATTGCATTATAAGGACACATCTCCTAAGTCTTTTGTGTGATGGATATTAGTGGATATCCTGCAAGTTATGCATTTAACTTCTCTTAATTGCTCTTAATTCTTGATGAGACAAACACAGGCCTCGGGCTGTGCCCGCGGGATACTTCCAAAGTACTAATTGGATAATTTTAGCCCTGAGCAGTAACTCCTTGTTTATGTCCTGATTGCTCACAGATTGCAAACTTGAGGAGGTGCCAGGCACCAAACCATGCCACACACTCCAAGTGCTGTCCTTTGGGCATGGAGCAGAAATCTTGACAGCAGCTGGGATTATCCCAAGGGAATGTGGATCTGGAAATACGACCTTCACCATAGTGGGATCTCCCAGTGTCCTGGGACAACAGGCCCAGTAATTAATTTGCAGCTTTAGGGATTATACCAGGGACACAATGTAATTAAATTTCCTGTTGGAAGAGGCATAACAGGGATTTGGGAGCTGAGGAGGGAAGCAAAGGAATGAGTTTAACCATCCAAGGCTGAGCAGGGCCTAGCCACTGCTGGTCTCTCACAGGATATTACATGGAGCAAACAATGGAAATATCACATCCCCTTCCATTTTTTACAAGATGATTGAAAGAAAAGGCTACTGATATGAGAGGCCATGCAACTATTCCTATGCTCCATTCCTTGGAGCAGAGGTTTTGGAGGAGAAGGGAACTCAAGGACTGACCTGCCATCCAAACTCCGAGTCTCTCCTCCTCAGAAAATGAGGCGCCAGAAATCCGTAGCGAACACTTCCTGTGGTAAAAAATCACCTCAAAGGTGACATTTGCCCTCCTGGACACAGGCAAACCCCTCACAGCACCCAAAGCTATGCCCAAAAAGCAGGTGGTGAGGAAAAGGGCTGCTGCTGGCTCCTTTCCCCACGTTGTGTGGAAAAGCAGCACTAAATGTGAGGCGAGAGGCCAAACCTGCTCCTTGTTGTGCCTTGCAGGCAGAAAAGGACCCTGCTTTATGAACAAACCCTCACGGTTTGGTGGAAAAACAGGTGAGCCAAATTTTCACACCCTGAAATTCCATGTGGACAATGATCCTACTTGCTCAGGAGATGGAATGTCTTCTCTAAAATATACAGGTTTGGGATGCAATTTGTGAATTTTAAGTCCTGTGTAGTCCTGGCTTTCAAATCTGCCATTATTTTGAATTAACCTACAAAAAAGTTGGAGTTTTCATGTGATTTTTTCTCTTTTTTATGAGCTACTTGCAAGCTGGAATTTTTGTCTCGAGGTAATTTGGGTTTTTTACCCCCAGAGAAGAGCTTTGATTGAACAGCTTCAGCTGCAAAGCTGCTACAAATTAATTGTTACAATTACACCTCTTTTTAATTTTCAAATACACCTTATACAAATGTAACCCAGGAGAAAGATACCTAAGGTCTTTTTATATTGTCATTTGTTACTGTGATTTGGATAACATTTCTGTGTTATTCACAGCAGCTACATTTAAGTTTTTTAAAATTATCATTTGTTATTCTGATTCGGGTAACATTTCTGCGTTATTCACAGCAGCTGTCGTTTGTTATTCTGATTTGGGTAACATTTCTGTGTTATTCACAGCAGCTGTTCCAGGGAGGAATTAATCGAAGGAGAAGGGAAAGCTGGCCCATTTCCAGGTGCAACAGCGGGACGCTGCCACAGGGAGGCAATCTTGGATCATTTTTCGTCATTTTTTGCCGGTTTTTCTCCTTGAGAACCCCTCCAGCTGATCAAAATCTCTAATCTTCCTCTCCTTTGCTGTCCCAATTTCAATCAATTAGAAACTCAGCTGTTTCTCCTTACGGAATGGAGAAAAACACAGTGGTTTTCTCCAGATCCACATTCAGTCAAACACTCCTTTGAAATCGCCTGGGAAATAAAACTTCTGGAAGTTTTTGTTTGATTTCATGTCTTAAGCGGAAGTTCTGACTCCTCTTATGAACTGATGTAAAATACCCCCAGTAGCCGAGGGTTGCACTCCAAAATCATTTGATTTCACATTTTGGGTTAAGAAAATGTAAAGTGTAATCCTGGCACGTATTCCATGGTCACCTGAATGCATTTACCAGCGGGGGGAGCACAAGGCCACAGCCAATATTCAGCTTTAACAAGCACCAGAACGCCTGGAGCAGGCAAGGTTTAGTCCCAGTTCCAGTGGGAACGATGCTAAAAGTATCAAGCAGTGAACCAGAGGCCAAGTTGAGCTCGAAGATGAGTTCTGGGCTTGCCAGGTCCCAGCTCTCCCAGTGGGAAACCTGTTAAGAGGGTTTCTTCGCAGAGACAAGAGGGATTATCTTGCTGTCGACAGATTCAGACAAGAAGAACACCAGGCACACCCTGGTTCATGCAACTGAAGGGTGACAACAGACAATAAAACACTGCACTGCCTCAAACTCGCTTTTAATATCTGAGGTCATATTTAAGAGCTCGTTAGTCGAGAGAGAATTCCTTTTCCAGGAATCTTCTGTTCCACAGAGATTGCAGCGCTGAAGCAGCAGCAGCAAAGCAAATTGCATTCCACAGATTTTTTTCCTAAGTCATGTTTCCATTAAGAGAAAAAGGGAAGGTTTTTATTTCCTGGGACACTGGGGAATGGCTTTAAATTGCCAGAGGGTGGGTTTGGATTGGATATTGGGAAGAAATTCTTCCCTGTGAGGCCCTGGTGACATAAAAGGACTGCAGCTGGTGCTGATCAAGGCCTGAAAGGCAGCATAATACAAGGAATACAAGGATAGGGAACTGGAATCTTGTGCAGCTCCCTGGAAAAGCCAGCTGCTTGGATTTGCTGCCATTATATCTGTTATCTTGGCACAGTGTCAACAAATTTGCAGGACATTAGCTGGGATCTCTCCTCCTCTGCTCTGTAGGACACTGGGTGTACTTGTGGTAGGAAACACCAGCAGATTTTATTTAGCCCAGCTGCCTAAATCCAGGCATTACTCTGGATATTCCCCCCCCCAATATTTATTTCAAACCAGCTTAGGGGGGGAATAAAGAGTGGCAGAATCCCAGGAGTAACAAAAGTGGAAAGAGTAGCCCAGAGGCAAATCCCTTCCCAAGGTGTTATTAGGGAGAGATGGAGGTGGCAAGATAACTCACACAGGCAGTGAAATTATCCAGGGATATTCAGATTTTGGACTGGGGAGTGCAGCAAGGATGCAAATTAAGAGTTTATATTGAAAAAAAGAGGATGTTGGTCAAAGATATAACACAGGGCCTTTCATCATCCATTATTTTTAAATACAAGCAGTTAGAATGAGGAACTCAGGGCCCTGATGCAGGGAATTAAAAGGATTAAAGTGACTAAAAGGAGTTGAGGTTTTTCATTGGAGAGGACACATTCAAGAGAGATGCTCAAACTGTAAATGATAGTTCCAAAAACACCTTATTTGAGTCAGGGAGAAGTTCCCTCAGTACTTTTTCTCCCACAATTTTGGGCACTGCTGGATTTCAGCTCGTTCCAGAGACCACAGAACTCAGGACTGTTGGGTGGATGGTCATATTGGCTTTTTCTCTCACCTCACTGGCTGGCAGCATGTCTCACCTTCTTACTCAAGGGTTTTTTTTCATTTAAGAGTTGGTAGGAGCAATAAAAAGGAGAAGTGAATTAATAAAAGAGGATTTAAAACTACCCTGAGAGTGTCTCTTTCATTTTTACACACCCACAGCCTGCAACTTCAATCCTAGGGTTAAAAATCTTTCATCACCACCACTTACAATGAGCAAATTTTGTGTGCTGCAATATCAAACTTTTAGCTCATGTCCCACAGCTGGTATTTAAATAACTACAATGAGCATTTTACTGGGTAGTCCGTGCCTGCTTTGCTTTGCTCATTGCTGTGCACGGCTGATGGATTTCTGATTCAGCAAATTGGAGCTTCACAATGGGGTATTGAAACAGGGCATCAGAAATCCCAGCTGGAATCTGTATCCCATCTATTTCCCCGATAGAACATTCCAAAATTGACTGGCTCCTCTGTCCCTGACCTAACAGGAAGAATGCAGGGAATCTTAGTTTGAAGTAATTTTTTTAACAGCATAGATATTTTAATATGTATTTTTTATGTGGGTTTTGGGTTTGGTTTGGAGTTTTTTGTTTGGTTTTTGTCATGGTGTGTGTAGATCTAACACCCACTTCAACAAGAAAATAAAGGCAAAAATAGAAAATAAAGACAAACCCTCTTTCAACTTCATGAGGAGCCACAGCCTGGTAAATCCACTATTGCAACAGGTCAAAGTGTTTTAGGCTATTTCATCATTCCAGAGGAACAGAAGAAGGTTAGATGAATATTTGGGACCTCTGGCATGAGGATGCAATTACAAATGTCCCAATAAATCAGTGGGAGTGGAATGAGTAATTCCTGAGAAGAGCTACCCTTTAAATCACTGTGGTCAAAACTGCCTCTTCCCACACGGGGTAAGGCCCTGTGGATTCAGTCCTTGCAGGATAACAAAATAAACATTGTAATTAATCCCTGCTGGAGCTGGGTTTATTCCCTTCTTCAGGCACCCACTTTTGGGCACTGCAACAATGCTCTGATCTGATGTGGTCTCTCTTTTGCCCTCTCCTGCCTGTTTGTTTTTCTGGATACCCCACAGACCACGAATCGAAGCTCCCAGTGATCCAACAGGTTGTAAACGAGTAGAAAAGCCCACGTAAGCAAACCCCACCCCTTCACTGACTGGGATCCAACTGGTGTGCACAGTTCTGCTCCCAAAAGTGGAATTATGAGTCAGAGTGAAAATGAAGGTCGTGCAGATTGCTGTGTGCAGCAATTCTTGCAGGCAACATGGGCTTCATTTGCATAATGAGCTTCTTCTTGCTCAATGGTCTCCTCACAGGGCCGGATTCCAGGTGTTCCTACCGGATTTTTCAGGTGTTATATGCTATTAAAACCCCCAAAAGGCAAGGGATCGTGCTTTAAAAATGGCCTTTGTTTTTGTTTCATGAATACATTTAATCTTAATCTCTCCTAACCCATCACAGATTGGAATAACAGCTCCAGTGGGAACCTTTGTGTCAACACCTGCAATCAATAAACTGGATTAATTGGCACAAAAAAGGTAGCATGGGTGGCTGAGCATGTTTCTTTTTTTAGAATGGAAAAAAAAACCCTACAAAATCAAAATCTCAAATATAAACATATTTACTCTTCTAAGCATAACCACCCTGCAGATAAAATGCACAGATAGTGTAAATATGACTTGAGTGGTAAATATTAGTAAGGATGGAACAGTCAATAAGGAGAGTTCTAGACATTGTAGGAACCTAAACCATCCCCAAAAGATGTATTTTCACATCTATTTATATCTGTTTTCAGGTGTTACTTTCAGGAGGGAATGCAGATCCTTTAGGGAAAAATGATTCTTTTCAGACTAGATTGAGTTTAGTGAGCAGACAAATCAGTAAAGATTATTTCACTTGATTTTTTCCCTCATCTATCACCAACAATAAGAGGATATGAGGAAGATGTATTTAAATTTTTCTGAGAAAATAGAAAAATACCTTTAAAAGGCCAAGGGTTGAATTGAGGAACAACCTCACCACTCACCAGTTCAGAAGACTTAAAGCATAGTGAAAAAATTAATATTTGGATGCAAACCTGCCACAGTCCATGGAGGAGATGAGCAATTTACTGAGGGACAAGCTGAACTGGAGGGCTGTGGCCTAACCTAAAACCTCAGGTACCACACTGCTCTTAAAAGTTTAATTACAAAGGATGCAGGATTGCCTCTCCCAGCTCCATTTTTGAGAGAAAACAGCCATAAATATCCTCTGGAAAGCACAGTCCTGTCTGTCAGAGTGTGATCCAAGCATGCCCATGGGATGAGGGGGATGGCAGCCAGGAAAACCAAGCATGCCCCACCCTTGGGTGGGTGATAAGAAGAAAATTGCTCAGACAGAGGCAGCTCTGTACTTGCAGGGGAGCACAGCTCAGCACTTCAAGGGCTTCGGAGTAATAGCAGAACACACCTTCTGTGGGCAACACCTGAGGAAAAGGCATTTTAGGTGGTAAGCTGGAATAAAGTCACCTGTTTTGTTGGAGTTCAGTGTAAATACAACCTGTTTCTGGGTGGCTCTCTCTTTATGGATACAGAAACAGCAATTTCCTTCAAGTCAGGTACCGAGTTGCCCTCCAAACAATCACTGAAGAGTTTTTAGGCAATAAAACAGAAGGAATTTTTTTGCAGGGGTGGCTGCTAAGAGGAATCAGTGCATAAGTGAATCATTTTACACTCAGGAAAGAGGTGCTAGGATGAGGTGCTGCCACACAGAGCAGGATAACAGCAGCAAAGGGAGCTGTTCCAACCATTTATAACTCCTTTTCATCAGATTCCACCCAAACCATCTTATCCAATTGCATCCCTAAATCTGGGACCTGAGGGAGGAACAAAAAGATACAAAACAGCTTTTGCTCTACCTGGATAAGGAAACCACTTCCAGCAGCATCTCAGCACAAACTCCTGCAGCCAGAAGGATTTTGCAAAGCATCTCCCTAATTTCCTTGTCTCTTCCAGGTATTCCAGATGGTGAATATTGTCTTTCAGGGAATTACAGTTCTCACCTGACCCCCTGGAATTTGTAAACCATGTTAGAATTTAACCAAGGTAAACCAGCTCCACTCTTAATAACATTTATTAAAAAGATAAAGAAATTATTATGAATACAGAGCAGCCTGTTGAGACAAATAGAGACAGAAATATTTTAATTAAAACCAGGTTGAAAAAAGACTCAATAAATAATGACATTCAAATAAGCAGAATTCTAATTAAACACTACAAATGATCAGTTTGATTTGTAAGACTGACACCACAAAGATTCAGCCTTGTATTGATTTCGGTGGGACTCAGGATCAGCATGGCTTTCAAGTCTCAATGGTAAAAAAAAAGGAGGAATCCTTAATATTTATATCACCTTCAGCGCGACATCAGTTTTAAAATGTCTTCATGTAGTTCCATGAAATCCCTGCATTCATCTCAAGACAGCATTATCCTCTAAATACATATAAAATGTTTCTACTTTTGCAAATAATTATGGATATCACCATTACAACCAGCCCTGGATTTGGGAACACGTAATTGCTGCAGGGACCAGTTAGCAGGGATTTGCAAACTACATTTTAAACACTTTTTAATAACTACTTTTTTAAACAGGACCCTTTTCAAAGACATCTGTCCGTTCTGGTTATGAAATAACCAGAACAATGTTATAGATACCTGCACCTACACAGAAAATTATAAATTAAAATAGAAATGGAGTTGTTCTGAATGAAACAAAGGCAAAAATAAAAAGTCCAGACTCCTTCTGCTTTGTTTGTTGGGCTTGATCTTGTTACCCAGAAGAGAGGTATCCGTAAATTGCAGCACAAGTGAGCTGCTTTTTAACCTCTCACATCTTCCTCCTGTGGGTGATTTATCCACTGGAAGTTCTGGGTGTCAATGGCAGAGAACCACATGGCCTTTGCTTTTATGGGCAAATTGTCTCTTTATTTGCCACTACAGGTTCTTGCCACAAAAACCTTGGTGGGTTTGGGTCAGTGAGGTGGGTACAGCACCACACGGGTTCTGCCAGTCCCATAATGGAATATATTTGCTCTATGTGGCACTAGGAAATGTCATTGAATCATAATTTCTTTTCAGAATCAGCAAGATAAATCAGAGCTCCTTCTAAAACAGGCTTTGACTTCAATCTAAAAATCATGAAGAACTTTATTCATAATTCTCTTGTGAAACTAATTGTACTAAACTACCAAGAGGTAAACTTTCAGATAAAATGTCATACATCTATAAAAGCAAGAGTACTCTAAATACCCTTGAAATCTGGACCTAGTCCTCAGTGCCTTGTCTTCTCAGCCTGATTCCACGCTGGTCTACAGCAGAAATCCAATCTGATAGCAGAGTCAGCACTCAGAGTCAGCACTCAGACATGAATTTAAGCCTGTAAACCCTACAAGCCATACAAACTGTGTGCACACAGGAGTAACCAGCCCCCAGCTGATCTGCCTGCCCCTGCAGGCCACGAGCAGAACCTCTTACAACCCTCAACAGCCAGAGCAAGGGGTCCACACGTGACCAGAAGCAGTGGGGACACGCCCCAGGTCACCTTGTGCTTTGCACATTTATTTGATCTGTTCTAGAATATCCCTTAAAAATTCCCCCTGGCCTAATGTCTCCTGGCTTCCTGAACTTCCCGAACTTTCCCTGCTTTTTTGCACTGGTCCACTCAGCCAAAAACACTAAGGAGACCTTAATACTGAAACAGGCTTGTGAGGAAGATGGAGAGTTTTTGTCAGGACTTGTAGGGACCGGAGGAGGGACGAGAGTTTTGAACTGACAGAGGGTGGGTGTAGATTGGATATTGGGAAGAAATTCTTTATTGTAAGGGACTGGAACAGGTTTCCCAGGGAAGCTGTGAATGCCCCATCCCTGGAAGTGTCCCAGGCCAGGTTGGACAGGGCTTGGAGCAACCTGGGATAGTGGAAGGTGTCCCTGTCCACGGCAGGGGGTGGAACAAGATAATCTTTAAGGTCCCTTGCAATCCAAACCATTCCAGGACTCCATGACTCGGAGAAGAATTTCCTTTCAAACTTCTTCCATAAGCAAGGAGCTGGCACTTCCAATAAAGTTAAACTGATCAAGCTGATTCAAGAGCTACTTTTCCCCAAGTTTAAATGCCCATCTCTGAATTCTGAGATTGACAGCAGGAAAAAACAGAGGTTCATGGTTGAGAACAAGGAAAAAATGTATCTAGAAGCCACTTTCCCACGTGATTCTTACTGAAATTAACTTTGCCCAGCTCCTGAGTTCCTATGCCTGAGGACACACATAGGAGTGGTGTGTCCTGGTTCTTGGCAGCAGTTGTCTGGTGAAGGGATTCCCTTGGAGACTTGCCAGTTTCTATCCATGCAGATATGCTTCCAGCCAGTGCTCACCAGAATCCTTCAGGGAACTGCAGGAACAGAAGGGAAAAAATCACTTAGGAGGAAACAGAGTTCAACTTTGTGGGAAGCAAACCGTAGTTCAAGGAATAAATGGAAAGAATGGATTTTAAAATGAGTGGACACCTCACAGCAAAGTCTGACTGCTGGGAATGAGTTGAGAGGATTTAAGGAAGAGAAAAAAACCCCAAACTTTGAAATTTTAAAAGTTAATGTGCCTTTAGAAAAATCTAAATAAACTCTAGGTTTGATCTCTCTGTGGACACTGATTTGAAATGGCTGCCTGGGTGTCTCTTACCTGCCATTGCAGAGAAAATCATCTTGTTAATTGACACTTACTGCAAAATATCTGCAAAGGCTGTCAGCAAAGTCTTGCTTTTGTACTCAATGCCGTGCTTGCCACAGAGGCTTTTCACCAGGGGAGCCACTTTCCAGTAGTTGTGCCGAGGCATTGTGGGGAACAGGCTGCAGAATGGGATGAGGGAAAGTTATTGCAAGACTTGGCTTCCTCCCTGCTCAAAATATACCCCTGCCCCAGATTATTCCCATTTTTCCCCCAGGATGATACTCACTGGTGCTCGATTTGGAAGTTCAGGTGCCCGGTGAACCAGTCATTGAATACAGACTGGTTCACGTTGCAGGTTGCGTGGAGCTGGGAGGGAAAAAACCCAAAACCCCCACATGATTTAGATTTTATTTTCCTGCAAGTCCAACAATTGAACCCCAAGCAATCACTGCCCACCCTTATCCAGCATAAAAATCAAGGCAAAGTCAGGAATTACAGCCCTGAGGAATTCAACACAGTCTAGACCAGCCAGACTGAGTTTTTTATCCTTGATAAAAACAGGAAACTGCTTCAAACCCACTAAGTGGGATTATACTGCTGCAGGCAGGATAGATGTGAGCAAAGTTCTATTTACTTATTCATTTTTATCAGGCAATTTTGTCAGATTTATCTGATCTGCAGTAAACCTTCAGCCTGTAGGGTGAAAATAAAGGTATTCCACTTTGCTGCCCTTTAGATGGCCTAAAAAGGAGATTGGCTGTTATACCACCAGTATTTGTCTATAATAGGGAGGGGAAAGGGTTGTGAAAAACACATCAAGGCCTTTCAGTGAAAAAACAGGATTTTTAAAATCTAGATGTCCTGTTTTCCAACTAAAATTTTAAATGGTTTGAGTATCACAGAAATGTTTATTTAAAGAATGGAAGGACAAACCTCATTAACACCAAATCTAAGAGAATAACGTTGTCTTTGTCCTATAAATCAGACCAGCAGACCCAGTATTCCAGAAGAAGGGAGTTTCTCACCTGAGTAGACACCCAGTCTTCGTTCTTGTCATAATCAATGTCCATTGGGATGTGATTCATCTGGGACACCCAAATAAACCAGGTACTCTCAAAGTACCTGGGCAGATAAACACAGGAACTGTTGTCATATCTCCAGTCCCATCCAAATTTAACATTAAAACACTTTGCTAACTCTCTTCTCAAGTAAAAAAGCACTTTTGGAGTTTAAGAACCACTCAAGTTGTAGATGCTGCAGATGTCCCTGAGCAGCCACCACCCCCCTGAAGTTAAACTGTTTCTTCTTGACTGTTTATTTCAGAGAAAATTGTAGTGTTAGTTTTCATTTCTTCCCTCTGAAGCTCAATATTAATGACAAATATTAATTATGGGGGCTGTGGGTGTGCTCTGAGTTACCTGGACAGCCAGTAGTACACCATGAAGGCTTTAAATCCCATTAAAGGAATGTACATGAGAACGACTCGGACACTGAAAGCCACAATCAGTATCAGGTCCTGTAAAAAAAAAAACCCAACAAAAAACCAAAAAACAACAACAAAACAAATCAGGATGAAAATCAGCCTTTGTTGATGAAATGCCTCCACTCCATCCTCTCCTTTTTACTTGAACTGCAGCTCAAAAAATGTTCTGATATGCAAATTTCTGATTTATTCAGTTCCATTCTGCAGCGAGGTGGGTGCATCCCTGAAATATTCCCACTTAACCCTCAATAACTGCAGACAACAGCTCTGTCATCACACTCTGGCTCTGGGAATTTCCTGATAACTTTTCTTTATCTGCTAAAAGGCTAAAAAGCCTCTTCTAAACAATTTTCTCTTGCTGCAGCAAGCCTAGAATCAGCCCTTTCTATCCTTTTTCTCTCTTACCCCCCAGTCACCTGACCAATAGGAGGTGAAGGTGAATACAGTGGCATTTTTGGAGTTTTCCAGACAGGGAAGCAGTGCTTACCAACCACTTTTTCCTCTTGATTGTAAAGTAGAATATTGACAGCTGGAAGAAGGGTATGAGGGCGAGTGGGGCCAGCACTGAAGGACAGAATGGAAAGAGAGAGACATTTGGAATTTCACTGCATCATAAAAATTTTTTCCAGTGGAAGAAAAATTGCTGTCTTCCATTCACATTAACCTCCATGCATCCACATAATCTCTTCCTCTTTTCTTCTCATCACTTCTCCATTTCTTCCCCATCCCTTTCTTCCCTCTGTTTTGCACACCGCCCATCTGCATCTCATAACCCAAACAGAAACTTAAGGGGCAATTCCTCCTCATGGGAACCTTCTTTGATGTGAAGGAAGCTTCCTGGAGCTATCATTTCAATGGGAATATCTTTAAAACCTTTGTTTTGTGGGGGAGAAGATGCACTCACGATTTTAGGGGATACTCACAGATGAAATACTTGTGCTGGTAATTGTAAGGCATGAACTTCTTCTTCCTCTTTCCAAGCTGTAAAATTAAAAGATATTGAAATATTTATAAAAAGCACAATTAAGTTTATTTCTTCACCTTGCATTTTTTTTACCATTTACACAAGAGGTTTCTTAACATTACCCCAAACTTCTGTGAATGTAATACTTCAAAAGACAAGATAACAAGAAGGTAAAGCAATCTACTTCCAGAGCTCCAGTCCACACTGGATCAAAACTGAAACAACTAATGAAGCAGGTAAAAACTGAAATCCACTTTGCCCATCCATGGCGTGCCTGACTCTGATCCTGTTAAAAAGGAGGAAGACATGAGAACTGATTTCCTACATCTTCACTCCATCAGACCCAGGGGAGCACAGCCAGCCTGCTCTGGATGCTCATGCTCCTACATGAGAGATCTTTCCCAAAATCCCTGATAAAATCCTTCCCAGCTGAAGCCAACCGTTTTCTACCAAGAAGCCTTTTGTAACCCTCATGGCAGGAGCCTTTCTGAGACAGCAGAGCTGCAATTTTCCATGTGCCTTGGAGAGTTTCTTCAGCAGGTAAAAGAGAGAGAGGCATTGTTTTAAGAGGCTGGTTTATCTTGCAACGAGGCCATTTCATCACCCGTGAGTAAATGGAATTACAAGGAAAAGAAAAGGCAAACGAGCCCTTGCCTATCCTGATGCTATCACAAACCATAATGGAAGCAGGGAGGATCTATTCATAGTTTCTCTTTTTATGAAGGCCATAAAACTCAGGATTAGGAAACCATTTGCTGCGTTTGCGTTCAGTGCGTGGCAGCTCCGCCGGCCCTGAAGGATTTGGGTGCCGAACAGCTCCGGCAGCCAGGAGGATCCAGAGGGAACATCTGACTCACTAATACCATCTAATGCAGGGGACTGACTCACCCCTGGAGCTGCCTTCAAGGTGCTTGCCCTCACTCAAGCACTGATTTCAAGCCTTTGCTTCCCAGGAGCTGGTGCCTCAGCACTGCAACAACACGAGACTCTCAGACCTCGGAACGCTTTGGGGATTATCAAAGAATCCCAGAATGGTTTGGGTTGGAAGGGACCTTAAAGACCACCTCGTTTCAAGGCACAATCTGGGCTGTTATCATTATATATTATATACATATCACACTCTAGCTTTCTGTCATTAAATCTGCTTTTCCAGACCTCCACGGAGAGGGTCTTTCCCAGGCTGAAGAGGAGAGGGTGCATGTTGAGGTCGGGGTCCTTGCGGAAGCAGTTGGGCTTGGCGTGGTGCTGGTTGTGCAGGTGGTTCCACCAGCTGGCAGGCAACCCCTGCATGGGGAAAAGGGGAACACCAGGGATTCAAACGGGAGCAATACCAAGGACCACATCTCTTTTTGTTGCAATTCCCTCACAGGCGACCCTGCCTGGATTTAGGGACAGTCCCATCCATTGCTCAGTCCCGGTTAGCCCCAGAGAACATTCCCACCAGTACCTTCAGCAGGTTTATCACCACCATCTGCAGGAGATGATTCCACCTGGGCTTCCTGAAGACAGAGCAGTGCCCCAGATCGTGCTGGAACCAGCCCATCTGGATCTGGGAGACAAAATGATCACTGAGGAAAAATAACTGGTTGCAATAATTTGCCCTGTCAGTCTCCATAACTTCAGAATGTGAGTCTCATCCTCCTTCTGATGTGGGGAGGAGACACTCCCAGGGCTGGGAACTTCCATCCAGGCCACTGCCCACTAGAGCTGCTCAATTCCAGATATTGGTTTAATCAGGAATATAGGGAAAGCAGCAAAGCATCACTGCAATTAACTTCACTGTCACAGCATGGAATTCTGCTGCTGCCATCACAAATAATTGATTTCCAAGTAACCAGTTAAGAAGTGGAATGGTTTCCAAGTCCGTGGCTTCACTGCATTCCATATTCCCATGGAAATGCAAGACTGCTCTTTGAGGGATATCTGCCTTAGCAGATATTAGGCAAATAAAACAGATTAATTAAATAAATTAGCTCATTTGCACCTGCGCCAGGGAGATCTGAGCAGACTTAAGCGTTCAGTGCTAATAAGAAAATCTTGTTTTCCTCCCTCTGCCACACCCTTCAATTTCTCCCATCTAAAGGCCACAAATCCCTATTCCCTCCTTCCCTACAGCCACCCTGAAAAGGATCCTTCCCTTCTATGGCTGCATTTACTAATCCAACAGACAATGATTCAGGCCTAGTGGGGACTCATAAAGGACCCAAAAAATACCAGAGCCATCTGACAGAGGGAACAGAGAGCCAAAAGTGCAGGTGAGAATGAAATATTCCCTCTTTTTGCTGGGGTAAGTGATTCGATCAGCTCATCCCATCTTGTGAAAAAGCCAGTTCCACAACAACCCCACCATCCCGAGGGAGCAGCCCGTCAGCAAAAGGAGATTTGCTGCAGGCAACGAAAAGTGTGACGTAGAAGGTGCTCGTCAGCTTCAGCCAGATCATGGGATCTAAGGAGAGGCAATGCCTGCGACGTGAACATCCCATTAATCCCCTCCACCCGGAAGAGCCAAGGGCTCTGCAGCACTGAGCACCTGTCAGCAGTTTACCTGGGCAGTGGTGAAGAGCGCCATGCCAGCCAGGAAAGGCACCAGGGATGTGCCAAAGTACCAGAGCACGAGCCAGCCTGCAGCCTCCAGCACCAGGAGGTGAAGGAAAATCAGGAAGAAGAAGAAGTAGTTGGGCCTCAGAAGTCCCATCTTCTCGATGGTGCAGCGCAGCTCACGAAAATCCTCCAAGAGGGATTTCTGTGGGTAAAGAAAAGGGATTTCTGTGGATGAAGTGAGGATTAACACACTATTTACTTTGCAAATGTCACACAGCAGAGCCAGGAACCCCAAAGCAGCCACAGAAGTCAGAGATGTTCTGTCAGTAAGGGCTCTGTGCCAAAACAGGCATGAGGTCAACAGACCTTGCTTTTGCTTTGGTGCTGAGACATCCCAGTGAGGAGAACTGAGCAGGATTTGGGGCTCTGGAGCTCATTCCTTGCTCCCAGGAGTGGATTTAGTGATGCTGGGACAGTCATGTTTCGGTGCCTGCCCACCACCACCGCCTCCTGCCCACCCACAGTGTCAGGAGTGCTCCCTCGGAGGTGATTCCTGCTACCTCTCCTTGTTTTCCTTCTCCTCCCATGCTGAACCTGGAGCCATTCCCACCGCTGGAATCTAGGGCACTCACCTTTTTATTAGACTCAAAGCTGGGTTGATCTGGTGCCAGCTCCCCAATCAGCAGAGATTTCATGTACTTTTTCACCAGGGACTTGTCGTTGTGAAACGCCACAAAGGCATCCTGAGGAACACAAAGGGAGGGAGTGAGAGAGGGCACGTGGCCGAACACCAGAGGCTGAGCCTCTCATCCCCCAGGTGTGGATTACAACACAAAATCCTGCTCCCCTTGTCCATTTTTGTCTCTCCTGTCGCCCTTTGCCATCGGCTGGAGCTTGGCCCAAGGAAGCTGGAGAGGTTTCAAGAGCCCAGATCTCATAAACGCCCCTGGGCGAGGCTGCTAATAAACATGAAAGGGTTTGATGAGAAACCCTTTGCAGAGGGAAACGCATTCTTTCATCTGCTTGTTTCAGCACAGTCTGTCCCTAGAAGGCTCCAGCCAGCAGCCCTGCCCTATGGATGGGACCCAGGAGCCAGGAATGAGGTGTGTCTTTGCCACACTTGGGATGAGGCTTTGAAATCCTGTCTGTGTAACGCTAAGGCCATAAAAAATAGATGCTGAAGTCTCATATTCAACAGCCCAAACTGGGTGTCTCTCACAGTTCCCTCCAAATTTCCAGACTGATTGATGTTCTGGGGAAGTGAGTAACAGCAGTGACACAAATGGGCCTGTTCAAGTGCCATTTGAAATCCCAGTTCAAAATTAAACATAAACAATGGAATAAAGGATGAGATTCCAGATGAATCAAAACTCTTCTTTATCTCATGTCCTCAGTGGATTTTCCAGAAGAAAATGAAAGAGGCTGGCCATACTCTTTTTTCCTTCCAGAAAGCGTGGACAGAACAAAATCCTGGTTTTGAACAGTCTGATTTTGCTGATTGTGACTCTGAAAATCAGCATGGATGAGCATGACCCAAATATCCTGCACAGGTCTGGTCAGGATCAAATTCCTGGAAGAGGACAGAGGACTTCCTTGGAGCCTCTTGGCTGGAGACAGTCTCTCCCTGAGTATAGAAAAAGTCAGTATAGAAAAAGTCAGAACAAGGTGACTTTCTGGATATTTGGGCTTTTCTACAGACATCAAGTGACCCTTTGTCACAGTGACAAATGAACAACTCTGTCCAGACCCAGAGGACCGGGGAAATCTTTCCATCGTGATTTTGTGCCCCTCATCCTCCAGGTCTTTATATACTTTTATATCCCTCCCTCTCGCCATGAATTCTGATTTAATCCATAAGTATCTATACTGCAGCTTGGAAACAGGACCCAGAATCCTTTCAGGCAGAAACTCCTATCCATGAGATCAGTATCATGGATTTTTATCACTGAAAGCCTCTCAGTCCTGCCTGTCTTTTCGCCTTCCTGCTCTTAGGCCCTGATTAGCATCCTGCTAACTTTAAGATCAACTTTAGAGATTAAGAACTTTCACTTACAACACACATAACTCACAACATTTGACATTGATTAAATGTTCTGCAATGGTGTTGCCTTGTATTTTCAAAATAATGCCCAAAGAGGAAGAAAATTCTCACTATGTATACACAATTATGAGCTCTGGAGTAGTCTTGGAAAAAAAATCCTGGATCCTGGTTTTAGGTAAAGTCCTGCATCAGTAATTTTTTGAGACACCTTCCAGTCTTGCTTTTCTATGTGAATTTCTTAAAATATATGAACAAGCAGCATTTTAAAAGCGAAAAGAATGATTAAGATTAGCAAGGGCAAGACAGAAAGTGTTATTAGGATGCAACACAAATCCACATTGAACCCACGATTTTGGCTACTGGTTGTGGTCCTGTTTTCAAAGGGATATAGAACAGCTGGAAGTTGGAAAACACCTTTAAAATCAAGTAAAATCAGACTGCAATTCTTGCAACAATAAAAGCAAGTAAGATCAAAGGTCATTTTTTAAACACATTCACTGCGGTTAAAGCCCCTAGGTGTCTACAAACACAATGATGTAAATGCACATCCTTGCAGGAGCTGGGAGGACATAGCTTGAGGACAAATCATTCCATGCATTCTGCATTCCTTGACTCTTTCTGTCAAAGTCCAGTGGCAGAAAGTGCAGGAGATGCTACCAGGATCTGTGGGCTAGCCTGTGCTCTGAAGGTCAGTGAACTTGGGAAAAACCAAACAAGACTCAAACCTCTCCCTTCTCTTCCTCCAAGATCACCAGGTATTTTCCTGCCCCAGTTTCAAGCAGGGTGCAAGGGATGAAATGTTAAAAAATAACTGATCTGGTTCGTTTTGGGCTGGGAGTTAGGAAGTGCTATGCCATTCACACACTGAAACCCGAGGGGTTAGACAGGCTAAGCAACTTCCTTCATGTCAGAAAGTCTTGTCGTGACAAGAATTAAATCTCCCACATCACAAGTTCATGCCCATGTTTCCAATGCTCTGATTTCTGCCTATTCAGAAATTCAGTGTCTCCTTTCAGCACAGTCTGGGAGATCTGCTTAGAATTTATCATCCCTGCCAAAAAGCACCAATTGATTTTAGAGGAATCCTCTAGATCAAAGATTTTTGCAGGAATCCCTGGAAGATCTGTGTTCCTTATGTCTTTTCCTTATGTCCTGCAGCCCAAGGTCATCTTGCTGCTTTCTCAGTCCGAGCTTTCTCTGACCGAGCACAGTGATGACCACCACCAGAGAGGATTCCCACCACGTCCTCCTTCCCTGCCACTGGAACCACCTTCCTCCACTGCTTTCCCAGCTCTTACCGTGGCATCCTGCCCGGCATAGTGGCTGATAACCCGGCTGCCCCCGGGATGTCTCTTGGAAAACGTGCTGACATCATAGACCTTCCTGTCAATCACCAGCCACTGCTCCTGGCCTTGCCCGCGGCCGTTGTGGATCCCGACCTCTTCCCAAGTGAAAAGCTGTGGAAAGGCCGGAACGGGTCCCGTCCGCTTCTCGCTGGGGCCAGTCTGTGGAGCCATCCGTGCTGCAATTCTCCAGTGCCAGCTCTGCAGCTCCAGGCTGAGGGTGGCCCATCCCGGCCTGCCCGTTATACAGCCCCACTCCAAGCCACTCCCTGCGCTTCCAAGGGCTGGTTGGCTCTCCTCGCCCAAACACACCCTTCCCGAGTTCCCTCCTCTTCCAGACGCTTGGACACACCCGTGAGGAAAAGCCCTGCTCCTTCTTGTCCTCTCTGAGCTGCCTCTGCAAGGTCTGACTGCTCCACTGGACACAAACAGGAATAAAGAGAGAAATTTGGGGAGATCACCTGTTATCTCTGAATGGCCTCATCACCACCCAAAACCTTCAGGTTGTCCCTGGTCTTTGAAATCTTCTGTGCTGACCTTGGCACACTAAATTAATGTGTCTTTCTTAACTAAATAATTGATTAAAATACCACCAGATCAGAGTAAAGAAAGGACACATTAATAAAGCATTCTTTATTTCCAGTTAATTTGGCTTCTATATTGATAATACTTTGCATACAGTTGCTTTCAGAGTTTGTATGTTCTTGAGCCATGCAACCACCTAATTGTACAAGTAATTAGTTCATGAGTCTATAACATTAAAAAATTTTGTAGTAATAGCAGTAGCAGTAATAATAGTGATAACAATAATAACATTAATAACAACAATAATAATTTCAATAACTGTTAACACCAAGTTTGGCTGTAGATTCATAAAACCATGCTTAAAGGCAACGTTAACATAATTAACTTCGTTTAAACACTACTCCGACAGAGACCAAGTCTAAGCATTTCTGATATTGTGAAGATCTGCTGTCCATTAAAGAGTTCTCAGCTGTAATAAAATGCACTGACAAGGCAATGCCAAGTTTTCTATGAACTCACATCAACTCTGCAGACAAATCTAAGCAATATAGATGAAATATCACCCTGCATGAGATTTAGCAGTGTCTTAATCCTGGTTGGGTTTTTTTAACCCCAAATTCCAAGCCATGGGTGCTTCTGGGGAAGGTGAAAGCAGCAGGCAGACGTGGTACAGTCTGGGGTGGCACAGATGGGGTATTTCCATCATACCCCTCTGTAATGCAATACTGAGTTAAATCCTGAGTTTCCCCCCTCATCCCAAACTTTCTATTTATGTTTCTGAATTTCTTAGGTCTGTAACCCCAAATGTTGTGATGCCCCACGCAGTGATGCCCAGCCCCTGCCTGAAGCCTGCCCAGCTGCAGGTGTCAACTATCTCTTGTGACAGTGAGTTTCACAGACAATTCACACACTGGGATTCCAAGAAAACAGGTTGTTGCGTGAGCTCCCAGTTCTGAGAAGGACTGAAAACACTCAGCTGAAGCTGCAGACCTCAGGCAGGACAGAAAGATAAAGGAAGATAAAGAAAGATAAAGATAGATGCAAAAGCCAAACTACTTTCTTGACCAAGGCACCTCAGCAGGGTGAGGCATTTTCCCTGTCTGCCTGCACAGAGTGGGCAGTTTTCTGGCTGACACAGAACTCCAAATTATGCAATTCTAATTCTTCAAATCATGTAGCATCTTGCAAATTAATCACTCAAGCCCCAAACTGCCATTTAAAAGTTCCTGACATGTGGCAATTGGTGAACCACCCAAAGTAAAAGAGAAATGTGACTACTGGTATTCATCAGAAGACTGATAAAAAATGGGAGGAATCATTTCTACCCTGCTGTCACACTGTATTTTGTAACTCTTTATCTTGCTCTAAATAAAAGCTGAGAGTGTCCACGCTAATGATGTGCTAATGTTCCATGTACATGTGCAGAGTCTTACCTAAATCAATGTTTTCTACTTGAGGTGGTGGCAATAAAATATGCAACAGTTTGCGCAATTTCCTGCAGATGTGGGGTTTTGTGCACATGTGAAAATATCAAGTTACTCCATAGCTGGCTGAAAGTACGAAAAAACCCTTCCCATGGCCCTATATTCAGACTTGGAAATGCAGCAGCTACTTGGAAAGGAGGAGATAAAAATGTGGGGTTTGGTTTCGGTCTACGAGGAGATGCAGGATAAAGAGCCAGGAATGTATTGGAGTGAACAAATATGGCATGTCTCTGTTTGTACTCTGTCAGCAGCTGTGACTGTCACTGTTAACACTGTGGGTGCCAGCATCCACCAAACTGGTGGAATTAAGTTTGGGAACTCTAAGATGATTGTCCTCTGTATTGACAGTGTGCATAAATATTTATTGTCTGAATTTATTTAGCATCAGATCCCATCCAGAGAGGCCTGTACCGCCCACTGATATTCTATTAAATTAAAATCCCTTCCCGATGTGAAAGCAGAAGCTGCCTCTGTCTATATTATCCAGGTCACCAGACAGATCCCAGAGGCGAATGGAAAAGCTCAGACAGTGAAAGGCACGGTCCTGCTTGCCCAGAGGAACTATTGAGAAACCTGTTGAAGTGAATTTACACCACACTCGGAGTTCTGCAACCACTGCCCACACAGCAGCCAGAAGTGTGTGTCCTACGTTCCCGGGAGCTGGTACACGTGCACAGAGCTACTGCACAGCCCTGCTCCCGTGACTCAGAGGCTCCTTGCACAGGCACTTGACACAATTTCCCAGGTTTCCAGAAGGACACTACGTGACTGCTCAGCTGGCCGTCGCTGCCTCAACGCTTTTATCCCCCCAGCACGTAAATGTTTGCAGCTTACACTTAAGCCACTGGAGATAAATGGTCCAGAAATAAATCTGGTACTGAGATACCCCCAAGCATCTTGAAAGTAGTTGATGATCTTAGAGGTTTTTCCAGCATTAATGATCCTGTGATCTTGTTTCTAAGAAAATCTTCTTTTCTGGAAAGGATCTTTAAGTTCTAAGTAATTTTGTACTACAGGATTTTTTTTTTACAGGGTTTTCATGGAGCCTCCCACATTGGAACACCTCCCAGATGGTGTTTCTTGGGCAAAACTGGCTGGAGAATCTCTACTTTATGAAGTTTAGAGTTGTTAGATAGAAGACAGACAGTTGTGGGTTGAACAGGTCTCCAGAATTAAGTGCCAACAGTGGAGAAAGCTGGAAAAGTGTGACCTTGGATGAGCATCTACAAGTACACCTGCATCTCCCTCTGGAAGCAGAGCTGAGTCTCTCTGTCCTGCCCTGGCTGCTCTGGAGCCATGGAACAGCATCTCTGATCAAGGCAGAGACGATCTGAAATGTCTCTGCATCAGGAGGAAGGTACCACCTAAGTTATATAAAATAACTTTACTTTAAAGAGTTTTTTCTCAAGGGACTCTGGAATGGAGCTCACAGGATACCGAGTGCTTTGTGGTGGGCTCTGGGATGCTCTGCCCTACAGTGGCTCCAGGGAAATTACCTGCATCCATCCACAGTCAGGCTCCTGTGCACAGAGCCTGTTTTTCTTCATGGATTTCATGGACTCTCCTTCAAGACTCCCTCTTCTGTGGCTATGATGTGCCTCTTCCCAAACACAGCGAGGAAACAGAAATAATTAAAATTATTTTATCTCCAGCACAAAACTTAATGAAGAATTCATAATTCAGGAAAAGGCTCCGTTCGGAAAGATCTTCCCAATCTTTTCAAGAGACAAAAACTTTTGCAGTTGGCAAAATTTTGTTTCGGAAAGGAAAAAAAAAAATCCAGTAATTGATAGCTTAAAAGGCATCATGTCAGTCAGGAGGAGAAAAGGACCATGTTTTCCCTTTTTCAGTATATTCTGGGTTCATGAGACACCTCCCTGCATCTCAGATGGAGCTACTTGTCAGGAATACCATGTGCCATGAAATGGGAAGAGAAATCTAAAGCAACACCAAAGGGCTTTTTTATAGACAGAGTCAAGTTTGCAATGGAGACCCTGCCTTGAGAGGTTTCATTTGCTCAGATATATAAAATCTTTACTAATTTTGTTTCATTCCTTAGTCCAGATAGCAATAGTAAATTAACACTTTTTTTTTCTCTGTGAAAGCAATCTTCACATCCTTTGCAAAAGAGAAAAAAAAAACAGCTGTGAAAAGCCATGCTTTCCCTCCCAGCTTTGGGTTACATTTTACGGGTAAACAATAAAAACCCAAAATGAAGGGCCTGTTAATGGGAATGAGGGCTAAAATTAGGCTCTGTCATAAGGCCTGCGAACCTTCTCATCTAAAACTCCCCACAGAACAGTAAATTGCAATAAAACACACATTATATAATTTTTTTTTGCAATTCCTATGAAATAAACCTTTTGCACCCTTCAGCTTCCTGAAAGTCAGAATCCCAGGGGTTTTTTGTGGCTTTAAGATCTAAATTAAGCTGATCTAAAGTTATAAATTCTGTAGTTCTCCTCTCCTAAGTGCTCTATGTTGTTACAAAGGATAAGACACAACATGATACAAGAAAAAATTATTAAATTCCTGTAACAAACCCATTTTGTTTACTCACTGTTGCATATTTGGAGTTGTTTTTTCAGACCAGGCAGCACTTTTGTTCCATTTTCTGTGGCCTGTGCAGAGCACCCACTGCTTACAAACTCCTAAACGCTCTGTCTGCCTGAAATTGGGCATCCACAGAAGAAAAACTCCACGAAAGGTGCCCATGCTTAAAAGTTTGTTGTAATACGTGGCCTGTGCAACCTTAATTAGGAACAAAGTGGCCTAAGCCAGGATTAAAACACCCACGGTGGTTCCACGGCCTACCCACAGAGCACCTACCTCCGGCCGGCCTTCCCGTGGGCCTTGGGCCGCCTTCAACTCTGAAATAACTGTGCCACAGCCTGCAGCAAGATTTGGCTGTAATTCCTTCTCTGGCCTTCACCATCCGCCTCTGTCCTTCCTCAGCCACCTATTCTGGGGTATATTTTTAGGGCAATGTGAACATTTTGCCTCAGAGATGTCCCTCATCCTTAAACTTCTACATCCTACTCTGCCCACAAGGGCACCACTCATAGTTTCCGTAGTTTGCTACTTGTTTTCTTTTGCAAAATTTAATTTTTCTTTGACACTTCAGCAACTCCTACTTGTAGATCCATGACCTTTTCACTACTCTTTATAGTCCAAATCTGCCTCACAGGTTGTCCCTCATCCCTCCAAAATGCTCTCATGAGTTTGTTTCTCCCGTCTTCGCTAGGGATCTAAGTCCCCTAAGTTCATACTTATTCCTTTGTTTTGGTAACTTTGGAATATTTGCTGAAGACAGAAATATCTGTGGCTTTCTAGTCTCACATGCTTCTGATCTTCCTCTTGGATGAGGGGAGAAGAGGGAATAAAACAAAGAAAATGGCAAAACCTGAGCTCATTGCAGCATCTCCATTCACCTTTTATTTTACTTGGGCAACATCCAGCATTTCTTACCTCACCTTGTTTCTTTTTCCTAACCGATTGGGAGATGATCCTGGAAAGGAATTCAGGCTCACTTGTTAGAACATTGGCATCCCTTCTTGCCAGAAGAAGTTATCATTCTATCTTGGTCTGCAGCTAAATGATGGTTTAGTGTTCATCCCAAAAGGTCCATTATGCAGGAGGTGACCTAATTAGGATAATACTGCCCACAGGACTGCCCTCATCTCTTCCTGCATCAAAGCAAACATTACACAAGGAATTATCATCTAGAAAACTGAGTTATTCTTGAATTTTTTTATTTCCCTTAGAGGACAATCTACCACCACTCCTGCTAATTGGGCTAATTAACCTTGGCACTAAGAATTTGCACTTACACTGTATCTTGAACTGGTATTGATCCACACTTCAGCTGCTGAGTATTTCATTATTACTGACAGATTGAAGTATTCTCTGCTCTAAAACTTCTCATTTTATGATCAAGTCCCTGCCTCTTCTTTTATTTGGCTCGGGGAGCTCTGACAATTTTATCCTCTCACAAAAATATCACCAAACTGACAACAAAACACCTAAATGATGAGTTGCAAAAATCAAAAAGCCAGGCTGGTTCTTGTGAGCAAAGCCAAGGGAGATTACTATGGATCAGTCAGACCTTTGGAAATTTTGCCTAAGGGGCACCATCATAACCAGCATTTCACATAAGCTGTCATGGGTGTATCATTTCTTGCTGCTATTTCAAAACTTTTCCTGGTGGAAATTCCTCCCCATTTTCGGAACACTTAATACCAGTCCCCACAGAAAATGCAAATCACAGAGAAACCTCTTCCAGTGTAATCCTCTTTCTTTCCCACCCATGAGCAGTGTTGCATTATTGCACTTGTCCTCTACACCTGACCTGTTAGGAAATCTTTGTATTCCTTATAAAATAATCTTGGGAAGCAGGAAATCCTCCCATTTATGAGCAACTTGGCTGCATTCATCATCTATCCTGTGTGGACCTACAATCAGCTTGATTTCCGTTGCTTTTCTAAAGGTGGGAAGAATTCCATAAAGGACGCCATTCCCCTCTTCAGGAAGTCAGGATAATGGATGCAAACACATCCACAAGTTGGGCAAGGACTGCAAATCTGCACCATTAATGAGTCCAAGTGAGTGGGTATTGGGAAGGGGAAAACTACAGCGTTTTACTCTTTCAGTTGCCCCATCACCCTTAACTGTCTGAACATCACCCTTTTGAATATCACATTTTGATAATTCCAGCTGCTCCATTGCTGAAGATGTTCCTCCCTGCTTTGGAAAAAGTGTTTTATTCCAGGTTGGAGCCACCTCTTTGTCCAATGATATTCCACTTAATTGGATAATCTTCAAAGCCTTATGAACCTCTGACATCTTCAGGAACGATAGCCTCTTCTCCCTGCCATGGGCAGGGACACCTTCCACTATCCCAGGTTGCTCCAAGCCCTGTCCAACCTGGCCTTGGACACTTCCAAGGATGGAGCAGCCACAGCTTCTCTAGGAAACCTCTGCCAGGGCCTCACCACCCTCAAAGGGAAGAATTTATTCCCAATATCCCACCTAAACCTCCATTCTTTCAGTCTGAACTCATTCCCCCCTTGTCCTGTCACTCCATGCCCTTGCCAAGTCTCTCTCCTGATCAGATCCTTCCCTTCTGATCCTCTGGGATGTCCTCCTCCCCTTCTGATGTCTGACTGCCACCCTGTGGCTATTCCACAATGTTCCGGTTCCTTTTTTAAGGCTAAAGGATTTCCACTAGATGGCAAAGTTGGGACTGGTGTTCTTCCAAGAAGGTGTATTTCAGTGTATTTCTTGAGCCTGGAAAACTCTCTGGAGAACTCTTCTTGAGCCTGGAAAACTTCCAGCAAACTCAGCACATTCATATCTGTTTATGCTGACTCAGGTCCCCTTTCACTCTTACCCTTCAGGATTGTGAATCTGCTCATCTGTGTTATTTTTCCTGGTTATCCAGGAATTTGCTTTATTGCATTGTGGATGTTTCCTCTTTATTGCGGCAGAGAAATTACAGGAGAAGCACATTCTGGAGAAAGGTTTATGACAGTTCTCTCGCTGCAGCTGTGGACAGGCATTTGTTCCACCTTTCACAGCATCAAGACTCTTGCACAGATGTATTTTACTCTGATGACAGCAAAAATCGGTAAGATAAGGAATTTTATTAATAGACTTTCCTCCATCCACAGTTGTAATAAGAGCAAAATAAATGGAGCAGGAAAAAAACAAGGTAAAACAATAACTATGGCCCACTTTCTTTATGGGCTTAATCAACAGGTATTTAATGATTATTTTATTATTCCCGTTACAATTTTATCCTGTGCTTAACGTTCTTGGCCTGGGAAGATGCATTCCTTCCATTCTCTCAACACCTCATCCTCATTTTGGATGTTGATTGGAAAAAATTCCTCAAAATCAACCCATCCTTTCTGGACACTAATCCACCAGTCCCTGGGGGACCAGGGTGGTGGAACATCTTCCTTAGTGATGTGGCATGTGCTCCATCCTGGTTTGGCATCTGTGATGTTGGGGCAGTAAACGAGAAGACCCCAGGAAAGGCAGCAAGACTATTCCAAAATATCCCACAGGACTGGGGTGTGTTTGGAAGGCACATCATCCAGGAGAGGCAGACCAGCAATGTTTTGGCTGAGGTGTGCCTGTGGATATGCAGCTGAATGAAAAGTTAAAGACTTCTAAACAGCAGTCTGGCCCCCAACACCTTTCTTAGATTTGTCTGCAGCTCAGGCAGGAATGCCTCACTCTCCATGGGCCAGGAGTCAGGAATTCTCTCCTTTTAACAAATCACCCAGAGGTTCAAAAAACGCCAAAGCTTCAGGCAGTCACGGAGTGATTATGATCACCCTTCACACAGAATTATTGTAGAACGGTTCGGGTTGGAAGAGACCTTAAAGCTCAGCTCACTCCCCCTGCCATGGTTTATTGTATTCCACTAAACCAGGCTGTTCCAAGCCTCGTCCAACCTGGCCTGGAACGCTTTTGCTTCCTTAGTCACCCTTGTAGGGATCCCGAGTGTGGATGTGACAGGTTTCTCTCTCTTCTGACTCTCAATAATGGCTTCGTAACACTCCAGAGTCTGGCACTGTGGATGCCACTTGCAGATCCCCCACGGAACGTCACCAGTGGATAAATAACCCAGAGGCTTCCAGAGGAGATGTGGAGGGCAGCATTCCCACAGAATATGGCATGTGGAAAAACTTCCACTTTCCCATTTCCCTACCTCAGTTAGGGCTCTAACTAGATCCTGTTCCTAGAGAACTGCTGCCTGCACCTCCCCACCTCACCCACATATGTACAAATTGGTCTGGGAGCTCCCTATCACAAACAGAGATTTGAAAATACTGAACCTACCCCATTCCCTAGAGCTTCCACATTTCCCTAATTCCCACATTCCTTGATTTCGTGCTGTCCCAGCTTTCTTATTACACTCACAATGAGAGCCACCCCAAAAAGCCTATGTTAGATAAGAAGCTTCCCTCCTATATACTCAGCAAATGAAGGATCAGCAGATGGAAAGGAATCTGTTCCCAGTCCCAAAGCTGCCCCAGCTCAGTGGGACACAAGCTCCTCCATCCAGCTTTTCCCCAGAACTCAGCACCAGAGGAGAGGAATGAAAGAAGCACAAGAAAAAATTAGGAGCACATCTTTAAAAATAGAAAAAAACAAAAAAAGGAAAAATCATATTAATTACATTCATCCATGGAATTAAGCGGCACCACCTCCCCACCTCTGGCTTAGCCAGCTCTCCTCAGTGCAGGATCTTCAGGGTGACCACCACAGGAGGCAGCAAGGCTGGGGAATTCCTCTGCAGGGATCCACTGCTCCTTATTTATGTAGATAGGCATCAAGCCAGAGCTCCCCTGAATCTTTCAAAGAGCTGCCAAGAGAGAAACAAGGGAATGAACCCCATGTTCCATGCAGAGCCTCATGGGAGGAATTCCCATCTACAGATGAAACAAAGGAGATCACAGAGCGATTTGGGTCAGAAGGGACCTTTAGAGGCTGCCCCTCCCCTTCCACGTCCCTCTCATTTTTTCCACAGCACTGGAAAACCCTTGATTTGGGAACACAGTGGGTCAATACTCACTGCACAATGTCTGCAAAGGCCGTGAGCAGAGGCTTGCACTGGTACTCAATGCCGTGCTTGGCACACAGGGACTTCACCAGGGGTGCCACCTTCCAGTAGTTGTGCCGAGGCATTGTAGGGAAAAGGCTGTGGGAAAAGGGGATAGTGATTCAATGGCATCTGTCACCACCGCACGGAATTCCGGCCCCTCTGCTGTGCCTAATTCTGGGAGTGCCCCAAGCTCCCCTTGTGCCACAGCCATGGCTGCTCTGCAAGGGCCCCTCCTGTGTCCCTTCAGTGTCTGTGCTGGGAATTCCCATCCCTGTGCCATGCAACTCAGATTTGAAGTGGTGCTGGTGCTCCAAAAATTTTCTTTTCGGAGTTCCTATTCTCTCCCCACACAAATTAACCCACGTTATCTTTTGTTCTTGTCTCAGCTGACAGACAGACCTTGCAGGCTCTTCAGCCCTGGTGTAACCTACACTCCTTGGAACTATTCCCAGCCCCTGTTTCCACTCACTGGTGCTCGATCTGGAAGTTCAGGTGGCCACTGAACCAGTCATTGAAGAAGGACTGACGAACGTTGCAGGTTGCCTGGAGCTGAAAGAAAAAATAAAGAAATCCTGTTTTAAGTGTTATTTTAGCAATGCTCCTTGTCAAACACAGGTTTATCATCCCCACAGGAATTGTGGCTGGACACAACAGCTCCTGGAGTTATTTCCAGCCAACACGGGGTGGCCAGGTTGAGATAGATGGACTTTACATGGCCAGAACTGTCACAGAGCTCCATAAATAAAGGTCTCACCTGGGTAGAGAACCAGTCCACATTCTTATCATAATCGATGTGCATGGGGATGTGATTCATTTGTGTGACCCAGACAAACCAATTGCTCTCTATAAACCTGTGCAAAGACAAAAACCCATCACAGATCACATACCCACGATGTGACAAGTCAGTACAAAACACCTCTGCACACACCAGCTGCTTGTTGCCCGACAAAATGAACGCCAGGAGCCCCAAAAATCTGATCGGATCAGACCTACACACAACTTTCACCTCCTGAGCCTGACAGGAAACCAGCCCTGTCCACTGAAAGGATCAGGAGAGAGAACAACAGTAATGAGAAAAATAACCAGGAGGCTGGAGAAAAGCTGACACGAAGGATTGATATAAACTGGGCAGAGAAAATGTTGGAATTACAAGTTGGATGATACCTGACTAACAGGTGGAGCCCCAGAGTACCCTTCACCCCCAGGAAGGGCAGGTAGGTGAGGAAGAATCGGATGTAGAAGGACAGCATCCAGGCCAGGTCCTGTGGTACAAGGGACAGGGAAAAATTCATTAAAAGGAAGAATTTCTGGCTTCTGAATTTACCATCCCCTTTACTCCCTTTAAAACCTCCTCCGATAACTTCTACTGATCGATATTTCCTCCCCAGCCTCATCACAAGGCAACCTGGCACCAGGCACTCCTGTGCTCAGGAATTATCCTGGTTCCATGAGCCCAGCAGAGGGCAAACAGCAGACAGGACATGCTCTAAAGCACCACGTTTTCCTCTGGATCTAAAGAGGAACCAGGCAGTGAGAAAACCAAAATCCACAACACCAGAGAACATCTTTTGTTACCTCACAGATCTTCCACAGAAAAAGGCCCTTTGGCAAACACCATTTCCCAAATCTATACCCACATCCTTTGCTGCAGAGACACACACAACTGCAGAGTCCCTCCCAGTAAATCTGGCACTGGAATTCATCCCTAAACTCAGGAGAAGCCCTCCCTGGCCCCGTGGAGCTGACTCACCGCCCACTGCTTCCGCTGCACGGCGAAGTAGAAGACGTACCACTGGAAGTAAAGAGGCACCAGCGCCGGGGGACCGACTGGGGGGGCAAACAGAGCCATGAATTATCCCAACAGGATGGGATGGGGTGGGAAAAGAAGGGGCAGAGTGACTGCTGGCTGTGGAACTGTGGAGGGGGAGGTTACTCACTGATGAAGAAGTACTTGTGCTGGTGGTTGTATGGCATGAATTTCTTCTTTTGCACACCAAGCTGTTAAAATACACCAATTACTCAGACACCTGTGCACACACTCCTAAACTTCCAGGAGATGTCCTGTCCAACCAAGCCAGCAGCCACCATCCCCTGGAACCTCGGCCTGGATGAGTTTTCACCCTGCCCTGGGTGCAGGAGGGGCTGGGCACACACACAGTGAGCTGCACAGGAAGCTCTGCCCCTACAGAGGGCACAAGCTGCCTAAAAATGCTGAAATTGAAACCCACACACTGTTTGCTGACAAAGCAGAGCTTCAGAATAAAATAAACCCCAAGCTATGGTACTGTTATGATAATGTTAATAAAGATGACAATGTGTCGAACTCCCACCTCTTTGCAATTAGTCTGGAAAACAGAGAAATGAGCACCTAGACATGAAACTGTGTCCACAGGAATGAGGGTGAACAGATTATCTTCCCTCTGAGGCTGCTCATTTTCCAGTGTTTGCTGTATAAACATAACAGACCAAGCCACTGGCTTCCTTGAGGAATGCCATTATATCCCTGTATGTGTTCAAACTAATTCCCAATAGTCCATCCCTTAATTTCAATGCAAATTGGAGCATTTAAAGTGACACTATGAATTTATAAAAGTTTTTTTAAAGGGCAGGAAATGCTAAAGCCACTCAATTAACTTTCAGAGCTGGACCAGAAATAAAGCTGGACTATGGGAGACACTCTGACCACCAAAATAGCTTCTTTGATCAGGAATTGTAAGAGTTGCAGGCAGCTCTGGCTTGCCATCTGCTCCTTCCATCCCCAGATCACTACAGTTAGTCACACTGATCTTGGTAAAAGAGAACAACTTGCAATTCTGATCTTCATAAAACTGCAAGTCTCTCATCAAGGGAAATAGGAACTTGTAATCATGGCAAATATTTCGTTCTTATCTTCCAACACTGCAAAAATAACTTTGAGCGAGATTTTAAGAATATAAAGATCTCAGAATTACCGGAATATTACTAAGGAATATTAGGGACTAGTGGAAGGCAAAGCAGCACTATATAAAATCAAACTAATTGGTGTCCAGTCTCCAAGCTCTCTGCAGCTTCCCAAATTTGAACCCTCCTGCTGTCACCTCGCAGCTTCCCTCAGGTCTCACCTCCACAGAGAGGGTTTTCCCCAAAGCAAAGAACAAGGGGTGCATGTTGACATCGGGATCCTTCCGGAAGCAGTTGGGTTTGGCGTGGTGCTGGAAGTGGAGGTGATTCCACCAACTGGCCGGGGCTCCCTGTGGGAAGGGAGGAGAAGAAAATGCCCTAAAGAAGGTGGATCTCCTGCCCTTAGTTCTCCCCTTATCCTGGGATTGGTTCTGGCTGCAGAGCAGGGCTCTGGCGGCCCCTCCCCACAGCCAGTGCCCACCTTGAGATGGCCGATGACGAACTTGTGCACCCAGTGGTTCCACCTGGACTTGCTGAAGACTGACAGGTGTCCAAAATCATGCTGGAGCCAGCCAGCCTGGGCCTGGAATTAAGAAAACAACAGTGCTGCTGGGGAAAAAGAACTGCCAGGAGGGTCTGTGTCTGAAAAGGGCTTTCTTCTCCCACTCCCACGCTCCTCACAGCGTATCCCTGGAGAGCAAGAGCGCTTCCACTGCCAGGTCCCAGTCCAAACTCTCCTTTTTCACTACACACCAGTGCACTCCAGACTCTGCCTAATGACTTTTAGTCCTGGACAGTTGTTTCCATGAGGAAGGAAAAAAAAAATCATGGGAAGAAAACGGCCGCAGAGCTGAGAACCAGCATTTATTCCCTCACAAAACTGTTCTGAAATCGGCAACAAAGTCTCCTTTAAGGAGCAGCTTGCTGCTGCCTCCTCCGAGTACTTGTAATTCCAAGGGGATCAGCTGGCCAAGGGAGGAATAGCTGGGGCTTTGAGAGCTGCTCTGCCCTCTCCTCTAACTCCCTGCAAGTTCCCATGGGAACACGGTGGCTTGGCCCCTGCACACAGCCTCGGAGTTCTGGCACCGCGGAGCTCAGGAACGGGGCACGGCTTTCATGGCGTGGGGAAGGCTGCAATAAGGAAGGCTTTGATGGAATACGGGGAGGGAAGAGAGAGGCAAAACCTGCTCTACCACAGCAGCACGTGTAGTTTTGCCCTTTTGGGGGAATCCGGAGAGAAGCAGCGTTTGGGGAAGTCCATGACGATGAGATTTCTCCCCTGCTTGTGGCAACGAGCACCTAAGCCCCAAATTTGGCTTTTTGGGGTTTATTATGTGTAGTTGCTCACCTGGACAGTGCCCAGAAGCACCGCAGAGAAGAGGAAAGGCACCAAGGATGCTCCAAAATACCAGATGATGAGCCAGGCTGCAACATCCAGCACCAAGATGTGGCAGAGATAGAGGAAGAAAAAGGCGTGGTTGGGCCGGAGAAGCCCCATCTTCTCCACGGTCGCACGGAGCTCACGGAAATCTTCCACCAGCTTTTTCTGTGGGGACACCCAAAAGCATCCACTGGTTGGAAAATGCCTCAGAACACGAAGAGGGGCATAGTTTTCCCTCTCAGGGATGAAAAGGGGGAAAGCTGAGGGTCACCTGGAGACAAATCTTTGCTAAAACTACAAATAATGACATGAAATGAAGCTTCAGCCAACAGTGATTCCAGGAGATCCTATGATGTTATGTACAGGGAATTTTGTCTGCCAGTAGGAGAAGTTCAACAGTGCAATTTCACCCCAAATACCGAGTTTTTAAGCACTTACATTCTTGCTGGGCTCAAAGCTGGGCTGGTCTGGTGCCAGTTCCCCAATCAGGAGAGGGCTCATATACTTCCTTACCAGTGCCTTGTCAAGGTGAAAAGCAATGAAGGGATCCTGAAACACAGACAGAGGAACAGGATGGAGAAAAACCAGGCGGCAGCAAAAGAAACCTATTCCATGATATGCTGGACCATTCAAAAGATCCCTGTTAGGGAAACCAGTTATTTTTATTATTTAAATGTAATGTCAATCTCCATGGCAACCAGGTGAAAAAACCCACTAGTGGCTGTTATCACTACAGATTCTGTCCCTATATTTAAATTACAAATCCCCTGGGCACTTTGGCATCTAATTCCTGATCTCCAATTTACACCTCCTTTTCCACATTTCTCTCCTGATGCCCAAATTAGCATATTTTTACAATCTCCCTCAGCCTAAGGATGTGGGGATTTTTAATTTTCTGGGACAGTATTTGCTTGCTGGGCATCACTTTGCGAGATTCCTGCACCATGCATTGTTTATCACTATAATTACTAAGCCATTATTGTGTGCTTTTAAAATAAAATGTGCTTTTCAAAGATCTCCAGCCAGGAAAGGGGTTAAAAAACTGGCTGATCTTGCCAGCTCCAGATCAGCTGTAGCATCCTCCCTGCTCAGGGTCACTGAATAAAAGCGGGAAACAGAGAGGGGAACCAACATTTGCATCTTCTCATTGGAAAAGGGGGGAAAAAATGGGGAGGAGTATGTGGGCAGAGCAGGGGAGGATGGTACCACACATTTAGACCAATCCTTTCCACGGAGGCTGTACAACCTGGGAGTGCAATCCCAGCTGGGGGTTAGGGGACGCCTGATTGCACCTTCTAGAAATCACACAGCAAACCAGAGGAGTTCTTCCTTTACTTCCCGTTTTCCCCTGGTTTTGAGGAGCCTCATTCTTTTGATCCCCGGGGGACAAAACCACTGGAAAGTAAAACTTGGCAGGGGTTTCTGAGCGGTCAGCAGTTCAACTGCACCCGGCGGTGGCACTGATATCATCACCTAAAGAATGCAGCTGGCTGCAATCCCTCCATCCAGCCCTGCTCACACCACGGGCTGACCCTGTTCTGCTCACAGGAACACGGAATATTTGGGTGGGAAAGGCCCTTCAAAGCTCATCTCTTTCCCCCCTGCCACAGACACCTTCCCCTAGGCCCAGGTTGCTCCAAGCTCCATCCGACCTGGCCTGGAACACTTCCAGGGATGAGGCTCCACCATCTCTCCGGGCAACCCGTGCCAGTGACGGGGCTTTGAAAATGCACACGTGCACCCTGCCCTCACGAAACGTTGCAAAATCACTTATTATTTTTGGCTTTAAATGATATTCATCCGATGGGATCTTCACGTGGAGATCTCAAGTTCCATCCTGACCGAAACATAGTCCATCCACACCATGCTAGAGGTAGATTCACACCCCATACCCACCCTTGGGTCCAAACACATGCATTTGGAGAAATTCATGGAAAAGCCACAAGCAGACAAAGGCAGGAAACACCACTGGCAAAGCCACCCCACACCCAACTCCAGCAGCATTTACTCCGCTCTGCAACAGCCACTGGCACTGAGACGTGAATGATTCATTTTCGTGACTGAACTACGACTTTCACTGATACTCCGCTCTAGTGCCATCTCTTGGGTTCGGGAAGTTCGAGGAGGGCGAAGGCGCCCGAGCACTTGCGAACAACTCTTGCCAGCGCGACATCCTCGTGTGCCACCCGGGTGCCAGCCCCCGATACTCCTGTGCGTGCCAAAATCACTGAGCGGTTTGGGTTTTGCTTTTGTGGCGTTTTTTCCCCCCGGTGGCGGTTTTTAGCCATTCCTACAGCAACAGCTGAAGGACAACAGCTTGCTCGCACCAACAATCCCAAACAATCCCCGGCGGAGCGTGCGCCCTGTGTGTTCCCTTGCACGCAGCTCGCAGCGTACGCGCGTGTGGAACAGCCGAGTATCCATGCGAACGCGCCACACGCGGGCTCCCAGCCCTGCTCCCATCCCGAGGGATCCTCCTCCTCGCCCAGCCCTGTCCCTCCCTGCCTGCCCGGCCTCCGGGGCCGCAGCCCGGCCGCTCACCGTGGCGTCCTGCCCGGCGTAGTGGCTGATGACCCGCGAGCCCCCCGGGTGTCTCCGGCAGAAGCGGCTGATGTCGTACACCTTCCTGTCGATCACCAGCCAGCGCTCCTGCGGCGCCGGCCCCCGCCCGCTCCGCTGCCCGATCTCCTCCCAGGTGAAGCGCCGCATCCCCCCCGGGTCGGGCTCCGAGCCCTCCATGGCCGGGATCGGCTCTCCCCGGCTCGGCTCGGCCCGGCTCCGCCTCCCCGGGGCCCGCACGCCCACCCCGGTCCCCCCCGCCCACTGGGCTGCGCTCGCCGTGCGCCCGCCCCCGGGGCCGGAGAAGGGTGGCCGGGATGCTGCCGGGCTCGGGATGGATAGCACGGGACAGGACGAAACTCGGGCTGTCCGGGCTGGGATGGTTCCCGGAATCGTTTCGTTTGGAAAAGCCCGCGGAGAGCAGCGAGTCCACCAGCGCTGCCAAGCCCATCCGTCACAGAATCACGGGATCGTTCGGGTTGGAAGGGAGCTCTGGAGATGATCCAGCCCAACCCCCTGCCAAGGCAGGGTCACCTGGAGCAGGTGGCATGGGAATGCGTACAGGTGGGTTTGGAGACTCCAAAGAGGGAGACGCCGAGACGCCACACCCTCCCCGAGGTCCCTGAGCAGCCTGTCCCAGTGCCCTGCCATCCTCAATGGAAAGAAGTTCTTCCTCACGTTGAGATGAAACTTCTGGAGTTTTAGTTTATGGCCTTTGCTCTTCGTCCTGTTGCTGGGCACCACGAAAACATGTCCCCAAGTGCCACATCCACACGGCTTTTAAATCCCCCCAGATGATTCCACCGCTGCCCCGGATAGTCTGGTCCAGGGCTTGCCAAGCCTTGACAACAATTTTCCCTCATATCCAACCTAAACCTCCCCAGGCACAACTTGAGGCTGTTTCCTCTTGTACTGCCACTTGTTACTTGGGGGAGGAGACCGACCCCCACCTGGCTCCGCTGTCCTTCCAGGGAGTTTCCCTTTCCCACATTCAAGTTCCTTCTTTTGAACCACTTTTACAAACTGTTTCTCCTTATTTCTGGGCCGATTATGACTTATCTTCCCTGCCCTCGGTTCTGCTTCCCCTTTCCAGCAGATTCCTCCCTCTCTTCCATCTGTTCTGCCTCTCTCTTCCAGCTTCCTCAGCCTCTCCTGTTCCTAGGGCTCCTTTTGGCTGCTCATGCCTGGATGTGCAGCCAGAGGGAGGGAAGGTGTTGCCACAGGTAAATCACATCAAAACGCTGCAGATGATCCTTCAGGCAGCAGAATAATGCTGGAAGAGTGAGTGATGCTAAAACAGACCAATCCATCTGTGTGGGACTTCATCCACACGAGTTACAAATTAAAATTCCTCTCCCCGCGCTCATCTCCCTTTCCATAGTAGCGCCCTGAACTCTCATTATTGATCCAAGATTTCTTTGTTTCCATTCACACCTTCCAATCTGACCTAGTTACAGCAATTCCAGCTGAAGGTAACCATAGAAACAAAGAGCCACCAGGCTGCATCCCCTCGCGTTCTGAGCATCACCTGATGGCTACATCACACTTGGAATTCTCTGCCTGCAAAACACTGGATCGAAGGTTTTTATTTCCCTCCCTTCAGCAGTTCATATTAATAAACATTAATAGATGTTTAGCATCTTTTTAAATGTAACAATCATATTCAGAACGGTGCAGTAATTATTTCAAATTCCATTTTTCCGCCATTATCAATTGCACAACAGAATATTTATCCTAAATTTAGTTGATATTTATGACCTTTTATCATTAATCCGGGGGACACACAGAGATCAGTTTTCTTTTTCCTATGCACTACCATAAAAGCAAATAAATTCTATCTTCCTACATGAGTTAAACCTTTGGAAACTTGCTTGGAGGGATCTTAACAGGCAAAATCCACCCTTGTTCCGTTCATGTGCCTCCTCTGGTTTCAGCAGCTATAAGGGATGTTAACACCTTATTAACACATTTTCCCAGACAAATTATACAACAGCCCTTGGAATTCCCTTCCAAGCTCCTTCTGACATGAAATCCCTGCCTGTGGTTGTTTTCCCCTCAGCAGATGATTCAAGACAAGCCATGGAGGCTCCTGGAGTCACCCAGCCCCAAGCAGTGAGGGTTTCTGTGTCCTGCCAGTTGCCAGCAGTGCTTGTTTCCCCCGCCCTTGCCACGCTCGGGATCTCAGTGGGTGTCTCAGAGACAAGAATGGGACCTTTGTCATAAAAACTGCCAGGGAAAGAGCCAGCTGCTGTTATAGACTCACCAGCATCCCGCATCCAGCTGGGACTCCTGGCATCCATCCCTGCTGGAACACAATTAACCAGGTAAAACGTGTCCTTCAGTGCCCGGGCTCCTCGTTTCCCCTTCACTGCTTCCATCTCCGTATCTGCTGTCACCATCTCGCCGTGAGCCAGCTCCCCAGGCTACCAGGAACCACCAAAAATCCGAGGGGAGGGAAGAGATGCTCTTTGGTTCACTCTTCTGATCTGCCTGCAAATCTGGTGACTGGGAAGCACCAGAATTTGGAGAAAATATATTAAAATTCCTTATTTAATTACCATGATTCGGCTGGAACATACTTTAAGTGACCTAGGTGATGAAGGATCACTAAATATTTGGGCATCTGGTGACCAAAAGAGTAATCAGGGAAAGAGGGAGGTGGGCTGAAAGGATTGCAGCCTTTCTTTTCTCCTTTTAGAGAAAATGAGTTACAATGATGGATTGTGAGGTCTGAAACCACAGGAAAAAAAATTAAAGGAAAACTAACAAATGCTGAAAACCAGTTTAAAAGGGCAGAGTCTAAAAGAAGACTCAGTTCTTGGCTTTGGTTCAGCCTAAGAAAAGCTGAAGATTCCGGGCACAGTCAAATTGTGGTGGCGTGATTTACAGGGTTCTGTCATCAGTGCAATTAAAACAGCCACACTGATTAAGCAAGTGCAGCCGGAAACCACTAATTTAGTCATTGTGTTACTACCAGGGAAGAGCTTGAAGCTCCTGACAGCTCCCTGTAACACCACTCCTACACCAGGCTTAGGATCCACTGCAAGGATCTGTGTAACACCAGCAGGAGGGGGAGAAGCTGGAAATATTCCCTTTATTCTTGTTGTATTATTGGGAATGAGCTGGAATACTGGAATAACTTGGCCTAAATGAGTTAGTGTTATACCCAGAACTCTTTGTTTGGGTTGCTAACACTTTATACCCACAATAAAATCTTGATTTTCCACACAGTGTAACTTCATGGAGTATTTGCTCAGTGCTCTGACCTAACAAAATTTAGATACAAAAAAGACTGAGATTTGGGAGGAGTTTGCATCTTGCCAGAAAAAGCACCCAGGAATTACTCTGTGTAAGGGAGGAGATAAAAATAAGCTTATCCTTTGTCCTCCAGAAGACATAAATTCAGATTAGCAACTGAGGGAGCGAGGCAGTGATTGTTTAGAGCTTCACACTTTGGAAAGCAAAACCTGAGTAAGGAAAAAAAAAGGAAAGGAGCTGATGATAACAGGGGAACACCAGGGGGATTATCACTAGAAATCGTGACAAAGCAGCATCAGAACAGAGCATTTCTCTCCTTATTGCTGCCCTGCTGCAGCGCCTGCTGCTTTCTGAGTGTGATTCCCTCCTCTGCTCCCCTGGCAGCCGGAGCAGTTTGTGCCCTGACCCTGATAATCCCACGGGCAGCCCGAGATCCACTGCAGAATGTGGAACCCCTGCCAGCCACGGCCGCACAATGGGGATTTCTGTTCCTCTGCTGGTTGTTTCCCTCGGAGAGCTCCTCAGCTCTCAGCCACTCTCCCAGGACCAGGGAGAAAGTGGAATATGTCAAAGTAAAAAAGATCCAGAGTAAAAAAGATCCAGAGTAAAAAAATATCAAGGAAATCTTTGGTAGCGTTTTGTTTTAAATACATGGACTGCTACAGCTTTCCCACCTAATCACTGGCTTCCCTCACCTCATGCTCCAGCCCCCCATTCCCAGACCACTCAGGACGTTTCCGACTATGTTTGAATTATTATTATTATTCAATTGATTATTTATTGTTAAGTTCAGAGCTCCTCAGCCTTTCCCTCTTGTGGAAGACAGGGAAAACTGGGATCCTTTCTCTCCTTACATGTGTTTTTCTTTGGCAGAAAGGAAGAAGGTATCAAAAAGTGTTAAAAGTATAAAAAAGTCTAAAGGTGCAGCTAAATCTGATTGTCCTTCAATTTTTCTCCCAATATCCTCAGCTCCTGCCTTTTTCCCCTTCGCAAAGCTGCTGCATGTGTTTCCCTTGTTCACTGCTCTTTCCTGCTGCCTCCTTTTCCCACCACAAGCCTTGGAGCCTTCTGGCCTTACCAAGTGATGGATCTCATACTACAAACTGGGGGAAAAGGAGCATTTTCCCTGCATCCATGAGGATTGCAGCACAGCCACAGGGCATTTCCATGTGCTGGTGCCAGTCTGGGTGCTGCTGTCAAAGTCTAGTCCTTTCTGAAAACCACATTGAAAGAAACTTCTCAGACCTTGCCAACTCCTACGTAAAACTCAACAAAGGGATGAGACAGCAACACAGAAACTGTCATTTTTTTACCACATTTTTAAAGCTCTTTTCTCAGGATTTCCACTTTTATATTAAACCAATGCATGAGACAGTGTAAAGATACCTGAGCTACCAATATTCCCTGCTTTTTCACCATTCCAGTCTCTCCCAGTAAGATATCCTTCACTGGCTCGTTAGCTGAAGAGCAGACACGCCACTTCTACGTGTGCTCCCTGCAAAAACTCTTCCATTTCCACATCCCCCTTCCCATACTTTGTTCCCTCTCATGTTCCTCACCTTTTCTGCCCGCATCTCGTGACTCTTTGGTGAAACTCAGGCCTTTTATGTCCCTCACACAAGCTCTTTGTGCTGCTAAAGCTACACCAGGCAGCAAGCACAGCCTTTCACCCACTTGGCCATAGAGCAGAGCCTGTTCTCCTCTCTTTGCCGGGGCTGGTTTGTGCCCCAGGAGCCAAAGAAAACTCGGAACAAGCATTGCCTGAAGCCTGACAGCCTGGCTGCCTGTGCTGCTGGCGGCTGAGAGCAGCAGGAATTATTTTAGAAGCATCTCTCAATGGCTTGTCAGTAAGTTATGGTGCAATTTTCCTTGGGAAATATCCAGGTGGGGAATATCTGGGCGCTGCTTTTGCTTCTTTGCACACCTACAGGTAAATTCCAACATGTACCCAACCTCCTTAGCAGCTCATTTTGTAGAATCAACATAGAATCCAGGAATGGTCTGGGTTGGGAGGCAGCTTAAAGCTCATCCCATTCCACCCCCTGCCATGGGCAGAGACACCTTCCACTAGCCCAGGTTGCTCCAAGCCCCATCCAACCTGGCCTTGGACACTTCCAGGGATCCAGGGGCAGCCACAGCTTCTCTGGGAAATCTGTGCCAGGGCCTCTCCACCTCAGAGGGAAGAATTTCTTCCTGAATTGTACATATCCAGGCACACCTACAGGATTAAAATCCCCAAATTCAGAGAATTCTGCAAACTTTTCCCTCATCACAAGCAACAAGTTTCAGGTCCACCTTAATGTGGTGTCTGGCTGTAATTTAGTCTGATCCTTGTCACAGGGCTATTTTGAACCAACCTAAATAAAACGAGCAAGTCTTAGCAAAACATTCCTGTCATTGCTGACTTTCCTCACCCCACACCACAAGCAAAGTCTGTTTAACAGGCTGAGGCCATCTTGCAGCATTAACACTGGGCAGAAACAGGAAAGCTCCGGCATGGCTTGGCACAAAGCTGAAGAGGAGAGATTTAGATTGGATATTAAGGAAGAAATCCTTCCCTGTGAGGGAGGTGAGGCCCTGGCACAGTTTCCCAGAGAAGCTGTGGCTGTCCCTGGATCCCTGGAAGTGTTCCAGGCCAGGTTGGATGGGTTTGGAGCAACCTAGGATAGTGGAAGACATCCCTGTTCATAGCAAGGGATTGGAACTGGATGGTCTTTAAGGTGCCTTCCCACCCAAACCCTTCTGTGGTTCTATGGTTAACCCTGTGCTTTCCTTCCCCTGCTTAGGCCCAGCCCGTGCCACTACAAAAATGATTCATAATCCTGCCACTTATTCATGCGAAATAATGATAAGAAGAGATTCCTGTGGCCAGGAAAGTGGAGATCACACCTGGCTGGCCCTGGATTGTGGCCACAGGCCCTGTCAGAGGTGAGCAAAGCCACAGGGAAAGTGCCTTGTGTTGGTTTTGTCCTTGCAACACCACACCTTGCGTAACCTAAGGACGGGAGCTGTGTACAATAACGCGCCCCACGGCAAGGAAAAGATGGCAAAGATGGCATTATCCCACCTGTTAATGAAAGCATGGCCTCGGGCAGGGGAGCTCTGGCTTGTGACACGGGAAAGCTGTGAAGTCTGGCAGCCACCAGCGGCAGCCTGGCAAAAAAATAGAGCAAAACAATGCAGATTTCGGGCTGAACAGCAACAGCTCCTTTCTGAGCTCAGCAGTGAGAAGCGGGGTGAGAAGGCTGGGGGAAAAAAGGTAGAAAGGGGTGGAAAAGCAGGAAAAAAAGTATGAAGGAGAGGGGACAAAGAAAAAAGGTAAAAAAAAAAGAGTAAAAGTGGTACAAAAGGTAAAAAAGAGTAAAAATGGTAAAAGGGAGTAAAAAGAGAATGGAAGGAAGGAGAAAGGGGTGGAAAGAGAAGAAAGCAGGAGGAGAGGTGAAGAGAAAAAAGAGGGGAAAAGGTGTGGAAGGGGAAAAGGTGGGAAGGGGAGAAGAGAAGGGAGGAAAAAGGGGGGAAGGGGAA
>VWZT01006482.1:213182-229408 GCA_013397055.1 Pachycephala philippinensis
AAAAAAAAAAAAAAAAAAAAGGCAGCAAACCATTTGCTGCTGCTCCCGCGCTGGGTTCAGCCACCTCTCAGGTTTCAGCAATGTAAAAGATAAGAAACCAAACAACAACAACAAAAAAACCCCACCGCAACCTTGATAAAAAGGAACAAATTAGAAATAAATTGTTTGTTGTCTGGAGTTTCCCTCAAAACCACCTTCCTCAGAAGTGCATCCAGAGAGCGTGTTCTCCCTTCAGGGCGTGTTAATGAAACCCAAGCTGCTTCAGAGCTCTTCCCAAAACGTGCGGAGATGAAGCAGGAACAGGAACTGTTGGTCTCCCACAGCTCCTAACACCTTAGCAAGGAGGAGGCTCCATGTGCCACAGAATTATTTGGCAGAACCTTCCCTTTCCTTCAGCCCCCACTTCCCTGCACCTGTGGTTATTTTCCATTCTTTTCCTTGAAGCACTGAGCTGCATTTCGGCCCTTCTGTGCCTTTTCAGTAAATCCTCTGAATGAATAGCTTTCTCCCTCAAAAAGATGGGCCAGGTTTTGCTTTCAACTGCTTAAACACAGAGCAGCTGAAACAGGAGGAGCCTGTCTCCTATCCCCAAGAATTTAACTCCAGTATCTCCATTAGCAACCAAAAAGCATCTGCTACTGCAGTTGTCTGGAATCCTTGAAAGGGAGGCTGAAACACAGGTTGGTGCTTCCAGGATTGCTGCTTCTCCTCCCATCTCCCCACCCTACGCTGCATCCCACATTCCGTGAAGGCATGGCCTTCAAAATGCTCTGAAATTGTTAAATCACCACTCCGAGCACTAAACCAGGATTGGCATCAGTTTTGCAGCTTCCCTGTGGTGAATGACCATTTACAGCAAAAAAAACCCCCTCTCATTCAGGGGGAGAAAGGCTTGGCCTTGATCCTGTGTGGGTTTAGATTGGGTTTTAGGAGGAAATTGTTCCCTGTGAGGGTGGGGAGGCCCTGGCACAGGGTGCCCAGAGAAGCTGTGGCTGCCCCATCCCTGGAAGTGTGCCAGGCCACGTTGGACAGGGTCTGGAGTAACCTGGGATAGTGGAAGGTGTCCCTGCCTGTGGAAGGGGAGTGGAACAAGACGATTTTTACAGTCCCTTCCAACCCAAACCGTTCCATGGTTAGCTGATTTTTTAAAACACAGCATCCGAGTCTGAGCCAACCTGTTCTGGTGTCACCTCATGCACAGAACACGAAGGCAGGGACACTTTGCAGTGTCTCTGTCCCAGAGCTGTTCAGGGATGTAAAAGAAAATCCTCGTGCTGACCGCTCTAAGCACTTCCAGTGCTCAGGTGCAGCTCGTATCTCCATTATACAAAGCTTTTTTTTTTTTTCACCAAGAGCAGCTGGAATAATTCCCACATCCCATAAAACACTTCGGCTTATTTGGTCAGTAGATCACAAAGCTGGGAGGTCAAGTGCCAACATCACACAGCATTTCCCTGGGATTATCTACTTCCTTAAGCTTTTTATCTCCTGCAGTACAGAACTGAGGACAACTCCAAAATCCAGGTGCTGCCTTATATTTGGGACCTGTTAGTATGGGAGCTTCATGAGATACACATAATAAAAACCCAATCCTTCCATCTCTTGCAGGATCTCCAGGCAGTGAGCCCCCAATCAGACCTCCAAAGACTTTTTTGTTCCCAGCAGTTAAAATAATATTGAATCAACATTTTTTAATGTTTCTTATGCGTCACCCTCTCTCTTTCCCTTTCTTCCCCTTTTTTTTCACCCAAAACTGCAGAGCCTTGCAGTAGTCAGCTACTCACTTCCCCCTCATTCTGCTTTTCCTTCCTCTTTCACCTCTTCTGCAAATCATTCCAGAGAAGGAAACCAGGAACCAGAGTCAACATTTCAGTGACACAGTTATGGGTCCAAGTTTCTATTGATTTTGGTGGACTGAGGGCAGCTCCCAGAAGGGTCAGCTGGACACAGGGAGTGCTTTTCAATCCACCCTTTCTCTTCAGAGCCAGGAGGGAGATTTTAGTTTGTCCCTACAATTGTTAGGCAATGGGACAAGGGTGGAAAGGCTGGAGCATGGCATTCCTGACTCCTGTTTTTAACTATTTTTTTCCATACTCTCGTAGCACTTCACAGAACCAATCTTTCCAGTTCTCCCGGGTGAATTCCAAGAGCTGACTCCAGTTCTGTGCAGTGAGGAAAGGGCAAGGACAGAGTGAGGGTTTCTGATCTGGGTCAGCTTTCTGGCCCTGCTGCTCTCCTCAGGGTTAAAATTCCAACTGTGCCACGTGAAAGGATCTGGCCAAGATCCCACTATGAGCATCAGGCACCTGTGGGATACAGGCAGACAAAAATATGTGGAAAGGGGACGGAATAGAGAAAAAGAAGAGTCAGATAAACTCATGAATGCCAGGATCAACATGACTCCACAAGCGAGGTATTATTCTTCTGAAGAGTCACCACTTTTTCCTCAGCTGTTTTACTGCTGGGATCTCCAGGCCTGGCCAAAACACCCAGGAATATTTTCTATGTTTGCAGTCACATCCAGCTTCAGTCACCACAGTCACCCCCTCTCTTGACTTGCCTCCAGGAACAGACTTTCCAAGGGTATTTCTATCTTAGGAGGGATTTGCACAAATTCCCCTCTGCCTACCTTCTAAGTGAATTAACAGGATTTAAGTATTTAGTTGCTTAGAAAGAATTTCTTGAGGTGCCTTTCACCATATGGCTGGATGCCATCCCAGGTCTCACCGTTCCCAGGACAGCAAATTCATCAGGCTTTAGTGGAATTAATGTCCCCAACAGTGATCACAGAGCTGGAGGTCACCCGGACCCCTCTTCCACAGGTTCCGCAGCTGCTGGAGGCGGGTCGGGATGACACAGTGAATAGGAAGCACATCTTACTCCTGAATCTCACACAGTTCCTCCTGTTTCCACTCCAGGATGCATTCCAGGCTTTCCATATCAATCCCACCTTGGTGCAGAAGTTTCTCAAGCCGTTGCTTATCGGAGAACTCGCTCCAGGGGAGCCCAGCCAGGACCGAGACAAAAACGTGAGTTTTTGCTCCTCAGCTGGGGTTCAGGGTGGCTATTCCCACCATTGTTTCCCTCTTGGGATGTTCTCCAGAGAGGGAGAGCAGTTCTCAGTGACTGAACATCTCCATGTAGCCATATTTGCATCCTATCATGGATTCAGATGTGTGTGGAAAGGGGGTGACACTTTTGGCTGTACAAACCTCACCTTTCCCACAGAGCAGCCCATTCCAGGCACCCAGGCTGGACTGATCCCATCCTGAAGGGAAAAGGGAACTGAGACACGTGGAATGGGAAAAGTGCACCAGCTCTGGTGGCTGTGGTCCCTCCTGCTGCTCCTTTGCTGGTGACCAAGCTCCAAAACACAGGTCCCCAAATGTCTCGTTTCGGTGGCCACTGCCCATCCTCAGGGCAGCTCTGCATCCCTGCTCATCCATTATTCAGGCCCAGAGCGTGCCACCACTGGCTCTGGCCAGGAAACTCAATCCTGCCCCGTTGTTTGTGGCTGGCCATGATTGTGAGATATCTGTGTCACTCACAATAGAGGGGACAACGCTGGCCCCCAGTGACCCAGGAATGCTCCTCATGGATGGCTGCACAGGAGCTGGCCCACGGATTGAATGGATGACGGGTGATAGTGGGTGCTCATTATCAGAGCTCTGGAATTAGGCACAATAGCACTGAGTTCCCTCTTGCTCCAGCTTCTCCTCAGTGCTTGGGAAGCTCATTCAGACAAGAGCCATCAGGTGATGGGACACTCGACAGAGCTTGGATTACTCCCCTGGCTCCAGCTCCAAAAGGTCAGGATATGGGCTCAGACCAGCCAGGATGTTTAGTCGTAGGAATACAGGGCAAAAAAAGCTGAAATATGGAGCCAGGGTCTTCAGCACAGAGCTCATCCTTCCTCCATCCATCCATCCATCCATCCATCCATCCATCCATCCATCCATCCATCCATCCATCCATCCCACAACTCATTCAGGCTCCCTCCCAAGCCTCACCCTGCTCTTCCCCGTCCCGTTGCAGTCCCAGCTGGTGGAGGATTTCCGGACCCTGCGGAAGACAGCGGAGGACATGAACCTGTTCCGAGCCAGCCCTTTGTTCTTCACCCTTTACCTGGGCCACATCATTGCCATGGAAGTTCTGGCTTGGCTCATGGTTTCCTACTTCGGGACCGGCTGGATCACAACCCTCATCATTGCCTGCATCCTTACGACTTCCCAGGTGACAAAGAGAGATCTTCCTCACACTCCCAACGTGCCCTCCATCTCCATTTCTTTCCTCCTTAGCTCTGATTCCCAACGGCTTCCTAACTATCTGATTTCCCCTCATCCCAGGCCCAGGCAGGGTGGCTGCAACATGATTTTGGACACCTCTCTGTCTTCAAGAAGTCCTCCTGGAACCACATCGTCCACAAGTTTGTCATTGGACACCTGAAGGTAAGGGGAATTTTGGAACCAGGGAATTCTGGGAATGCATCACTTTGGCTGTGGCAGAGTAGGAAAGGGAGGCTCTCAACCTTCCCGAAGTGAGCAGAGGCAAAAGAAAAGTTGGTGACCATTGCCCATGGAGCAGTCTGGGCTAGTGGAAGGTGTTGGTTGCTGTGAGACTGCTGGTTCCAGAGGGATCCTCAGGGATCATCCGTACTGAAAGGAATGGAATAAATACACTCTGCGCGAGTTACAGGTCACTGTGTCTTCCCAGAAAATCCTGGAAGGGTTTGGCTTGGAAGGGACTTTAAAGCTCATCCAGTCCCAATTTCCACAACAGCCTGGGCTAGCGGAAGGTGTCCCTGCCCATGGCAGGGGGTTGGGCCTGGCTGAGCTTTAAAGTCCCTTCNATTCCACCACTCCCTGCTTGCTGCTCTTTCCAAAGCAAATCCCACTTCGGCCACAATCTGAGCTGCACCACTTTAGTTCTCATAAATGATTGGGTAATCCCACCTTGGGAGCAGCTCCCCATGGATGAAAACTCCTTGTTCTCCTTGCCCAGGGTGCCTCTGCAAACTGGTGGAACCACCGCCACTTCCAGCACCACGCCAAGCCCAACATCTTCAAGAAGGACCCAGATGTGAACATGCTGCACGTTTTTGTCCTCGGGGACACGCAGCCCGTTGAGGTAAGGAAAAAGTGGGGGAAACATGGAAAACTACTGTCCGAGAGGGCCTTGGAGAGTGGTTGCGCAAATCCAGGAGTTGGCTCCCATTGTTAGACATGACTTACACAGGCAGGACTTCCAGGAATGCTAGAAAGGAAATGCTTAATCCAGGGATTTTGTCTGGCTACGTTGTCTGACAGGAGTTTGGAGCCAACGCTTGGGCTGAGGAGCAGCGTTGACTATTAATTCCCAATCCATTTCCTGTGCTGACCACAGGAGAAAGTGTCCTGGGGTGACTCAGGAAAAATAACGCAGATGGGATTGGAGAGAAAGCAGAAAGTCACTCAGGGCCACTTCATCCTGCTGGCTTGAAGTACCGACATGAGGGGGAAATATGGCGTTCCTCAGTATTCCAGCACGAACATTTCGAAACTGACCTTCCATTTCTATAGCAAATATCTTCCAGCATCAAGTGATTTTAATTTTAATTCAATCTGCCCCTCCAGAGCCAAAATATTTAGTGCCTGCTTATAAAAAACTACTCAAAGCACTTAAATCATGGTGTTCTTCACAATGGAACAAGGATTTCTGGTTTTAAAAACTAAAACCCCAAGAAAATGGACAAGCAGCAAAGATAACACAGGGAAATGCAACATTAAAAATGGTTTCTCATCCAGATTTTAGATTATTGAGAAAGCAGACTTAAAGGAAAACCTAAACATTTGTTGTAACAAGTAAAACTGTATTTCCACCTCAAAATATCTGATATTAGGCCAGGATCAGTCTATCCCAATATTCTCACACTGGTATATAATCCTTTTCCAGATGATGCCAAGTGCACAGCCTTGCAGAGCTCAGCCCAGAGGGAATAATGTGCCTGAATTATTGGTGCTATAAGCCTTCCCTTCCAAAAAACCAGACTTTACCCCTGTCACATTCATATTAGTAAAGATAAGAGGTGCTGGCAGCTCTTATCACAGACACAGGGATGGCAGCAGGTCAAGTGCATCAAAATTCAGGAAATAGAAAACTTCCAGGAAATAGAAATTATTTTTAAAAGTTGAGTTTACACCTAACACAATGACAAAGTCAGGGTATTTAATCACACCAAATCACTTCTTACCTGCTGGTGGGAATTCAGTCAAAACTCCCTGGTCAGTAAATGAAGAATTATTGCAGAGAATCTGCTTTTACCTGGGAATGTCCCAATCCCAAGCTGAGCTGTGTCCTTGTGTCCTGCAGTACGGCAAGAAGAAGCTGAAGTACCTGCCTTACAACCACCAGCACGAGTACTTCTTCCTCAGTGAGTATCCACCCTCCTCTCTTCCCTTTTACTGGAATGCCACTTGTCCTTTCCAGCCCTCACTGCGTGAGCAGAGCAACTCCATAAATCCCAACTCATCCCACCCTTCCTCGGGACCCTGTGTGGGTCCCAAAATCAGCTCAGGGATGTCCAAGCACCTGGAACATTGCCCTGTAGAGCAGGGGAATGTAAAACAGCCGAGGCTGGGAATAACCTCCATGTGAGAGGCTCCATGGAAAAGCTGCATGTTCCCAGTTCCATGGAAGCAGTCCCTCATGTCACACACCCTCCCACCCCTCTGATGGCCAAACCATTTCCCTTTGCCTTGCAGTCTTCCCGCCTCTGCTCATCCCTGTGTATTTCCAAATCCAAATCATCTCGACCATGATCAGGCGCAGGTTCTGGGCGGTGAGTGAAACATTCCCTCCATTCTTATGGGGTCTGGCTGGAAACTGGAGCAGAGAGGTAGGCCAGGGGGCAGGAAGGAATTACCCAGTGTTCCCAACATCCCCAGCAAGGACACGTTACCCAAGGTGGGCAAAGTGATGCCTGGTGTTTTCTCTCTCCCCCCAGGACCTGGCCTGGGCCATCAGCTACTACCTGCGCTACTTCCTCACCTTCATCCCGTTCTATGGCATCCTGGGATCCCTGGGTCTCCTCACGTTTGTCAGGTAGGGGCTCAAGGGCATCCCTGCTGCTCTCCCATCCCTCCAGTGCTGTTTGAGCCTGGCCTCAGCTCTGCTGTGTCCCACTGCTTCACTTCCCTCTCAGGAATTCCAGCTTCCCTCCCAGTTCCAGCTCCTCTGGCACTCTTCCTGCATCTCCCCTGCCCCACGATGATCCAGCCAGGATTCTCCTCTCTTTCCTCATTCCCTGTTCTCACACACTGCTGATCCCACTTTGGTCATGGCTGGACCCTCCCAGAGTGCCTCATCCCACCCTCTTCCCAGCTTGTGACTGCAGTAATTCTGTGCATTCTCCAAGTCTGAAATCAAGCTGGAAAACTCGTCACAACCGGCCCATTATTCCCAAAATTTTTGATGAAAGTGCAAGAAAAAAAAGCAAAATTGCAAAATCAGATCATCTGCTCTTGCAGAAAACAAGCCTGGAACAAGGATGATTCCAGGCAATTCCTTGTCAACATCCACCCAAGTCTCTGCTGCTCCCTGCAAACCCCACTCTAGTTACCCCATGTCCCCATCTCTGCTAGAAATTGTCATGATTTTTCCTGGTTTTGCAGGTTTCTGGAGAGTCACTGGTTCGTGTGGGTCACCCAGATGAATCACATTCCAATGGAAATTGATTGTGAGAAGCACAGAGACTGGCTGAGCTCCCAGGTAACTGGGAAAGGGGAAATCACCCCTGACTCACCCCAAAATGGGATTTACTCGAAGAGTCCCACCACCCCCAGTGCTACCACCACCCCTCATTAGGATAGAGTGTCTTGTCCATGACTTCTCCCATAGACATGTTCTTCCCAGAGCCAGCAATGCTGGAGAAAGACGGAATTCCAAAGTTCTGCAATTAATTTGACAATCAAAAGGTTACCTGCTCCTGGAGGCAAATCGAGAGAGGGAATGACTGTGGTGACTGAAGCTGGATGTGACTGCAAATCCAAAAAACATTCCTGGGTGTTTTGGCCAGGCCTGTAGATCCTAGGAGTAAAACAGCTGAGGAAAAAGTGGTGACTCTTCATTTTGGAAGCTGCCTTTGTCCTTTTGTTCTGGAAGATGAGTGATCGAGTGCTCCCTTTCCTCTTCTTCATTCTAGAACCATATTCTCGATATTTTGGCAGTTCTATCTCCCTGCAAATCCAAGTAAGATGTCTTAGGGAGGAACTCAATCAAAATTTTGGTTAAATTTTAAGGATTTTAAGAAAAAATAACTAATTTTATGATCATTAATAGCAAGAATACCTCAGAAATACTGTCAGAATATCGCACTTAAGACAAACTGGGCAATAACTACACGGGGATGGGGAAGCTTTGTGTCCATGCATTTTCCTCCTGTTTTCCACCTTGGTACTGCTGTCAACCCTCTGATCTCCACTGGGAGAGGCTGAGATTTAGGAATCTGGGCTTGGGCTGCTGCATCACTTCACCACCAGTGAGGGTTTGATTCCCTGAGGGAGGATTAAAGCTGCCCTTGCTGCACCCAGCGGGCCCAGCATGGCAGGCTCTGCGCTCCCAGAGCTCAGGAAGAGGAATTCCACCCTGATTTTGGGATGTGCCGTCCCTAACCCTCACAGTTTTCTCTCTCCCTGGCAGATGGCAGCAACCTGCAACATCGAGCAGTCCTTTTTCAACGACTGGTTCACCGGGCACCTGAACTTCCAGATCGAGCACCAGTGAGTACGGAGCCGGGATCGTGAGGGCACTGCCAGCTTGCCACAGCCCCGGGGATGGAATTATGAGGTGGGGCAGGATCATATGCCAAGGAAACAGAGTCCCAGACTACATAGCAGTGAAAAGTGTGGCTGCCCCATCCATGGAAGTGTTCCAGGCCAGGTTGGACAGGGCTTGAAGCAACCTGGGATAGTGGAAGGTGTCCCTGCTCATGGCAGGGTGGGAACTGAATGAGCTTTAAGATCCCTTCCCACCCAAACCATTCCATGATAGTCTGCTTCTGTTACAGCCATGACATTTTTCTCTCTTGCTTCAAAGCTTTCACTCTCACAGCCTTAATTTAGGGTTTAATGAGGAGTCATCATTATGCATCTACCATTACAAAGGCTGTGGGCTCGAATCCCAAGCATCCACCTCAGAAAACTCCCCTCCCCTAAAGCACTCCAGTGTTTTACAGAGTGTGGGACTGTGTAGGATGCTGGGTATCAGATTCCAGAAAAAATATGGAAACCAGGGCCATATGGACAGTCTGTTGCCAATGGCAACAGCAAATGTAAAAGAAAGGGTTTTTAGGGTGAGGCTGCCTGGTTTGGGAGCCAGCTTAGGAAATCTCCATGAAGAGCATAGGGTAAGGTCCCCCAAGACCCTTCTTTACCTGCTTCCAGAGGTGAAAAAGCAGGTCACTGGGAATTCAGTTCAGCAAGAAACAACTATTCCCAGAGGAAATGGGCAGCCATCTCTGAGGCTGTTCCCTCACCCCTGCTGCCCTCTCATTGCACTCGTGTCCCTTCTTGCACGAACTGGCTTTCAGTGTGTCCCGGGCATGGCTTTGCTTTGAGGCATGACAGGAAAATCAGTTTTCACCACCTCCTTGAGACAGAGGAGTGTAAAGCATGGATGTCTCTGTGCCTCTCTTTCTTCGTACAGCTTGAGGAGGAGGCACCAACACCGAGCCCCTGAGGATGCAAACAGAGATGCCCATCCCTTGGTGCTTGTCTCGTGAGCTTTCTCAGCTTTGTTTTCTCTCTCTCCTCTCCAGCCTGTTTCCAACAATGCCACGGCACAACTTCTGGAAGGTGAAGCCTTTGGTGAAGTCATTATGTGCCAAGTATGGAGTCCAGTATGAGGAGAAGTCCCTCGGGAAAGCATTCGTAGACATTGTTGGGTAAGGCCCTCCTGATCCCACCTGCAGCTCATTTTCCCAGGGACACCTGGTATTCTCTAGCACAGAGTATTCAGGACTCACCAGACCCTTCAGAAATTTGTGTTGATGCTGTCAAAGTACCAAACACTTGACCTTCAGATGGGTACAAACCTGATCTTGGCATTTGGGGACATGGTGGCTCAGCAGTGCTGGGCTGGATCTTAGAGGGCTTTTCCAGCCTTAACGATTCTGATTTTTATCCCACCCTGTTCTGACAGTTGGTGGCTCCTGCTGTTGGGAGCTGCCAGCAGATCTCCTGCTGCAAAGTGAGATGAATCAAAGGGAAACAGGTCAGGTTACAGCCTCTGCTGCATCCCCTGAGAGCCCTGCCAGCAGCAACAGGCAATTCCCTGCCGGCAGAGCTGGAGACGAGTCTAACAGTGCTTGTCAGCAGCCTCGGTGCTAATGTTGCTGTCTCAGTTACTCTGAGGGGAATAATTCATGGCAGGGAACATGAGAAAGCTCTGCAGTCCAGGCACCTCCTGCACAAACCACTCTGAGCACGGGCAGATTAAACTGGGGTGGCCACAATGGGTGGAAGAGCTGAAAACTGGTTCCAAACCTGCTTTTGTCCTCAAATCCAGTCAGGACAGGGCCATGCAGCACCAAGGCACAGTGGGGTGAAGCCTGGAGGCTCCCAGGAGGATTTACAGCCCCTTCCAGTGCCTTAAAGGGCTCCAAAGGAGCTGGAGAGGGACTTTGGCAAGGGCCTGGAGTGACAGGATGAGGGGGAATGGCTTCCCAGTGAGAGAGGGTGGGTTCTGTGAGTGTGAGCCTGTGATTGATATTAAAATACAGTAACAGGCTTCATTGCAGGAAAAACACGACAGAAGCAAGATTCCCAAACTTCTCCTCCTCTTCTTCCCCCAGGTCCCTAAAGAAATCTGGAGATCTGTGGCTGGATGCTTATCTCCATAAGTGATGATGAATCTTTCTGGGGAGGTGTGAGTGACCGGGAGGGATGGGGGGGCGTGGGGGGGATCACACTTGTGTCTTTTACTCTCAGATCTCAGTCTAAATCCACGGTTGGACAGAAGTTTCCTGTCTTGTCAGCTGCTTCTGGTGCAGGCCCAGGCAACCCATTTAATCCAGGCAGATTTAAAATGTGCTCCAGAGGGTGGGAAGCGAGGCCAGCATCACAGGGAACGGAAGGTTGGGAGAGGATGATGAGGAATGTTTAAAAAAGGGGCATTAATATCTGACCTTGACCTTCTTTTCACAAGATTCGTTCTCATTCTGCCTAAACCACGAGAGCCCTGATTCACACCTAAGGGGTTTTTAAGGCCTCAGTGAGTGTTTGCAACCCAAGGACACCCCAGCCAGCTCATGCCTCTTTCCCGTGTTTGTGTGAAAGAGGAATCACATCCCACGGGACTGGCAGCTGCTGGACTGTGCTTCCAGCCCTGCCCAGAGCCCAGCTCCCTCCTTTCCCTGCCTCCTTTCCTCCTCTAATCATAGCATCCCTTTAGTCCAAGCTGTGACCCTGGCCCTGCACAGCTAACCCCTAACCACTGCAGGGTTAACATAGCCGTGTTTTTAGGATCAGCCCCTATTCCCAGGGGTCTGTAGGAGACTTCTGGGCTTAAACAGCAAAATGTCTCCTGTAGGAGAGGGTCTGTTTTCTTTTTAATGAGCAGCAGGTCTGGCACAGCGGAACTGTCAGTAAACCACACAAAAGACCAAAACAATCACACAAGCAAAACGTGCTAATTGCTCCTCAGTGCTCCAGGGGAACCACAAATGGCCTTTTCACCACCCTGCCCGGCAGAAACCCAGGGTTCTGCCTGTCTGCACACGCCTGGCAGGCACCGAGCCTCTCCCTGCCTGCCCCAGGCCAGGAGCCACGGCACCGCTCACCCTTCCCTGGGGAACAATCGCAGGAGAAAAGGAGTCCTCCCTGCAAAAGGAGGAGCTGCCCGAACAGCTGGAATCAGGACTGCCCAGGCTGTGCTGCTGACGTGAAACTTTTGGAGAACCCTCTCAGGAGTTGTCTAAAACTCAATTTTCTGCCCAGCACCTAATTACCCAAATCCTCTAATGGCTTATCGGGAGATATGGTTGAACAGCTTGCAGGTGCTTCTGGAACAGGCAACCTGACCCCAAATAAATCCGGGGGTTCAGGTTCAGCTGCAACACAACGGAAGAGATGTTTGGTTTAGGACAAAGGGCCACGGTTCCAAAAGCAGCCTCCAGCTCCAGCATCCGCCTCGGTGCTCCCTGGAAACACCAGGAGGGAGACTCTGGTTACTTTGCACGCCTCATTACTTCCCTCAGCTCTGAAACTGGATCTTCTCTATCAAACCCCTGAATCCTAACAGCATCCCACAGAATCAGCAAGGTGCTTCATCATGAACAGAGACGACTCCGGGACTGTGGCCAGCATTGCAAAAAAAAAATAATAAATGTATTCCCTCCCCACCTTCTTTGGAGAATAAAATGAGATTTTATCTTTGCTTACAGATGGGGAATTCAGCATCTTGCAGCTTCAGCAAGCCAGTGACACTTAGGGTTTGTAAAGGGCTTGTTCTGGGGGTCTTGCCCACCCAAGTACCACCAGGAATGTTTAGGGTGAAAAGCTACATAAATAACATCCTTCTGGATGCTGTGATTTCCCAGGCAGATAATAAGGAGCTAGCCTGGAATTTGGGTAACCTCATCAGGACTGCCTTAATTTGTGCATCCCTTCCTGACTCCTTGAATGTAGCTCACTGTGCTCCAGCAACCACAAGCACAGTGGCAGCAGCAGTGCAAGCTTTTAAATCTCCAGCTTATTCTTCTGACAGCCCTTGGTTTTTTGTCTTATTTCCAGAGCAAATATTTTCTTCCTTAGCCCTGTCCTCTTCTTCTCTTCTCACCTTTCTTCTTGAGAAACTGTTTGGGTTGATCTTGGGAAAGATCAGCTCTTAGGCAAATGGGCATTTTTTCCCCCAAAAAAACTCGTTATTTTTTCAGGCAAACCCTCTCTGGCTCATATAGTTTCTTCCTTTCCCTCCAAAAAATCCCAGCTTTCTGTCTTGGAATTTGAGCTGTTTCCTACGTGCCTTGATTCCTTGTTGACACCCAATCTCTGGAAGTGTTCCAGGCCAGGTTGGATGAGGTTTGGAGCATCCTGGTCTAGGGAAGGTGTCCCTCTCCATGGCAGGAGGGTGGAATTGGATGATCTTTATTGTCCCTTCCAACCCAAACCATTCCAGGATTCTTTAAGCTCTCCACCCTTTAACTGGAGCAGGTCAAACAGATCCCTGACAAAGAGCCCTGGAAGTCCGGATCAATCTGCTTTGTTCTCATTGTTCTCCAAGTAAAATTAGGTTTACCTGGAGATATTCCAGAAGTTTCAGTAAAACTGCAAACATGGATGGATATAAACTTCCCATGAGCTTCCTTGGCTTTGTCTCCAAGGCAGCAATGAGTGAGGCATGAACAGGTTAAAATTTGCCATCAAAATGACCTAAACACAGAATTTTCAGCACAGCTTTGCCCAGCTTTCCGAGGACCCTTAACTAACCAGTTTCTCTGAAAATAATGAGGTGAAATCTTGTTCACTTTCTCTCTGATAAAGGTCATTCATTTGCACTGTAATGAGACACAAACATGAAAAAAAACCAAACCCATAACCAGTAAGAGGTGCTGGGAGCCTGCCAGGGTTTATTAACCCAGCTACACCACATGGCAATGGGGAGCTGGAAGCAGAGCTGGTTTCAGGGCAGAGAATCAACCAACAGCCAGGGAAGGACTGGATTTGTTCTCCTCACTCACCGTGGGGGTCTGGAGTAGGAGCTGGAGGACCAGGATGGTCGAGGGTGGCAGAGAAAAGCACCAACTGCAGCAAAGAGAAGCCTCTGGGTGTGTTTTGGGACGAGAAGGAGAGATGGGAGAAGTTTGGGAAGGTCAGGGGTTGGGGAGGGATGCGTGAGAGTGGGAGAAAAAATACTGAGGGCTGAAGGAGAAGAAATTTGGAATCGGGTGTCCCATGTTCTCCCAGCATGGCTGGAATCTGCCTGGAGGACTGTGCTGGAGACACGGGGCAGGACAGGGCAGAGCTGGGGCTCCAAGGGGCTGGCAGGGACTGGTGACATCCACAGGCACCTGGGAGTGAGCTGGATCTCACACTGAGCCCCCCTCCCACAGCTCTGGCAGCAGGGACTCGCTGCCCCCAGTTTCCTGGGAGAAGCACAGTGGGAATTAGGGGACTTTCCTTGGAGTTCTCCCTCTGAGCATGGATTTGAGGAGCCCAAATCCCAACTGCTCACTAAAATAGGGCTTGGGAGGCTCGTCAGGACCCATCTCCAGGTGCCATCATTCCCTGCTGCAGGGGCTGAGCTCTCTGGCTGGATTTGAGGTCTTCATTAGGGCAAAGACATCCTTTTCCTCAGTAGATGCTTTCCTAAGAAAGCCTTCCTAACAAAGCCCTAACATTCCCCATGTTAAAACAGCAAACCCACATTCCTTATAGGACAGCTCCTAGTTTTTTTCCATTCTTTAAAAAAAGGAAATAAATATTCCAGTAACTCAAAAAGAACAATTTTTTTCTCCTTGTGTATTCTACCACTCAATAAAATCATAACTATTTGTTGACCATACAAATGCTTTATGTGGTTTTTTTCCAGAGTCACTGGTGCTCAGGGAATTTGTTCCCTCCTGGAGTGCCTTCTGCCATACAAACCCACAAGCAGGTGGCATGGAGATGCCAACTAAGCAAGCTGGGACATTTCTAGTGTGGGGATTTCACCATCCAGGTTTTGGTCTGAGATCAAAAACACATTCAAATGCAGAGTTGTAAAGAGCCAGGGTAGGATTTGACACAAAGGGCGATTCAGGCTCCACTTTCACATTTAGCCTTGTAACTGCTGTTTTTAGCAGTTCAAAATCAGATCCCAAGCCAAGAACACTGTGGAAGGAAACTAAAAAAGGATCTGGGATCAGACTTGCTGATTATGGCTTCCCTTGGTTTTCCTGGGCATTTTTATAGAGGAGCTGTTAGGCAGCGAGTGTGGAAAGCCCTTTTTCCACTTCATGTGGTGAAATCAGTGGAATTACTTTGATACCAGCGACTTCAATAGCACAAATGGATTTCTTTATCAACCTTCACAAGCTCAGGATCAATGCTGCTGCTTCCCCTCATCCCGGGAACAAGCACCAAAAGAAAGGAGATTTTCCTGCCAAAGATTTGCCTGGCCACTCAAACTTGGCCTCCAGACTGTCTGGGGAGGCAGCTGAGAATGAAATTGTTGTGAAAACTTCACAGAAGCATTTTACAGTTTTCTAGAAGTCCATTTTGTACCCATTCAGGGCTCATCCCGGGGTGTGCTGAGCACCTTGCAGCAGCTTTTCCAACCCAAAGCTCCATCCGATGCTTTGGTGGGTTTGGGGTCGACATCAGCAGTGGGTTTTACGTCAAAAGTGTCTCGAGGTCAGCCCAGAGGTTTTAACAGAGCTGGTTCTGCCAAACGAACCCATTGAAACCTGTCCCATCAGGTGGAGGGGCAGACAGAGGAAGCTCACAGGCTGTCCCGGGTCAGGAGACAAAGTGATGGCCAGATTATCCTTATCTGTCCCCTAAAACCAACACTGCAGCTTGCCAGAGTCCACAGGAATTGCTCCATAGGCAAACTCATCCTGCCTAGAGAGCAGGTGCCACGAGGTGTCCCAGAACCCAAAGCAGAGAATGACCCCGTTTTGAGGGCTTTCATTCCATCCCAGAATAAACAGGTTCCTCTGACACAAACACAGGGGGCTCTTACACAAAAATGAACTGTTACAAATCGATATCTTCATCCATGAACACTGCTTTAAAAAAACCATGGTTTACTTACTCTGCAGGTGCCCAGTTCTAGAGGTCTCAGGGAAGTGCTTCACAACATAATTTGTGTGTGGCATCAATGTGGGGAGAAATGGGTTCGTGGTGCTCAGATGTGCAGTTTTTACCCCCTCCAAGGTGGCCTTGAACACTTCCCAGGGATGGGACAGCCACATTTGTGAGCTCCCTTCTTGCAACAGGTTTTAAAACTCTGTTAAAAAAAAAAATTAAAAATCAACAGCAAGCTCAGCCTCTGAAAACCCCTCAATTTTTATCCACTATTTGTGCTGCATTATATCATATGTTTTGTTGAAAAATGAGTCTGAATTCCTCAAATATCACATAGAAACACTTCCATACTGAGTCCTCCCTACATCATCCCTCTGTCCTGGGGATTCTACAGAACAGGGCACTGTTGGAGCTGCTGTAAGGTGAATATTCCATTCACATTTCCAGCCACACACTCACCAT
>VWZT01006482.1:229449-272252 GCA_013397055.1 Pachycephala philippinensis
AGAAACAGTAAAGAGTATGAAGGGAATAACGCAGAATTCCAGAGTGAGCCAGGAGATGAATAATTCCCCTGCAGCAGAACATAAAATATAATAAAATAAATATAAATTATATAAATTAATAATAATATCAAATAAAAATAAAGGTGTTATCTATCCCCCACAGAGGCTGGAGGGTGCAAATGCAAGTTTCACTGGGGCGAATGATTATCTTTTCACCTTCTGCCAGCCACTGTGGTTTGAAGGTCGAGCCCAGGCTGCTCAGGTCAAGGGAGGCTCAGCAGAAATTCGAGAAAGGAGTGGGGAAAGGCCAAGGAGAAGGATCCTCACCTGGAAGCACCACCTTCGCCCGCAGCATCCTCCTGAGCACAGTTAGGTAACTCCCCAACTTCTTGGCCAGGTGCTGCCTGTGGGGATGACAACGAGAGGATTAATCACAGTAATTGCCTGTGATTGCACCCATCCCCCTTGAAATGGGTGTGGCTGGTTCACTTGCCTGATTAATTTAATTGGCCTCAATTAGCCTGGCCTTCATTAAGCAGCAGTTGGTTTTTTATAAGATACAGGAGTCACACTGCACCTTCTCTGTGTGTTTTGTTCCCTTTTCGCTTACAGATGCCTGACAAAATCTGGAAGTTTGGGTTCTGAGCTGAAGATGCTGTTGGTTTCTCAGCTGGAGCCAGTTCCTGGCCCAGCATCTCCAGGTAAATCACTCAGAGTTGAAATCATCACCCTTTGCAAGTCCACAAACCTTTAGGCCATGCTCACAACCCCAGAGCAGCACAGCCCCTGCTTCACCATCACCCTGGGGAGGGGGAAATGAAGTGTGAACAGAAATCAAAGCGCTGCTGCCAAGTCCAATTCCGTGCCTTGCTCGTTCTTGTCTCCCCATCCTGCTGGGGCTCACCAAGTGCTAAAATGAAACACCTGATTTGGTGCAGGTATGCGAGTGAAACGGAATCCAGCAGCACTAGAGGGCAAGGAATGGCGCAGCCACGGTGTTCCGGCAGCATTCCAGCACCATGACTCCTTCCACATCCCTGCAGAAATCAACAACCCCACAGTAACAGAATGTCTGGGCTTGAATGGTGCAGCAGAAGCTTCTGGGCAAGTCAGGATGATCTTTAGAGATCCCTTCCAGCCCAAACTGTTCCCCGGGAACATTTCTATCTGCATAAGATAAATTAAGAATTAAAAGCAAAGAGATGTTGAGCCTGCTCTACTCTGTGATGCACAAATGAATCACACAGAAAACAGAGGACAGAGATTAAGAAGCAATTTCCTTTCTGCAATGTCTTGGTAACCTTCTTTAAACAGGGAGGGACAGTTTTTAAGGTCTCTACTGAGATATTTAGTAAAGAGGCTTTCCTCGATGTGGTGGTGTTGGGACAGGGATGAGTCCCACACGCTGCAGTAAGAGAGGGGGTTTAAGTCGTTTTTGTATTTTGGATGTGTAAAGCCAGGCTTTTAAAACCAGCATGGTGAGGAGAAAGTAGTGACACCCCTACTGACAACAGCAAAGTGTTTTTTTGGGTTTTCCAAACTCAAACAGAGCCCACGAGTTTTCCTCCACACACACATAATTCCTGTGTGAAATGAGTAAGATTTGGAACCCAGGTTCCCTCTCCTATTAAGCACTAATGTCTGCCAGAGCTGCCAAGGTTTTGGGGTGGTTGCAACACTTCACCTGCCCAAAAGCACTGTGGGACCATCAGACACTGCTCCAACCCCCCTGAGTCATTATTTATCACTGCCCTCGGCTTGATGGAAAGTTGGATTAGTGCTTCCCTCCTTCCTCCTGGTTCTGCCAGCTGGCACTGGTGGCCTGACAAAGGGGAAGGTCACCAAAGGCAAGGGACGAGTCACCTCTGTGCAGGTGCTGATGCAGAAAGAGCAAAGGTGTCACTGAGCTGTGACCCACATCCGTGTCCATCGGCGTGAAGCACCTTAACTTGACTCTAAGGTGATTAACAGAGCAGAATTAGCACAGCGAGCCAGGGGAATTAAGGGCAGGGAGCTGTCCTTGAGCCAATCCCATCTGCCAGAGGGAAGCCTGCAGCCCCAGGAACAGAGAGGGGGCAGAAACTGGCAGCATTAGCAGAGTTAAAAGCTCAGGATGTTCTGTGTGCCCTGGAATATCCCTGGAAGCTCTGTGAGCAGCACAAGACTGACTGCTGGGGTTTGCACTGCAAAGCTTCCTGGGGAACACCTCCAGCTTCAGCTTCCTTCTCCCAGCTCCCCTCTCTGGGACAGTCCCATTGGGAGCTGTTTTGGGACTTCTACTCCTGCACAAATGGCTTTTCCATCACTGGAGTCACTTGTAAGTAACCAGATTTGTACCAGTGACTCAGCTTTTCCCGTGCAGCTGATGTCTTCTCCTACCAGGGGAATCATTTCAAGATTAAGCCAAACAAAAGCCAAGGAGTACCTTTTCCTTCCCAAATTTTCTCTGCTGTCCCTCTGCTCCATCATCCCAGCCAGTCCTGTCTCATCTCCTGAGCCAGGACACCACTGGCAGCTCAGATTTATCACAGAATCCCAGAATGGTTTGGGTTGGAAGGGACCTTAAAGCTCATCCCATTCCAACCCCCTGCAATGTTCAGGGACACCTTCCACTATCCCAGGTTGCTCCAAGCCCTGTCCAAGCTGGCCTGGGACACTTCCAGGGATCCAGGGACAGCCATAGCTTCTCTGGGCAACCTGTGCAAGGGCCTCCTCACCCTCACAGGGAAGAATTTCTTACTAATATCTCATCCAAATCTACCCTCCTTCATCTTAAGGCCATTCCAAAGCCATTTTCCTGTCCTCCCCTCACATCCAGCCCATAACTAGGCCGAGTCTCATTTTCCCTACCTTTCCTTTCCCTCCTAATCCACCCCCAGAGGAGGTGAAACATTCTCTGGAAGTTACATAAAGCAGCACAAAGTCCAGCTGCCTTCTCAGCCCGGCTAAAGTCAACCTTCCAGCTCAGCCCAGCGAGCCTCGCACAAACACAGGAATATTGACATGATAAACAGCAAATCCGACCTCTTGGCTCCCGGCACCGGTGGCACCACAGGGATTTGCTCCTATTAGGAACGTGTTGCCTTGGCAGAGCTGCCCAGTGCCCCAGCCCTGGGTGCCACGTGCACACTGAGAGCGGTGCCAGGACATCTGACTTTTTCCTGACAGGGCCACGCTCCCTGAATGTCCGAAATGACTGGAATTTCCCCGTGGCTGACCCAGTGCTGCCTGTTCTGCAGGGATCCTCACTGCTTCCATGGATTCATCCTACAGGAAGGTTGGGAAAGCTTGGAAACTCCTGACTTTTCTGAGGCCAGCTGCTTATCTTCTCTCTTTTCCTTGATTGCACCTGGAGTAAATAATAGTAATAATTAAAAAATCTTTCATTTGTTGGCTCCTGGGAACAGGAACCATCCGTCTCTACGGGCATGTGGGGACAGCCTGACCAGCTGTGCAAAGACAGCCTGATTTACAGCCCTGAGCAAAGCTGGGGTAATTCCACAGGCAGGGAAAGGACACAGCCAGCAGACACAGGGAACTGCCAGGAGCAACGAAATCTCTCTGCTCTAAATCCCAGTTTCTCAAATCTTAATATCCAAATGCTTAAAAGCACCTCATGGTGCACAGCACTAACCTCCACCATTATCCAAATATCCCTTTCCTCTCCCAGACTCACATTTCACGGCAGGGGAAAAGGACTTGGAGGGCTGGAAACAAAATCAAGCAAGTCAAACACATCTACGAAAGCAGATTTTTGAACTCCCATCCCTTTGAAGCTCCTTATTTTGGCCCAGGACAGGCTGGCAGGCCTTTTGTGGGGGCAAATAGGCGCAAGGGAAATTGTTGTTCATACAGCAGGAGGTACAAGACAACCCAACTCTGCTCAAACTCTGGTTTATTTCTGAGGGGAAAAACAGCAGAAAAGCTCTGGTGGAGAAGGCTTGGAATAGGGGACATGATGTCTTCTCACACCTTAGAAGTTTAGGGAGCCAATGTCACAGGGAAGTTTCTGACAGCAATCCCTGCTGATGTTATAGAGACCCAGACACAGCAAAACATTCCTAGTCTCTCACCTGACCATCCCTTACAGAAATCCAAATCCTTCCTTTCCTCTCCACTCTCCAGCTGCCAAATTCCCACTGCCAGCAGCGCAGGAAAGCTGCAGGAATGTTTCCCTGTCAAGAGGTTGCAGGAGACGGGCAGGAGCAGGTGGGACCTGGAGATGCTCCATTCTCCCAGGGAGGGAACGAGGGAGGAAGCACAGTCCCTGCCTGGGCTGCCTGTGCCCTCTCGTGGCTGCCTGACCGTGCTGCACAACCAGATTCTTCTGCGGCTTTTAAATTGAAAACGAAATTAAATCCCTTTCTGGAGACAGCTCTCCCCACTGACGTCTCCAACACAGGAGGAGGAGATCTTCCATGTTAAGGTCCAGAGCTGAGCAGGGAGAGCAAGTGATTTTAGTGAAACCAGAATGACCCAAAGCCTCTGCCTGCTGAGAGGAGAAGGGGGAGACTGCTCGGGAAAGAGGAAGGAAGAAGATCCTTGAATTACCCAGCACCCGTGCAGCGCTTCCAGCCAGCAAATTAGAGACACAACCAAGCGGGAAAAGCCTCAGCTTCTCTCAGGAAGAACAGGGACCTGCTCTGATGAATAAAAGCATCCCAAACCCCATCCTGTAAGATTTTCTCTTGCACCCCAAGCACCCCAGCCCTCCAACTCCAACCAGGCTTGTAGAGGTTAATAGTAAATGTTTATTTTCCTTTATGAAAGAGCAGGGTGCAACCATCCCGCTGTTAACGGAGTGACTTCATATTCCTTCACAAATTGTTCTCTCTGCTTCATTTGAAATGCAAGACAACCTCAGACAAGGCATTGCTCCAGTTCCTTCTGTCTCAAAGTGCTTTTCAATGTGACACCGAGGGGGGAAAAAACATCCCACAAACCCAAACATCTCCTACCCAGAGAGATTATCTCATTCCCAGTGCTGCAATGTTTGTGCAGTGTAGCAGCTCACGGCACAGGAAGACATGGAGAGATTGAAAGGACAGGGGGAAGAGCTGCAGGGAGAAATTCCAGGAGTGGAATTCACCTGAGCTGAAATCCACAGCTGGGGAAACCAAAAATTTTACCTTCCCTGTGTTATTTGTCTCTCCCCTAGACAAAACCAAGGCAGCTCAGTGGAAGAAAATCGAGTTCCTCCTGTAACATCCTTCAGGAGAGGATGGAATTACGGAGCTGAGGATGGGCACCAGCTTGCTGAGGGTGGCAGAGGGACAGGGTGACAACTCAGTCAGAAGTGAAAACCCCAGAGCGGGTGATGGCTGAGCTGACTCCAGAGTCACTGAGAAAAAGGCTAAATTGGCTACAAAATACTGTCATGGCTTTAACAAACCTGGGTCTGAGTTCAGGATGTGTCGGGCCTGTGCATTCCCACAGCTCCAGTGACACCCCTCCCTCCCAGCACATTTTGGGGCATGCAGGAACCTCAGCCACATCCCTCACGTGCACACAAAGATGTCTCAGATTCCCTCACCAGGGATGGCAGCCCAGGAAAAGCTGGGATTCCCAGTGGACAGGCATCTCCAGGTCTGATGTGACACTGGGAAGGAATCTCTGGGCTTTGGGACCGCCCAGCCTGGGCATGGCTCCTTCTGGAGACACAAAGAACCCAACCTGGGAACATGGATTCTGCCTGAAGAGTGGGAACAGGACTGCCCAAAGCTCCCTCAGGGCAGGAACAGCTCCAAGGGGTGTTTGTGGGTGAAGTTTGGGTTTAGGAGCATCACGGGGGACTTTCCACCAGGGACTGTCACAGGGTACTGCATCTCCCTCTGACAACTGCAGCAGATTCCCTAGTCCAGGAAGAGAAATCCTGCAGCCAGCTGGGAGTTACGGAATTTCCCTGCTCCCTTTCTTCTGCTGGAGGCCCCAGGTGCACAGCTCCAGCCATTCCCCAGCCTGGATAACCCAGTGCCAAACATCCAGCTAAAAACAGGAACAAATCCCTCTTTGTGACTCCGCTGGCAAGAAGCTTCTCTCGCAGGCTCCTTTGAAAGGAACAAGGAAGTACTTGGAAACAAACTGTTCAAGATCATTGTGCTCTGCTGGCGTTTTCAGGGCTGCTGTGGTCAGCAGGACCTCGGGGACAGCACCCTCCCTCCCAAAACAACGAGTGGAACAGACAGCCAGCATCTGTCCTGACAGACTGGCTCATGAGGAAGGTCCAGAATTCCTGCCCTGCACAGGCTGGCCTCGGGTTATGCCAAAGCAGGCTGTATATAAAAACAAAAGGTTTAAAAAAATGGATATACACTGCATATAGGAGACTCCAGAGTCCATGGATGGCCATCCCGGAGCAGCCAGGGCCAGCCCAGCTCCGGGGGCAGCGTGGCAGCTGCATTCCAGTCACGCTTGGAGGAGCGGGACAGCTGAAGGTGGGACTCGTGCCTCTTGCTCCTTGCTCCAGGCAGAGGGAAGGTGGGAGGGAGCAGGACAGGCACTGCACTCCGAGCCCTTCCTCCAGGAGCAGTTTCCTTCCAGGCTCAGGGCTCTGCTTACATCTCGCTGGGATAAAATCCAAGCTTGGCCAGACACATCTCCCTCCGGAGCCGCATGACCTCCCAGTACATCAGCTCCACTGCAACGCACAGCGGGGGGAGAGAAGGGGAAAAACCACCAAAAAATCAGTAAGGAGGGCACAGCTGGCCAGCAGCTCCTGCTCTGCTGTGCTCCCAGCATTCCCAAGGGGAGGGAAGCAGGACAGGCCCGTCAGGGCACCCCTTACCAGCTCCACTCCAGGGCAAAGCTCCCAGGAGGCTGATAAGCAAGGAAGAGATGCTCCACTCCCCACCTCGTGCCTTTCTTTTGTCATTTATCTGCTTCTCAAAGACACTCCCAGCTGGCCCCACTCCTGTCACTCCGAACAGCTCCTCCCAATTCCTCCCAGCTGCCCCCACAGAAAGCATCCCACTGGAGGCAGCTCTTACCATCCTGCCTCACCAGGCCTTGCTGGATATAGCGGATGTAGGTGAAGAAGTTGCACACTGCTGTGATCTGAGGGACACAGGGAAAGAGGGGAAAAAGAAAAAGGAACAAAGATTTAAGACATTACTTCGGTGCAAGTGACAAAAATGAGTCAAATCCATGCACAAAAAACAACTTTTTGTGGGATCAGCTCTTCTAAAATGCAGCTCAGGAAAGAATGAATTTCTAAAATCCTCCACTGAATTGGAGCCCCAACAGCAACATTAACAAATGATCCACCTTCTCCCTCCCCTCCATAGAAAGGACTGTTTGTTCCCACAGCCAGGCACGGATCTGACTGGAACAGCAAAACAGCAACAGCCTCTAAAGAGCAGAAAATGACTGTGTTTTACAAAGGGGAATTAAATAACAACAATAAAGCCAAACAATCAAAGCCCTGTACTGAATGAAATCACGGCAAGTGAACACACTGAAGGTTATCTGAAAGCAGAAGGAAGAGCTGGATCTGCCCCCTAATCATCAACCAAAAGCCACCTCGACCTCAGGAACAACCTCAAATCCCCCAATTTTTCCTCAGTTCCAGGGCTGACCCTCAGGAGCTCATCCACTGCAGGGCCTGGAATAATTCTGGAGGGTCTAGGCACCCTGGGGAGGTGAAGGACTCACCCTGGCCCTGCAGGAAGGGGATATGTAGTAGTAATTCCCAGAATCCCCCAGCATGATCCGGTGCTTGCAGGTCCTGGGGAGGCCGCTCAGAGCACATTTCCTGCAGGAAAAGGGGAAAGCACTTCAGCAATGCAGTGGCACAGCACAGATCCAGCAATTCAGCCACCTGGAGAGATGGAAGGGATGGCTCAGAAGACACCCCTGGGTTAGGCAGTGTGAAGAAAGAAAAAAACCAAACCCTTGGCTGATATTCTTTTGCTCCTGGAAACATTCCATAAATGGCAAGTTTAGGAGAGTTTAGGTGAAAGCACCTTTTCCCTGGCACACAGCCCCAGAGGGAACCCCAGGAAATATGAAAGAGGTGAGGCTGGAGCAGAGCATAGCCAATGTCCCCTGGTCTCTGTGCATGTCCCCCACATTCCAGGGCAGGCTCGGGTGTGTCAGCTTTCCTGGTGGGATGCAAACACGCTGGCTGGGCACCAAACTTGGCCTCCAAACAGGTAAATCCAGCATTTGAGCAGGATTTGCACATACCAAGAACTCAAAAGAGGCAAACCCCTCCTTGGGCCGGCAGGGAAGGAGCTTGGCTTCCCAATTTTGAGATTTCAGAGGGTGTAAACAGCCTTTTCTGAGCAACCAGCAGCAAGGGGTGCAGCATTCCTTTATTTTCTTCCATTTTCTCCTGCTGTTTGCAAGGCAGATGATTCCCATCACCACTTTTAGCAATAAAGCAGAATTTTCTACTGCACAGTTACCACCATGTTCCTCAGGGACTCAGTGGGAAGAGGAACATCACTCCCAAACTGCAAAACAACTTCTCTGGGGAGCCACAGGAGGGGACAGCAGAGGGGAGCTGATGTTTCAGAGAGCTCCTGAGCTTGTCCCTGGGCTTGTTTTCCACTGCTCTCGAGGCAAACATTAGCCAAGAGTGGAAGCATGGGTTCCAAGTGTCCAGATGCAAGGAGAAGTAATCATTGACCAAATATTAACACAACTTAAGGAGATTAAATTCCCAGGAAGTGCAGGATGACCAAAACCTTTGTAAACAAGATACCTGTAAGGAGCCACATGTTTGAGCATTGCAACATCCTGGAAAAGGGTGATTCTTGGTTGGTATCACCGGGTGTAAAACCACAGCCATCACAACCAAACTCAGCAAAAGTGCCATAAAAATCAGTGTTTTGCATCTGGGAAAAAGGGGAACAAATTCCTTTTGGGTCCTTTATTGCCAATGGGTTCCTTGCCATCCTGCCTGGGTGGAATTTAAACAGGGTTAAAGAGTTAGGTCAGCTCAGCACAAGCCTCCAAGCTGCCACATGGGGCTGAGTTAGTGACTTGTTAATGCTCCAGAGATCTTTGATCACTGGCTGAACAATAAATGTGTCACTTACGTTACGATTTGTGACCGGAAGCCACTGCAAAGACAAAAAAAAAAAAAATCAAAAAAAACTGAAAGGAAACTGAAAAGGATAAACACAGGATGGGTTGTTTGGGGAATAATTTGCAGGGGAGTAGTAGGAAACCTGCACGTCCCTTGCTGTCACCTTGGAAGGTAGGAAAGGACTTAAATTTAGTATCTGAATAAAATCCCTCCTCTTTGTTTGGAGTATCACATCACTGCTGCTAGTGTGAGGTGACCCTAAGCTGTCACACCACTCCATGAGAGGGGACAAACCAGCAGCAAGGAGGGGACAAGGCAGGAGACACGGTCCTTACTTGGGGCCACCACACTCTCCTGCTGCCACCTTCCCCACGGGGACACTCTGGGAAGCCACTGGCTCGATGGTGAGGGTGTTCTGCTCCACAGCCACTCGCACCAGCTCCGACAGCTGCAGCAGGAGAAGGGAAAACAGGGATGAGTTCTGGGAAGTGACACTCCACAGCTGCCAGCTGCTCCTGCTTTTCCAGCCCTCACCTCCTGCTTGGTGAAGTCCAGACAAGGTCCCACATCTTCTCGGTAAATTCTGTCCAGGAAGGAGCAGGATTTGTCCAAAGTTGGAGATTCCTTCCAGGCCTGGAACTCGGCAAATAAAATGGAGTCGACCTGCAGCGAGTGTCCAAGAGGAGGGGGAAGAGGGAGGGATACTGTATCAGAAGTACCTGGCACTATGCAGGAAACCTATGAAACATCTGCTCTGGCATCTGGAGCGGCTCAGACATCATGGGAGTGTCTGAGGGAAGCTGCCTGGCTCCAAGGATCTCTCACTTCCCTCCCAGCAGCAGTTCTGTGCCAGAGTGACACAGCCACCCCAGGCTGCATGTGCCTGAAGCTTGCAGGCACCTCTCTATCCCATTTTCCTCCAGGTGGCTTTTCCTCATCCCTGTGGCTGCAGGAGCCACCACACAGCCACGGGACAGACTCTGCTCAATCCGTGACAGGAGTGATGGGAGCAGCTGAGGGGCAACAGGAGACTCTCTGGGATTTAAATCCCAGATGGATCATTGGGCAAAGCACCAACCTGACTGACAGGGCAGCTCCTACAAGCCCAACAAAAGCTGCTGAAAGGAAAAAATAAAACTAAGCCGAGCAACACAAAGAACATGAGTGAATGCAGCTGGAAAAGTCTGGATTCCAGCACACCCCCTGTGTGCCATGGAGACTGCTCACCTGGGACCAGCAACAGCTTCAGAGCCACGAGATGGAGAAACAAATGGAGGAAAACAAAATGAAAGGAAAAAAATGGAGATTAGCATAAAAGGAAGCTGGAACTGAAAGGCTGGAAGCGTGAGAGGCAGGCAGGTCCCCACCCATTCCCAGAGGTTGGTTACCTGCCGTGAGGAGGAGGAGGAGGAAGCATCTGCTCCCAAGGCCTGCCAGCCTGGCTCATAGGTGATGTGGATAGCCTTCCCAGGGAGGATGCAAAGGAGCAGGGAGAGGAGAGCAGGGAAACCAGACTTGGAGGGCAGAGGGAGACAGACAGTGAAGGAAGAGGTTTAGAGAGACAGGCAAGGAGGGAGCTAAAAAAACATGAAATACAGAGAAAGGCTCAACTCCTCCCCTTCAGGAACTGAGCATGGTCCTCAAGGCACCACAGCGCCACAAGCCACTTCTTTAGACTTCGGCTTGAGGTCTAAAAAGGGAACAGAAATTACCATTTTTAGGCTCAATTTAAGACCTTTCCCACAGAGCACCAACTCTCTGAATGCCAGGTTCGCTTTTATCACCTCTCACACAGGCCAGTAAGGATTCTGAGGGACAAAAAGCCATCCCATGCTTGGTACATAGCATTATTGGGCACTCTGGAAGCTGAGATTTGAAACACCAGGAAATCTGCACCCTGGGGAAGTTGCCTCCATGAAGACATGACAGATCCAAATCTTTAATGAGCTTTTGTGTTCCCTCAACAATTCTCCATGACAGAGACCACAGCTCCCAAAAAAAATCACTCATGAGATATATTCCCCCAGCACATTCTTCTTCATTTTCATCTTTCCTGACCAAGTGCCTCCTATTTGCTTCCCAGGACAGCTGTGTCCACATCTGGTTAGTGGAACTGGCTTCTGCTCAGCACCTCTCGGTATCCGCTCACAGCACTGGCACCCCTGGATCTGCCCCTCAGTGACCCCTCAACTGCTTCCTGTGCCGACAAAGAGGAAATCCCCTCAAAAGGAAACCCTCCAGCACTTGCCTCAGCACAAATTTAGGGAACAAGGCACAAACAGCTGCTCAGTGAGAGCACAGAGCTCTGTGGGAAGCCTGAGCCCAGAGCTCCCGGATGCAGCGAATGTCCCTCACCCACCTCCTTGCACTCCCGGCTGACGGGCTCTGGAGGCACGTTCTGGCTGGCAGCTGACACCATGGCACTGCTGGTGCTTTTGTTGCGCCCGTGGCCCTTCCTGAAGCCAGCTTTGGAAGGGCTCTGCAGCTGAGGGTGCAGCTCCCTGTTCGGCGAGGACGGCGTGGATGTGATCACCAGCGTCTTCAGGGCTGTCACCTCTGCCTGCAGCATGTCAATCTGGGGACACGAGCAAGAGCCACCCTCAGCACCTGCTGGGCTCCAGTTTGCTGCACCCCATCAAACACTGAAGCCACAGGGAACCGGCTACAAGCCCAGTCACAAAGCCTCTCCCCATCCTCCCAGTGCCCACCATCATCCAGAATTGTAAACAGCAGCTGTTTGGGAATCTACCCCTTCAATCAGCACATTTTGTCCCAGGCTCTTTTCAGAACCAGTAACTCCAAGGAAATTTCTCTCCTCAAGATGGAGCCATTTGAGCAGCCCTGTGGTGCAGCTGTATCAGGAAATTCCAGCTCCCCGGGTCCCTGCTCTATCCATCCATCCCAGAGCTGTGACAATTACACAACTCATTATTTCTCTGTGGATCCATTTCCCAAATGGGAGCTGGATCAGCAGGAGACTGCAAGGATGTCTGTGAGGCCTTTTCCCCCTCACTCAAGTGTCTGCTGGAAAGGGACCACAGCATCTCAGAGAGATCAAGCTGCACTTTTCTCCTCAGCCTTGTGGCCAGGCTGGGCAGGGAGGCCACCACACCAACCCCAAAAATGAACTGACAGAGAGTCACTCACCTTGCCCCGGGCCTCCCTGAGCTGTTTCTCTGCCGCAGCCTGTTTGGTGTTGGCTTCTCTCACCATCTTGTGGGCTTCCTGCACCAGAGAGAGTTTTAACCCACGTGCTGCACCCCAGCTCACAGAGCCAACAAGGCAGGTCACAGATCTGCCACATCACGTGTTCCAGGCAAGGGGACAGACATCCCTGCCACCTGCAGGGGGTTTGTTCTGTCAGCTGAGCAGAGCCTTCCCTCAGGATTTCCTGGAGAAGGCTCCCAGTGCCAGAGCCTGGAGTGCGTCCCCTTTCCAGGAGTGTAGCTGGCTGAGTCAAGGAGTTTAGCTGGCCAAGGTCATCTCTCACTGATAGCGGCTGCTGAGAAGAATGCCAGAAGCAAGGACCTGCCTTTCCTTGCCCTTGGGAATTGCTTTGACATTAGAACTCACCCGTGCCACACCACAGCTGTGCCTGCCCCTATTCCAACACCTCTGCGACTCCAACCTCCCCTCAGCCTGGCTTCCTGCACTCACTGCAGCTTGCTGGGGGATCCCTGAGCTGATTCCTGACCCTGGCTGCTGCCTGTGGCTCTCATCCTGATCCAGACTCGCTGCTCCACATCTTGGGGAGGGCACTGCTGCTGCCTGCCTTGTTATTGCACTTTGTTCCCTCTTCCCTCTGGAGCAGCTGGTCCCCACTGCCCCAGGCATGGCTGTGACAGAGCAGAAGCTGGAGCTCAGGTGGGGGCCAAATGGTGGAAACTGGCTTAAAAGCTTCTCCCACAGGAAGAAGGGAGCTGGATGAATCCCAGCTGGGACCTCCCTGCAGCCTGGAAGCAGCGTCTGGCCAAGGCCACCAAGGCCAGGGGACAGCCCTTGGCTACATCATCTCCAAGATCACCCCGTGCTCAGGCAGCCAAAATTTCAGGAGGGGGGTGCTCCCTTGGCTCTCACAGCCCTGTGTTTCAAAGGCACAGATGGGCTGTGGCTTTCCTCACTAGCCAGACAGATCCAGACATTAGAGCTGCTGGTAAATGGGATTCTGCCAGGATACAGCTTGGCAAGAATCACATTACAAAAAACCCCACCAAATCAAAACAATACCAAGAACCAACAGGCCTGCTGGACACTCATTGGAGCAGAGCGGATGAGGACATCCAGCATGTTCCCACCCCCAGCAAGGGCTGGGATGAGCCAGGGAATCATCTCTATTACACAGCAGCTGCCCAGACTACAGAGCAGGCATGGCGAGGGACAGAGAGCTGTGCTTGGCTCAAGCTCCAGGCATTCCCACATTTTGCAACCATACTGTGCTCTTTATGCCACCCCACAGCTGCTAGAAGGGGAAAGAAATCCAGGTAAAGGCTCCACCTGCAGCCCTGGCCAGCTCTGCTTCTCCAAGTGGGAAAGAACAGCAGGGGAGAGGAGGAAATTGTGGGAGGAGATGGCTGGAAGTCCAGGCAAAGCCTGTCTTAAAGGAGCTAGATGTAAGCTTAAGAAACGATGGGAAAAGGAAGAGGGTGGTACCTCAAACAGGCTGGCTGTTAACTCCTCCAGTTCCTGCTCCAGTTGTTCCCTGACTTTTGACAATCTCTCACATTCTTTGTCCTTGAGCTTCAGCTCCTGTTGAGGAAATGCAGAGGGATAGGAACGCTGATGCCCTGCCCCAGCCTGTCAATCACAGCCCCTCCTCCCCACCAGAGCACCTGATCCCGACCCAAGATTCCCATCAGCACCTCTAGGAAAGCCCCTCCTGCTCCAATCCCTGCCACCCTCCCTGGGAGTTCCCACAAACCCTGGGCTTTACCTTCTGTGCTTTGTGCAGCTCATCTCTCAGGAATTCGGAGCCCTTTTCCCGGATCTCCACCGAGGAGCTGCGCAGCCGGGACACATTGAGCTGCTCCGTGGACTGGGGCTCACCCACACCTCCAGCATCCTGGCATCCACCCTCTGGCTCCTCCTTGTCACCTTTGGACGGCATCAGGGGCTTCCAGTGTCCCACAGCGGGTGGATTCTGGCTCTCTTCCTCAAAACTGACCTGGCTGGGGGGTAACAGCACAGGGAAAATGAGTGTGGGCGTGATCCAGAGCCATCCTCCAACACTCACAACACACCCAGCCCCAGGCACAGGCACTGGGAATGAGCCAGGGAGGGTGATGGAGAAGAATTTGGGCAGCAACAGCTGCACCAGTTCCTTTGCCCTGCAGCCCTATGGAAGTGCTTCACCCTTTTGGCATGGTGTCCTTAGTAACTCAGGATAAGGCAGGAGAACTAAAGACAGCTACCCCAGGGATCCCATTCTCACCTGCTGTCTTAGAGAAACACCCTGCAGATGGCTTTTTAGGATTTCAGGATACACCCAGTAGACCTAAGGTCAGAGTTCCCCACTGAAGCAGCAAAAAAAAGGAATACAGCTTTCCCATTCCTAATATACAGACCCCAATCCCCTCTGCTGCCAGCCCAGCTTTCCTCCACCCCCTGCACCTGCTTCAGAGGGAAAAGATATCTTTTTAACCTATTTTTAGCCCGTTTTCCCACCTACTTCCCATTGAAATCCTCCACAGAGCTGTCTAAACCAGTGTATTTTCCCCAAGCTGGGTTGAAGCCCCATTTTTTAGTTTCAGTGGCCAGCAAACAGAGATGTCCTAGAAAGAAGAAACCAGAAGAGTCACCCAAGACACTGCACCCCAGTGCTCAGTAGGGCTCTGCCAGCTCCCAAATTAACACAGATGCTGGAGAGGTTTTAGGGGAGGAAAACATCATCTGAGTGCCCGCACGCAGGACACTGCTGTCACCGCAGTGTTTGCATTTCTCCTCCTCCTCACTGAACTCTACCCATGGAATCTCCCTCCATTTGAAGGCAGAGTGAGCATGTCCAAGCCTTCCCCACGTGGAATTTTTCTATCCTGCCCAGACACAGGCAGTGCCCTGCAGATTAACCTGCTGCTGCTTATCTCTGGCTCACAAAGCCCTGGCTGAGCTCTGGTGCCCTTCTCTTCATGCACCTCCTCCCACACTCCTGGACACTGCTCCTCACCCACCACCTGATTTCCCAGAGCAGCCATCACCTCTTTTTGCTCAGGTTCACTTCTTCCCCTTCCCTTTGCCCCATCTCTGTGTTTTCCTCTCCTGCATTCCAGCCAGGCCACGCTCTCCCCCCTCGCTCTGACTCCACACAGGCTGGGCTTATCCCCTCAGTCCCAGAGTGTCCTATCATCTTTTCCACTCTAATTTCTCCCTTTCTGTGCCTCCCAAGCTGTCCAAGACCAACAGCTGTTCACAGCCACCTTCCACAGAGGGAAAGAAGCAGCAGGTCCCAGATAAATCAGCTCAGGTACCACAGGAAAACACCTGGAAAAGCACACGTGGAGCTCTGAACCCTCAGAAGAAATCACACCAGAAAGGAGCAAGGAAACCAGAGCACAGAGGATAAAAATAATAAATAAAAGCAGCATGGAAAAGGAACGTTTCACCAGTCTGCTGATACAAATACACTTAATCTAACCCACAGGAAGAAAAAATAATGTTGTTTCTTTATGACTCTAATTCTCAGCTGAAAGTTGCCTCAGGAGACACATATTTCAGCGCATTTCCACACATTACGGAGGAAAACTGGAGGATATGAAGGAATGAAACAGTCCCACCCACACTCTGTAATGCCAAAAACATATCCTGGAAAATCAGCTATGATGGAATAGCTCATTCTTACTCCACGCCGTGCAAACAGAATCCCTGTGGAAGCCTTGGCTATGCTGGATTCTGCTCAGTGTCCAGGTGGGGCTCTGAAATCCAACCCCAGAGACCAAAGGACCACCTCAAACACTCCCTCTCTCTCTTGCTGACTGGTAGCTGTCTTTCCAGGAAAAATGGATCATATCCTAAGAGTCACGCACTGACACCAGAAACGCAAACCTACACAAAAAAAACTTCCCCAACACCCCACAACCTTCTAAAGTTGGTTTCTGTAGAAAAAGCAAAAAAATGTGCAGGATCTGCACTTTTTCCAGGGGGCCCCACGTTTCCTGCAGCGCTGATCCGACAGGGTTGTTTCCCGTGCGAGCAGCCTCTGCCTCTCTCCAGGTTAAACTCTTACCCTGACCTTCCCATCCCCACCGGGACGGACCCCTGACCTGCACCACCATGGACCAGCATCGGTCCAGAGTGGCTCATCATCCCACGGGTGCTCAGCATCCTCCCCCAAATGTTTGGCAAAGCATCTGGCGGTGGTTTGTTATATTTTTATATTATTATATTCTAGCAGAACACACACTGGTGTTTCTTATGTTTGTCTCAGCAGTGAAACGCCAAGTCCTGTGTCTGGGGATGCTGCTGCCTCCTTATTCCATCTCCTTACTTGGCTTCCACACGACTTCTTCCCTGTGAGGGTGATGGAATGGATTTCCCAGAGAAGCTGCGGCCGCCCCATCCCTGGAAGCGTTCACGCCAAGCTGGACGAGGCTTGGAGCAGCCCGGTCTAGTGGAAGGCGTCCCTGCCCTTGGGCAGGACAAGCTGAACTTTAAGATCCTTTCCAACACAAACCATTCCAGGATACTATGGATTCCCAGAGCTCCGGCACACGGACGCCACACTCCTTCCCCGTCCAGACCCGCACCTACCCCCGCAACATCGCTGGGTCCCGCTGCTGCTGCTGCTGCTCACGGCGGAGGCGCGCCCGCCGCCGCCCCCATGCCCGGGACAGCCGCACCGGGAGCGGGAGCCGTGCCCGGGGGAGAAGCCGGAGCGAGAAGCGGAGACGCGCCCGGAGAAGCCTCAACCGGAGCGGGATCCGTGCCCGAAGGAGCAGCAACCGGATCCGTGCCCGGGGGGATCAGAAGCTGAGCCGCAGCCGGATCCGTGCCCGGGGGGATCAGAACCCGAGCCGCCGCTGGCTCCCTGCCCGGAGGAGCCACAACCGGACCCGCAGCCGGAGCGGTGCCCGGAGGAGCCACAGCCGGGATCCGGAGCCGATCCCGAGCAGCCCCGGCCCCGCCGCCCACGTGATGCCGGCGCGGCTGCGCCCTGAGCGCCGCCGGGGCCCCGGAGGGGTCACTCCGCAGGCACCGCCACGGAGGCGGCGGGCTGGAGCCGGGAATTACCGTGCTTTGTCACCCATCAACTCACCGCGGGGCAACCAGGAGGTACAAGGAAATGTCCAACAACCGTCCCGCCGCTCCGCTCTTCGTTCCGGGCTCGGAAGCGCTCCTGGCTTCCTTCCCGACAGCGGGATGGGGAATGGGGGCTGCTCTCTCTGCTGCTCCTTCTTCCTCAAGAGGAGGGTGCCTCACACTCCGCCCCTGCTCCAGCGGGGGTTCCTCCCACGGGAGAAGCCCTCCTGGAACTTCTCCAGCACTGCCCCAGTGTGGGTCCCTTCCTCAGGGTCAGTCCTTCAGGAAAAGGCAGCTCCAGCGTGGGCTCCTCTCTCCACATGTCCAGCACAGGCTCCCTGTGGGGTCACAGCCTCCGCCAGGTATCTCTCTGCTCCAGCCTGGGCTCCTCCATAGGCTGCAGGAGGATCTCTCCTTCCCTGCAGCCCCCCACTACCGAAACCCGTGCCACACAAAGCCAATACAGAGGGCAAACCTGGGGTATAAACAAGGGATAATACGCAGGAAGCTGGAAGGATGGGGGAAATCTGCCTGGGGGTGAAAAGGCTGTTTGTTGTCCAGGGTTTTTAAACTTCAAGGGGAGCACTGGGCTGGGAACCCAACAGCACTCCTGCTGTCTCAGTGGATCCCATAGCCACCTCTGGATTGACAACGCTGGAATTTTGAACCAAAACCTGCTCCTGCCCTCAGAGGACATTTCCCATCACATCCTACCTTGCCATTGCCTTGGGCTTCCCCCCAGGCAGCTGTATCCCCTCGGAGCCTTGGCACACAGGGGCAGCTCCCGCTCTGCTCTCAGCTTGTCCATCCTCTGCCTCGGGGACAGAGGCAGCGGCAGGACAGTCACACATGGTGATCCTTGTTCCCGCTGCAGGACTTTGCTGTGGGTACCGCACAGGGAGCAATTCTCGGTCCCAGCATCTCCTGGGTGTCTGTGTCACCTCCAGCCCTGCCCTGCCTCACGGCCGGGATCCACGGGGACAGCGCAGGCCAAGCCCATGCTCTGAAGCCTGGGAACGGAGTGTCCGGGATGTTTGTGTCGCTGGCTGCAACCTTTGCTATCTTCAGGGAGCTTTTGGGAGGAGGGGAAAGATCTTCAGCTCTGCAAGGCAGCACGAGAAGCGATTAGTCTTTGTAATTATTAACTCCCAAGGCTTGGCTGGCAGCGACGGAGGGTCCTCGGATTGGAAAGGTAGAAGTGCTTCCAGGAGCCAACAAAGGCAGGAAGGATGAGAACTGATAGTGCTGACAGGAAGTTTTGAGAGCGATGTGCTGGAGATGCTGAATCCCAGCCACTTGAAAAAGTAACTTGTCACAAGGGGGAGAGTGGCATGTGCTCCCCTCTTCTTCCCAGAGAAGGAAAGGAAAGGGGAAGGGAGGGAGGAGAGGAAAAAGGGAGGGAGAAAAGAAAGGAGGGAGGGAGAAAAGAAAAAGGGAGAAAAAAGAAAGGGAGAAAAAAGGGAGCTCGACACAGGCTGGGGAGAGAAGGAAGAACAGGGATTATCTTAGATCTTGGAAAGCAGGATCTGACCCGCTGACAACCCTTACCCAGCAAACTCAAACGGGATGTTATTGCCGTGGAAAGGAGAATGAAAACGAATGGCCTGAAACTCCAGGCTCCATCCACCCCCTCCTGGCTGGCTCCTTGGCTGTGCCACATGTTTGCTCAGCTGGCTGCAAGGGCTGCAGCAAGGCTCCTCCGGGGTCTCTGATTTCCAGCACCAGCATGTTTGATCCTCCCTTTGGCACCTAATCCCCACCACAATTCCTAAGGCGAGAGAAGAGGGACCTCGCCAAGGAGCCTTCCCTCATTTTTGTGCTGTAGACACCAAACTGTGCAACATCAGAGTGGAGGTGAGAGATTTGTCACCAGCCAAGCCCCTAAAAGCAAAATGCAAAGGGTCAGATGGAGCTTGGCACAGGGATGGGCACCCCCAGCTCCCAGGGCAGCCCAGGATGGCACAGAATTAGTGAGGAATTCCGCAGCATAAGGAGAACAAGCCTGGGGGCCCTTACAAAAGCACTGCGGGGTCACTGCATCCTCTTCAAACATTTCTGGCCAGCTCAAACCCCTGAGTGAATCCTGTCCATGAATAACAGCATCACCCCAGACACTTCCCACTTCAATTTTTTTTAAAATCATATCAGATTCCATTGGAGAGACACCTTTGATGCCAGCTGCCTCTGTGTCTATCCTAGCACTGAAACTGGAGAAGGGAAAGGGATTTCACCAAGCTTTGGGACCCACTGTCCCTAAAAACACTATTCTCTGGGAGGAAGGCACTGTGCCTTTCCCAGCCAGCTGCTACTAAGTCAGCATTGAGAGCGGCCCTTTGGCATTCCCAAAACAGGGATTCAACTCCCAGCACAGCAATTTGATCTCTGCACCTTTAACAGGGAGAAAATGTTGAGAGCGGCCCTTTGGCATTCCCAAAACAGGGATTCAACTCCCAGCACAGCAATTTGATCTCTGCACCTTTAACAGGGAGAAAATGAGGACGAGTGCAGGGCTCTGAGGCTGAAGATGGATGTCAGCACCTCTTTGCTTCCTGCTCTGCTGAGCCAGGCAGGCTTTCAGACCATCCTCTTCCTCAGGGTCTGAGGCTGCAGGGGATGTGGAGAGGGATCCAAGCAGCACTGCCGCGCTGGTAGCTCCTCAGTTATTTTACTTTAATATTAAATTCCACACATATTTCCTGCTGTCCCAAGGGCAGCTGCAGAGCACACGAGCTGCCAGCAGAGCTGCTCTCAGAGGAGGGCAGCAGAGGCCCCCAGATGCCAGCACATCCCTCCACAAACAGCAGGGCACTCAGGGGGGTTGTTGTTCCATGTCCCCAGGAGCACCCAAACCGCTCCCAGCAGCTGCAGCAAAGGTCTCACCTGAAGCATTTTTGTCTCCCTGCTGTGTGTGGGGATGAGGGTTCAGGCACTGAGACCCTCAAGATCTGTCTCAGCCTGACTGTTCACCAATTCCAGCCCTGGAACTGGACCACATTCCCTTCAGAGAGGGTCCCCCAGCTCTCATCCCCCTTCACAAACGCCACGTTTTAAACTATGATCTCCCTGTCACTGGCAGCAATTCCCAGGACTGCACCAGGAATTCCCACATCAGGCAGATGCCAGGCAGTGAGGAGCAGTGAAACAACCCCCTCCCATTGTCCAGGATCAGCCACAGGAAGGAGAAAACTGCAGCTGGGACAAATTGATCCCAACTGCTGATAAATAAGTGTCAAAGCACAAGAGAAAGTTGGTTATTACAGGAGCCTGGGTCTCCAGCTGCTCTTACCTGCAGGAAGCAGACCTGTGCTCCCTCTCCAGTGTCCCACAGCTGCCTAAACGATGGAAGGCCAGTTCAGTGAGGAAAGGTTTTGATTCAGAGCCTCACGGAAGGGAAATATCCTAAAGACCTGACTGGAGGCATTGAGGAGCTGGTGGAAGGGCAGGATGGTCACAATTGGGAAGGATGGGTTGGGGGCAGAAAAAGGACTGAGGACCCTGGAAAGACAGAGGGAAGGAGTCCCCTGGCTTGGTGGAAGTTTGAGGGCAAGGCAAGAACCTCTGTTTCCCAGGATGTCACACAGGAAAGAGCAGTGACAACCCCCAAGCACTGCTGGAGAAGCAAGAGGAAAAGAAAGAGAACTCATGGAAAGAGTCTCGGAGAGCCAGTGGCAGAGGGGAAATCCCCAGCATCCAAACCACAGCTGGAAGAGGTGGCAAACTCATCCAGGGATGATGGGGGAACATCCTGTAAGAGCCAGGCAGAGCATGGAGCAGGTGTTTCACTGACCTAGGGAAGAGAGGGCAGCCCCCAAGCGCGACGCGTTTTACAGCCTTGGTGGAAAATTCCAGCCCCGCATAATCTCCTGGGGTTCCTGTAAGATTGTGACACGGAGAGAGGGACCAAACAGGAAAGAATTAGAGGAAAAATGCCTCTCTTCTGGCAGCCACCATGGCTGTGCCAGGAGTTAGCAGCAGCGGAGCAGCCAGCCCTGCCTCCCCCTCCTCCGGCCGCCTCTATAAACACGCAGGGCTTACTCAGAAGATTAGGAGGGAACAGGGCAAAAGACAACAGAGTCTCTTTTGTAATGAGGAGGGATTATGGCATCAAGTGACCGGCTGCAGCTCCCAAGTGGGTCTCAGGCTCCTTAGCACACCGTGTGGGGCAGATCCAATCCCCCCATGAGCCAAGGGGACACGAGGAGGCGGGCGGTGGCCCGGGCCACAAAGGACCCAGCGGGGACACGTGCGGGACCAAACCTCCCCAGCCTCCAGCACGGCTCAGGAGCCCACGACTGTGAGTATCTGGTCCTCCTAACAGCAGCAGGAGGATCGCTCTCTCCTGCAGAGATCCATCTTCCTGCCTATCCGTGACCTCCTCTGGCTCCATCCCTCTGCTGTGTCTGCTCCTTGTCCGTCTCTGCGATACCTGCTCGGGTCTGTTTGCAGTGGGTGATGCACCTGATGTCCCAGAATCTGGCTTGCTGTGGGCTCCCACAACTGAATTCCAGGTCAGTCGACTTCCAGGTGTGTTGGTTGGTCCAGAGGGATGAGCAGGGGGATGCAGGCAGTGGCAGGCAGCAGCTCCCTGGGTGGGCTCTTCCTGCCCATCCCGACTCCGGTGTGCCGGTGAGCCACCTCCCACCAGGGACCTCAGCCACAAACAGAAAGTGCCAGCTGCCCAGAGACATCCCAGAGCAGCCCAGCACAGGCTGGCAGGTGGGCAGGGAGGTGCCTTAACCATTCAGGGCTGGAGGGAAAAGCACTGGGAAAAGCCCCATATCCCACACGGGAGCAGAACGGAGCAGAGGTGGGCGACATCCATCATTTACATGGACCAGAGCTGGAGTTTTCCTTCTTTGGTAAAAAAGTCAATCTGTATTTGAATTACGCAATGAGGATTCTCCCCGAGCGCTTTCGAGCCCCAAAGCCCAGAGAAAAGAGGCAGCTTTGTGTAAGAGGCCCCAAAAATGTATAGGGTTTTGGGCATGCTTTTCTCTTCTGGACAGCCCGTGTGGCAGTTAAAACCATCATTTCCAAGTCCTGTGCCCAGAAATCCTTATGGAATGGGCACGAGGATTTATTGAAACGGGCATTTGTGCAGCTGGGGATAGGGACAGCTTCTCTGTATCACCCTAAAGAGGGGACTCAGGGACCTGAGTTACGACAGGGAAACCCAAAGGAGGAGCAGCACCAAAAAACCAAACCCAGGACAAAGATGCTGTTTGGCTGAAATAGCCAAAAATCCAGACTTTGCTGGTTTTCTTCACAGCAGCAGCACACTGGGACCTGAGCTGTCTTTACCTCAGTGTAAATCTTTCACTGGGATGCTTAAATGAGAAACAAATGAGGAACATGGGCCCAAACTTACCTGCCTTCAGCTGCTGCAGGGTGTGAACTGTCCCTCGAGGTGCTTCTTCACATCATTTAGGGAAGGGCCCAAGGCCCCATAATCATTAACACTATAACCTTTGTTAAATAGCAATGCCTGCTGACATGTTAGGATTCCGAAATACCAATGCTTTTACCTTGGATAATTATTTCTACCTCAAGGAATCATTCACCCATCTGCCTGGCATGGATAACACTAGTGTTTTGTTGTTTGTTGGGTTAATTTTTTTTTTAAATTCAGGTTTATGCAACTGTGAGTCTGATTATTAATTGATTATAAAGAATTATTTATGCAAGTCAGACTAGAAGTGAAATGGGGATGCTGCATGTCTGGGGAGCATTTCAGGAGCCTCAATGCCTATTTTTCATCCACTATGATTTATTGTGCAGCATATGGTTGAAGGAGAGGGGAGGTGGAGCTGCTGGAATTTGGGCCCTGTGAGGCTGGCCAAACTCCATCCCACAGATCTCCAACAGGGAAGGCTGCTCTGCCTGCAGGACTAGGACCAGCAGAGTGCAGACAGCTATCCTTGCTGGGATGCCTTCATCTGGATCAGTCCCAAGAAATCTTTCTGGGGTTTTTCCTTTCCTTTGGGTTGGTTTATTTTTTTTTCCAGCAGTGTTCCAGGAAGATGCTTCCCAGCAAGTAGGTTTACAGAAACATGTTTGGAACAAAAACTATATTAAGAAAATTACTGGGATAAGCATAAACTTTGGAGTTTGTGACCCTGACATTAATCTTACACAAGTGTTTTGTGGAAGGGGGTGGCACCTGGGCTCTGTCCTCTCCAACCAACCAGCCCCACTTGAATGCTGACAATCAAACACTAAAAACAAAGAGATCAACCAGAAAATACATCCTTGGTCACTATAACCAGCTCAAGGACAGGGAAAAGATTGCAAATTCATCAAATTAATTTCCTGGCATCGATTTCCTCCTGGCTCTCTGTGCCACTGCCTTCATCTTACCTGGCTTTTGATCTCAGCTCATTCTGTTTTCTCCTTCCTTTCCATCTTGCTTGGTGGGACACTTGGGGACGTCCCTGTGTCGTCCTCCTGCTCAAGCTCCAAGCCCTGCTTGTCGTGTGCCTGCACAGGAGCTGCGATGACAGTGACCTACACCAACCGCGTGGCTGACGCCCGCCTGGGCACCTTCTCCCAGCTCCTGCTCCAATGGAAAGGCAGCATCTACAAACTGCTCTACTCCGAGTTCCTCATCTTCATCTCGCTCTACTTCACCATCAGCCTCGTCTACAGGTGAGCACCTTCACACACACGGCCTGGCCTGCAGCAGGACACAGGAGAAACACAGGATTGGGGCAGGGATCCTGCTGGACAGGCACTCGCCACACTCTGTTCACAGGAGGGAAGGGGAGGGAGGAGAAGGGAGAGGGAGAACTGCTTCTGTTTGTCCCTTTTAGGCTGATCCTGAGCGAGAGCCAAAGGCTGATGTTCGAGAAGCTGGCGCTGTACTGCAACAGCTATGCCGAGCTAATCCCCGTGTCCTTCGTGCTGGGTAAGAGCTGCCTGGAATCCAGCAGGGAGGGGAAGGGGAATGGGACAGCATTTCTTCTCCCTGGTTTGGTAGAGCTCTGCAGGCAGGCAGGATTCACTGAGCAGATCCCTCCCTCTCCCTTTGTAAAACTCCTCAAGTGGAATATTTCATGTCACAGCTGTGAGGGTCCCTCAGCACATAGCTGGCACTGCAGGCTCTGGGTTCCAGGAGGGCAAGCTCCAAGTAGCACCAGATATGCCCAGGGAACTTGTGGCTGCCTCATCCGTGGAAGTTTTCAAGGCCAGGCTCGACGGAGCTCTGAGCAACCTGGGCTAGTGGAAGGTGTCCCTGTCCAGAGCAGGGTGTTGGAACGAGATGATCATTAATATCCCTTCCAACCTAAACTGTTCTATTATTCTATGAAACAAAGTATGAAATCCAGACTCCTTTTAGCACGGAGGACTGAATTCCCCTCCAGGCGAGCAGGAGAAGAGAAAAGAAGCAGAGCAGACAGAGCGGGAGGAGGGAGCTCTTTTCAAATGCCTGACTCTCTCAGCTCCCCTCTAGGTTTCTACGTGGCCCTGGTGGTGTCCCGCTGGTGGGCCCAGTACGAGAGCATCCCGTGGCCAGACCGGATCATGAACCTGGTGTCCTGCAACGTGGACGGGGAGGACGAGTACGGGAGGCTCCTGCGCCGCACCCTGATGCGCTACAGCAACCTGGTCAGCGTGCTGATCCTGCGCTCCGTCAGCACCGCTGTCTACAAGCGCTTCCCCAGCATGGAGCACGTCGTGAGGGCAGGTCAGTCCTGCTCCTCGCTGCTCCTCTAGGGGCAGGGGGCTTTGGGAAAGGCTCTCTGGAAATGGGGTGGTTCCCTCAGGGTGGGTGGGGATTCAAGCCCCTTAACTGCTGGCACCCTGAATCTTCTTGGGAGATGCTCCTCAAGGTGCAGCAGTTCCCAATCTGCCCACATCGTCTGGGTTCCCTTGGCAATCCACAGAGATGATATTACTGGCCTCCTACAAAGAAAAGGCACTTCAGGGACACAAATTATCCCATTCTCTACAAGTATCTATGGACACCAGGCAGCTGCACCCTCAGCAGTGCTTTATCTCCCTGCTGACCAATCTGGTCTCATGTGCTGCAGACATCCAAAGTGAAATCCCATTATCCCACCTCTACAACTCAATGTTTTAACAAGGAAACTTGTCCTTCTGCATGTCTCCCAAAGTTCCGAGTCTTTCCTGGAATTTTTAAGGAGAGCCAAGGCAACCACCTGAGACTCAGATATTTTCATTTCAGACCAGATCAGTTCCTTCTGCCCTCTGTGTCCATCCCTCTCCTGTTGCTCTCTCCCACCCAGGCCTCATGACACCAGAAGAGCACAAGAAGTTTGAGAGTTTGAATTCCCCCCACAACAAGTTTTGGATCCCGTGTGTGTGGTTCTCCAACCTGGCTGTGAAGGCGAGGAATGACGGGAGGATCCGGGACAGTGTGCTGCTCCAAGGCATCCTGAATGTGAGTGACACAGGGGACAGGCAACTCTTTGAGACCCTGGGGAGTGGGAGGCACCTGTGTGGCAGATCCTTGACACATTCCAGAACAGCCAGTGCCAGTGGAGGTCTCTAGGATCCAGATGGAAAGCCACAAGGAAACATGTATCTGGAAGAGACTAGGAGAGGTCAAAAACATCCTCAGCAACTGAGGTCCTGTACAAAACCTTGCTATTAAAAACTCTTAGATAGTTTTGGGCAAGAGGCCATGCTCCACAGGCAAGACCTGGCAACAGTCCCTGCCCAGCTGCACAGAAAAAGGCTCTGGAAAAAAAAAGCTCATCTTTCTTGGTATTATGTGCAGAGAAAGTCACATGGTTTCTGTTGCCTGGAGCAGGATTTATCTGCCCACGGAGAGAGAAATCTCCCTCTGGGATATTTATCTATAGACAGGAGAGAGAAATGGATGCTGCTGAGGGCAGTCTTTCCCTCAGCTGTTGGCTGCTCATTTTGTGAGGAGAAACTCTGCTGTGAAGTGTGCTAGGAAGGGATCTTGGGCTCAGGGGGAGACACCCAGGCAGCAGGGAATCCCTCCAGGCTGAGGAATTCCCACGCTGAGACTGAGCCCCCCTTCCAGAGGAGGCATAAGCAGAAGGGAAAGGGCTGGAGCAATGGAGGACAGTGGTCCTGGAGAGGCTCTGTGTCCCCAGCAAGGAGATGGGGAGTTACCCTGACTGGCCATTCCCTTTTCCCTGCTGCAGGAGCTCAACACCCTGCGCAGCCAGTGCGGGAGACTCTACGGATACGACTGGATCAGCGTCCCGCTGGTCTACACCCAGGTGAGAAGGGAATCCCCACACCCATTGCTCCACCACTGCCTGTGCACCTCCCAATTTACACCCACACCTGGAATCCTGGAATGGTTTGGGTTGAAAGAGACCTTAAAGCTCATCCAGGGACACTAGACCAGGCTGCTCCAAACCCTGCCTAACCTAGCCTTGGACACTTCCAGGCATGGGGCAACCACAGCTTCTCGGGAAAACCTATGCCAGGGCCTCACCACCCTCTTAGTAAAGAATTCCTTCCTTGTATCTAATCTAAACCTGCCCTCTATCAGTTTAAAACCATTGTTCTTGTGCTGTCACTGTCTGCCTGTGTAAAAAGTCCCTCTCCCTCCTTTCCATAAGCTCCCTTAAGGTACTGGAAGGCCACAGCCTCCCCAAAACCTTCTCACCTCCAGGCTGAACAACCCCAGCTCTCTCAGCCTGTCTTTGTAGAAGTGCTCCATACCTGACCCACCCATGGAAAACACAGGATACTCGTGAATCCCTCATCCCCCCCTGCACACATCATCTCTCTTCCATAGGTACCTCAGCATACACCCAGCCCAGCCTCCTTTCCCTAACTCACACACATCCACCTCTCCAGAAATAACCTCTGTCCAGGGGTAACAAACCCACACAGGTCCATGGAAGACACAGGAACACAGGGACCCACTCCCTGCACTGCCTTGCAGGCATCACATCCCGGGCAAGATCCCAGGAAGGTTGTGCCAGGCGTGTACTCAGCTGTTTACCAGCCCAGGCAGACACTTTGGCACCAACCTGCTCCTTTGTCTCCTGCAATCCAGCTGCTCAGATAACAGGGATGCCCTTCACCATGAAACAGGAGCTGCTGCTGCTCCTCTGCCAGCACCAGAGTTTAATAGGGAACACATTGGGAAAGCATATTCCTGTTTTGAACCCCCTTGTTTGTATCAAGGGACCACGTGAGAGCCTTGGTTACTTTTAACTTGGAAAGGGGAAGCTCTGGTCCTGTGGTGACACGGAAAAGCACAAAGCTCAGCATAGCCTGAAATCCAGGCAGGCAAATATTAATAAAAGCTCAGCATGAGGAGCAGGAAGGAAGGAGCAAATAGCAATGCCAGGGTTCCCTTCCCGGACTTGGAAGCAACCTGCCAGCATGGACTGAGCCATGAGACAGCTTCCAGCCCATCCAGGATGTCACGTGCTTGCTGCTGCCACTGGCCCGTGACACGTGCACAGATGTCATTCCAGGGACAGCATGGAATGGCACACGGCGTACGTAAAAGCTGAAGGGAAAAGGAGTGTCTGTAGCTTTCTGCAGGGAAATGCTTCCTCCTGCAAAAAGCCTGTCAAAACTGAATCCAAGGCTTTCCAGAGCCTGCCTCTGGAGCTGTGTGGGGTGGAACTGAAGAGAGATGCTGGGAACTCACGCTGCTCTGGTGTGTCCCTTGGCATCCTTCCCAGGTGGTGACCGTGGCTGTTTACAGCTTCTTCCTGGCCTGTCTGATCGGGAGGCAATTCCTGGATCCAGAGAAAGCATATCCTGGCCATGAGCTGGATCTCTTCGTGCCCGTCTTTACGTTTTTGCAATTCTTCTTCTACGCTGGCTGGTTAAAGGTCAGTCCAAGAAAACATGGCTGGAGCTGGAGTCTGACCCAGCCAAGGGTTTTTCCCAGTGTGAGCTCACCAGGAACCCAGCTGTGTTCTTTGATCTATGGGCAACAACAGGAAGCCAAGAGGGGCTGAGGGAAGTGCCAGGTCTTTCTAATTTTCCAACTGTCTCATTCTGGACACCAGCTGCACTTTTCCTAAGCTTTAGTCCTGACTAGAGGGAAAAAAGGAGCTCCTGAAGGTGCAGGAGGGCTGTGTGAGCAGGGGGGAGTTATTATAAATTCCAATGTGTCCGAGCCCCTGGGATGCCTCCACTTTTAACCCACCCCCCGTTTGGGAGGAAAAACATGGCTTGGAATTCAAGGGACATCACACCTGACTTCTCCCTGCAGGGAAAGGGGCGAGGATGACAGTGGTCACCTTCACTGTGTGCTCTCCACATGCAGGTGGCCGAGCAGCTCATCAACCCTTTTGGGGAGGACGATGATGACTTTGAAGCCAACTGGCTCATCGACAGGAACCTGCAGGTAAAGGGGAGGAAGCTCCTCCAGGTGAGCCTCAGCTGAAGAGGAACACCAAGGCAGGACAGTGACCAAATTCTCCTGCAGCACCTCTGCGCCCACCTCCCTGCCTGCGATGGGACAGATCCTCCCAATCCACACCAGGGAATTTGGGGCTGCTGGCATAGCTTTGTACTCAGAGGGCGACTGCAGCCTCAGTCTGTGCTCTGGCATGGGATGGATCCAGGCTGCTCGTTTCAGGCCTCAGCTGCCTTTGAATGACACATCATTCCTGCCTCTACTGGGCTTTCCTACCCTGTGTCCCTCTAAAACTGCCTCCCCTGCTTTCTGCCATGCAAAAACTCCACACCTCCAGCCCTTCTGTCCTAGTGAGCCTGTTGCTTTCCTGTCTCCTCCAGCACCATATTCCTTCCAGTTAATCAAATCTCTGTGTGAGAAACAACCCAAAAGACAGGAAACCACAGCAACCCCAGTCACTTGCCTGGCTTCCGTGCTGCACCGCTTCCTCCGTCTCTGTGTTCCTTTGTCCCCCGATAACAGGCACACAAAAGACTGCTCACCCCATGAGACATTCCTGCTGTCCTCCACAGGTCTCCCTCATGGCAGTGGATGAGATGCACCAGGATTTACCCATTCTGGAGAAGGATCTGTACTGGAACGAACCCGATCCCCAGCCACCCTACACCGCAGCCACTGCCGAGTACAAGCGCCCGTCCTTCCTGGGCTCCACTTTTGACATCAGGTGAGTGCAGGGACAAAGTGTCACACACCACCTGGATCAGGCCTTGTGTAAGACATTACACTTGAGGAGCTTTTAGGCTTATCCACAACAGCCAACATCCTCCATGGAAGAGGATAACTCTGACCTCTCTCCCCTACTCACCTGTGGATGAGCATCCCTGTTTTGGGGGCCTAAGAGCAATACAGGGAGAAGCCTGCAACTGGCAGCAGCATTCCCAGTACTGCCAGCCTCTCCAGGAGATCCCCCCCCTCCCTCTGTGGCTGCATAACATCCTGCTTTGCCTTTCCCAGCATGCAGAAGGAAGAGATGGAGTTCCAGCCCCTGGAGCAGATTAAAGAGAACGAGGAAGCCAACCACTCCACTCCCTTGCTGGGACACCTGGGCCGCCTCCTGGGTGTCCAGTCCCCGAACTTCTCCAGGTCCTCTTCCCGGATGAACCTGCTGCGCCGGCGGGGAGATCCTGCGTCGCCTTTCTCCCATTATACCTACCAGGACATGGGGAAATCCGGAAGCCCTTGCGGCATCAACCAGCCAAGGGCAGACTCCCAGGAGCAGTGGGACAGCGAAGAGGGAAAACTGAGGGAGTTTGATGCCTTCATGTCCACCCCGTTTTATGAGAGGCCTGGGTTCTACAGCGCTCCACAGACGCCCATCAGCTCCATCCCCATGATTTTCCCTTCCCGACGCCAAGGGCGCAAGAAGCCGCCGGCGCTCTCCAGCATCGCCGCGTGCTCCACTTCCCTTCGGGATGTCATTGTCAATGCCTCCCCTTCCAGGGCCAGCGACGTGGACAAGAGCCAGAGCTCCCTGGGCTCTGCTGCAAAGGAAACCTTTGTTTGGCCCACGGAGCGGAGCAAAGGTCCTGACTTCATGGCTGTGACAGTAGAAGAAGGAAAGAGCAGCTCCAGGGAAGCTACCACCACGGGAAGCCCAGGAGCACAGTCCACGGCATCCAACAGCCCAAAATTCCCCTTCCTGGCAGAGTCCCCGGAGCATGAGAAGCAAGGCAGCTTCAAGAGTCTGAAGAGCTCCAAAGCCTCACGCCCACCCTGGCTAAACCTGGAGAGCACAGCCTCAGGCACTCCCAATTCGGAGCATTCCAGTGCCTTTCACACCCCCAGTAACAAAACCCCTGGAGGCAGCACCTCCCTCTGCTTCTCCTTCACTCCCGTCACCTCTCCAGTGCTGGAAAGGTCCCACAAGGGGAATCTGGGCCCCGAGGCTCGCAGCCTGAGTTTGGAAGATGCAGCCAGTGCTCCAGACCAGCACCCAGAGGTTTCCAGGAACATGAGAGACACTGGGAATGGAAACAGTAACCCCCCGGCTCCAAAAGAGCCCAGGAGAGCGGAAAGTCCATCCCCCAACGACTCTGGAATCTCCCTAGCCGAGGGTGACTATGTGGGGCTGATGGAGGTGATCCTCGAGGCCAGTGAAAGCCCAGGGGAGGAGCAGATGGACCAGTACAGCTAAAGGGGATGCCATGGATCCATGGAATACCTGCGTTATCCTGGCACTCACCCAAACAGAAGTGCTGGACATGCAGCTGGAGCCCGGCCTGGGCTAAAACCAGCATTAAGGACACGCTGGTCAGCAGGCACAACTCATGTTGCAACAAGAACAAAAGCACCAAAAAAACCCAATTTGTAGCAAAAGAACAAGACTAAGTGTTAAATATCGCAGGTACCAGCCTGAGCAGCCAGGTGTAGCCCAGAACAGGAGCACCGTTAACGTGGCTATTTCCCTCCTCTTCCTCACAGCAAGAATGAGAACCTGAGCTTCCAAGTCTCAGGCAGGACTTGCACTCCTAACAAGATACTCCAGGGAAAAGTAAGGGACTGAAGCAAGTCCCATCACTTGTGATGCAGACCCACAGTGCTTCTGCCAGTCCCATCTGGCTGGTGTTTTCCAGTACTGGGAAAGTACTGGAATAAGGCAGGGTAAAGACCTACCAGCACAGGCAGCTGCAGCATCCACGTTGCTTCCTTCTCAAGTTCCACATCCCCCCTGCCACAGATTTGACAGCGCTCAGAGAAAGTTGGTTGGCAGCAGACACCACTCAGCTGATTTTTACTGCCCACCCTCAGAAAATAAAAGTTAGGCTCAAGCCCAGGACCTTGGTTTCGTTTCCTCATTTTAGTTCCCTGCACGGAATTTAAAGAAACCACAGAGCTTTTCCTACTTCTGCCTTCAGCAGCAGCTGCAAATCCCCCATGTCACACGACAAATTGACCTCCCACTGCCTCCACTACAGCTGCGTGCTCTGCCTCCAAACTAAACAGGAAAAGCCAGCTGGAACCAAGTCACTTTATTGGCTGGAGGGCAGTACATAAAACACCGAGAGAGGGGGATATTTGGTACAGAGTATGGAACTGTTTATCTAGGTAGCTGAAGCTGCATGCACGGCTGGCTGGACAGTAAGTAGGAGTCCCACTGAAACCCACAGCGTGGCTCTTGGCAAGGCTTCAGCTGTCACAGTCCCCGAGGGTGTGCTTGTCGAAGAGATACTCTGCCATGCCGTATTTGGGGGCCCCCATCTTGCGCAGGTTGGTCACGTGGTCACCCAGCTCCTTGATGGCTTTCACCTGCTCATCCAGGTAATGGGTCTCAATGAAGTCACACAACTGAAAGGGAGACCACAGGTTTAAATCCAGGCCCAAAATGCTACCAAGGCTCTCTAGGGAAAGGAGAGGATGCAGAATTTTCAAGCTGAGAGGAAGCAGCCTCTAAGTTTTGTTTCAGAGCAAGATCAAAGTGAGCCAGGCTTACGAAGGCTCACTCGCTCCAGAACCCTGCAGAGCCAAGCAGGTCAGGAAGCCTCTCCTCTTCCTCACTGCAGGAAGCATTAGCCAAGCTCCTGAACACATTTAGACTCTCCCACTGCACAGCAAACTCCCAGAGGTGTAAATCCTCACTGCTGTTTTTAACAAGTCCCTCTAACTTAGGCAGGACAGTTCCAAGAGTGCTTGGATTCTCACACTCTTCCTGACATTAAGCAACCTCAATCCAGCCTTGCAAAAAACTTCCATCTACAAAGAATTCCACGTTTTCAGACACTGTTCTGAAACGTCAGTGACAGCTTTTAATACTCCAAAGCAACTCCAAAATTTTGTGGCAAAAAAGCCTCGTGACAAAAAGCCTTAAAAAGAAGGAACTCAACCCCCTCAGAAACTGTCTCCATAGAGACTGTTCACAGACACACTTCAGAGGGAATAAAGCGGGTCCCTGCCACCTTAAAAATCCTCCTGGAAGGACAGCAAGAACCCCACCAAAAGGCTTTGGAAGGGCTGCACCCCTGGCTCACACCTTTTTTCACCTTTAACAGCATCAGGGACACACAGCTCAGCCCTAAACCCACACAATTAAAAGACATATAGTTGGACAGCCACGCTGATCCTCAGCATGCACTTACGTGTGGGTCGTTCTTTTCGGTTGCCAATTTGTGCAGTTCTAGCAGTGATTGGTTCACGTTTTTCTCCAGGTGCAGGGCACACTCCATGGCAGTCAGGCCATTCTCCCAGTCATCACGGTCTGGCTTCTGCAAGGGGAAAGCACAGGACGTGTTTTCTGTGAGAACCCACAGACCAGCACGGTGCAGAGTCTTTAGGTCACTCCCCTGTTTTAGACCAAGTTTAGGCACTTATGCGAAGTCAAAAATGTGAAGTGCATTCTCGGAACAGAACTGGGTGAACCCTCGAAGTCCCACTTCTCAAAACACTGCACAGAGCACTTCTGCTGTTAAATTTAATGACGGTGATGAACCAGTTGGCTTCTGGTTCTGCCCTCACCCCACAGCAAGCAAACTGGGGCTCAGCACCTCTCCTCATACAAGAAGTACTTTTCATTAGTCAATCAGCACAGATCATCAAATTACTACACATCTCAAATTACTGTGCCTCTCCAGTGTCAGCTGCTGCTCCTTCCAGGGAGGACCCAGAGGAAAATCCATCCCCTTCCAGCTAGGGACAGCCCCTAGCTCACCTTGATGTCCTGCAGGAAGATGCGCCCACCCCTCTGGTTCTGCAGCTTCATCAGCTTCTCAGCGTGCTCCCGCTCCTCGTGAGACTGATGCAGGAAGTACTTGGCAAAGTTTTTCAGGGCCACATCATCCCGGTCAAAATAGTAGGACTGAAAAATAAAGAGTTCACAGGCTCAAAACCCCTGCTTCAGGATGGCTGTGGTCCAAGCCCAGGCCAGCAAGGCAGTGTGAAACAACTCCCCCCTTGGTATCATTCGATTTTTCCAGCTAGGATTAAATTTTAACCTGTATCCCTACCAAGGGCACAAATAAATGGTGTTTGTGTCCTTGGCTCAGTTTTGAAGAGACAAACAAAACAAAAACCACCAAACCCTGACATCCTACAGATACCTCTTCTGAGCACCATGAAACTGCAGCCTTGAAAAGCCTTTATCAAGGACAAATCTTCCCTTTGTTTGCCCAAGCTTGTTTACAATGATCACATTGCAAGTCAGGGTCACGACTTGCAACACCAGGTAAGGGTAAGCCAAGAACTTTTAGGTACTTCTGCAATAAAGCTCTCTTGCTTCCCTAGGCTTTCCAGGGATTAGACTAAGGAATACACTTTCGATCTTTTTTCAGGGAAAAAAAAAGCCACATTTAAAATACAAGAGATAAATGAAACTAAAATATGAATTTAGCAGCAACTAAAATATGAATTCAACAGCAACTACTCGCTTGAAAGCCAAAAAAACCCTGTAACAGCAGTTACACACAGCTTGTTTATTCCTTGGTCAGAGCCATTACCAGGATTCAACGGAAAGTTCTGTATCAACTGCCAATTATTTACCAACCTACTACAGAATTCTCTGCTCTTAAACCAGCGGCCTGGAGGTTCAAGGCAAGACACTGGTGCGTGTGTACCACTATCACTCACAACAGGCCCCAGAAACAAATTAACACGGAAAAAAAGCGGCAAAATACGTGCTACAACACAGCACAGAGGCACTAGGAAGTCTCAATGTCTCAGCATGCCCAGAGCACCAGGATTGCTACACAGAGGTCAGGGGACGGCTAAAACTGGCGCCTCGGGCCAAAGGAGACATGTAAACACAAGGCCCAAGGAAACCGCGGATTCCTACCGATTCCTGGAGGAAAAGCCGCGCCTGGGAGGCGAGCACGCCTGCGGGAAAGGTGCCAAGCGCGCCTCGTTCGGCACCTCCCGCCACCCAGCCCGGCCCCAAGGGCAGAGCCGCCGGCGAGGCGCTGAGCGGGGCTGATAACGGGGCCGCCAAGGGCAACGGCCGCGGGCCCGCGGAGGGGCGAGATAAAAGCGCCTCACCTACACCCTGGGGACGGCCCAGACGGGCCTGGAGGCGGAGGGGGGAGGAGGAGGTGGAGAAAAAGGAGGAGGAGGAGCTGGGCCCGCAGGCACCGCCCGGCACCCAAGAACCCCCCGCAGGGCCAGGCCCTCGTGCAGCCCCTTTATCCCTCACAGGACCCTTCCATCACCCCGCCGCGCCCGCTGCCCCGGCGGCCCTCACCATGCTGAGGTACACGTAGGACGCGTAGAGCTCCAGGTTGATCTGGCGATTGACAGCGGCCTCGCAGTCCTGGTGGTAGTTCTGGCGCACCTGAGAAGGGGGCGCTGCCATGGCTGGGGTGCTCCGGTGGCTGTTGCGGTGACTGTGTGGGCGGTGGTGATGGGGGGCGCGGCGGGCCCGAGCGCGGCCGGTTCCGTCCAAGCACTGTTGACGCAGGAACCCGCTTCGCTCCGCCGCCGACGCGCTTTGAGGGCCGCCTGGCCGCCGACGCGCCTTTTATACCGGCGCGCGCCAGGCCACGCCCACAAGNATGTTGGAAAATCCAACCCAAAAATCACCGAATCCGCCCATTTCCCCCCAAAGCACTCTGCCAAGCCCGCCGCCAAAGCGTGTCGCACGTCCTACATCCCTCCGGGGACGGGGGCTCCGCCGCTGCCCCGGAAGGTCTGTGCCAATGCCTGACCGCCCTCTCCGTGAGAAGAAAAAAATTCCTAAAATCCAAGTTAAATTCACAAAAAGGCGGCCAAATGTCAAAAACTGAGCCTGTTGGTAATGAGATGACTATTTTGGCTGCTTTTGGTGATAGCCCAGTCGCTCAGTGTGTTTATTTTCAATAAACATCGGGTTCTTCAGTCATTCAGTGCAATTATTAATTTACAATAAGCACTGGAGTCTTTTAGTTTCTGCTTTCTTAAGTTTTAACCAGATTGCAAGTGACTAGAAACTTAAACTGAGATCATCCCATAGCCCTGAACTCCCCAATCTAGGCTTTTCCCAAGCCAATGCTCAATCCTGGTTTTTCCCAAGCCAATGTTCCTGCTGAAATCCATCAGAAATACAATTTACTGAGCCTGTAAACGCAGCATAAATAATTTTTCCTCCACGTGCTGAGCCTGTAAACTCAGATTAAATATTTTTTCCTGTATGTATTGAGACCGTAAACTCAGATTAAAGAATTTATTTCCTCTCACCAGCTCCTTCTACACATTTTTATCCGATTTATGACCCTTCCCGGCATTGTGAGATGTCCCACGCGTGACTGCACAAGTGCCTGTGAGTGGGTAAAGGGCAGCACCAGAGCACTTTTCCAGACACTCCAAATGCCCCGGAGGGAACAGGGAGCCTCGGCCTCCCTTTGTTTCAGGGTTTTCTGCCGCTCCTGTCGGTTAACCATCACAAGTAATTAAGATCTATAAGATAACGTGGGTCATACCTATGCTTCAGCAGGCTGCCAGGTACATTTCAAATCTCCTGTTCTCCTCCCACATAAATGCTTATGTAAAGGAAAAAAAAAAAAGTTGTAGCTGCTGGGCAGAGTCTTTTTTAATTTTTTTTTCTTTATTAGTGTGTTCACAGTGGAGTGTCCTCACAACAGGAACATCAAACAACAACCCTCCATAATTGCGAAGTTTGTAACAGGAATATTTCCTCTGCAGCTCGGACAGTCTGTGCCACCCGTGATCGCACGTCAGTAGGATTAGGGAAGTCCCAAATTCTGCTTTCTGGAGTTGCACAATGCACATTGTGTCCGATGACAGCAGATTTACATGGGCAGGAGAGGAAACACGGGGTTGCACAGCCGTGGGGGTCATGTCTTGGTGACCAAGGTGAAGAATTCACCACTCTGCTCTCATACGGGATCAGGTTCAGCTATTCCCAGATCTTTCCTGCCTCAAATTACTGCTTTAATTTCCAATTTACTTCAGATTGTTTCCTCGTGGCTCGGTTCAGGCCTCCTTTTATCTTGCGCTGCTCTTCATGAAAATGCATTTAAAATAAAATCCATGAATGGTTTGGGTTGGAAGGGACCTTAAAGATCATCTTATTCCACCCCCTGCCATGGGCAGGGACACCTTCCACTATCCCAGGCTGCTCCAAGCCCCGTCCAGCCTGGCCTTGGACACTGCCAGGGATCCAGGGGCAGCCACAGCTCCTCTGGAAATCTATGCCAGGGAAGAATTTCTTCCTAAATGTAAATCTCACTTGATGGAAAGCCCACCCTGAGTAAGGTGATGCTTTTAGCATCCCAAGAATGCCTTTAAAGTCCTTTAGGAAAAGATTCTTTACTGTTTAGGATGAAATTCTTCCCTCATTTTAGTACCTTTTTATCCCCAACATTCCCAGCTGCCCAGGGCCTGCCCCATCCTCTCAGCAGCGTGTGTGGATTTTGAATTCATGTCCCTCTCAGCTGCTTTCTTGGGCTAAAGTAGAGGCATGTTCATGCTGCCCACAGGCAAAATCAGTGTATTGTCTGCCTACACAAGCTTCAAATTGTTGAAGACAACCCCTGTTTTCCCTTGGATGATATCCCATCAGGAACAATGGAGCAAGCTCTCTTGTTGTTTACAGCTCAGCTACTGAGGCACAGACCCCAAAATCTGCCGATTTAGGGATAGTAAAGCTGAGCTCTAAGCATGCAAAAATAATCAGAGCTTCTTTGGTGAGTGTCTGCATATGATACAGAATGTTATTAGGTCAGAATAGAAACTTTCCAAAGGGAAAGTTTCCATGACTCCTACTCCCTCTTTAATATCATTTATCCTGATTCTACGTGTGCCCTTCTCGTGCACTTCTTTTCCAAAGGGGCAGAAAACAGGACTCCTGAACAAATACTGGACAGTATTTGCCCAAAGTAAATTCTGAGACAGATTTTTGCTGATACAGTCCCTGAGCAAAAACCTCAGCATGTGGCTTAGGCATCCAGTTTGACCTTCAGTGACAGGGCTGCCTCGGTGTGAGCAGAGAGGGAGCCAGACTGCTCAGGAAAGCACAGATTTCATTTCTCACCTGTAGAAATAGTTCACCTCTAGCTTTAAAACGCTTGGTTTTGCCTTGCTGGTTTAATGGCCAGAATAATAACAGCTCCCAGTTAAAAATCAACAACTGCTCCAATTCCAGTAAGCGAGAAAGTGCTGAATATGCCTCAAATGTAAAATCAACAAAAAATACAGTAACCTTTTTTCCTCCCCACCCCCAAAGCTCAAAGTCCTGTAAATAAGAGAAATTGCATCCAGTCAAATATTTGTTATGGAGAACCTCCACTCCATCCACAAACTTCAGTGTCATTCAGCTTCCAGGCTTTATGTAAACACAAAAGCGACTCTAAACTTGGCTTCAAGGCTGATCATGTGTCTGGAAATTTGACACTGGTCTCAACCGTGAGTTTTGAAAGCTGTTTACTAAAAACATCTGGGCTCCACTTGCTCTGGGAGTTTAACTGAAAACTCCTTCTTGTGGCTCCTTGGGCAAAACATTCGGTGCAAACTTTTCAGTTTGTTTCTTTTTAGGTGCCCGAATTTTTCCAAGTGGGGAAGCCGGGATTTAGGCAACCAGTTTTCACTGGGTACTCAGAGCACAGAATGCAAATGGCTGGGGTGCACAGAGCTGCTGATTCCTGGAAACACTCTCCAAAGGGAGAGAGACAAAGGATGTTTGAAGTTCTGCCGGGAAATGTGCTTTGGAGACTGAACACGAAGCTGTTTTTGTACAGGAAAAAAGTCCCAAACACAGATTAATCTGTAGCAGTTTGTACTACAGGATTTTGTAGACAAGGAATATAAAATCCTCTTTTAGACAGACAAAATTCTTCTAAGTTGTGATACAGGTTTTTGTTCCCTCTGGCGTATTTTTACACACAGTCTAAAGAAAATGCTGTAGGAGTTTACAATTACCTAATTTGCCCAGAATACCCTTCAATTTATTTTTATTTCTTTTACAAGCCTTGTAAAAATACACTTAGAGCCACGAGAGTGAGGAAGAACAACGTTAATAACACAGTAATTCTGTCAGCATGGCCACAAGCAGGATCTGGTGAATTTACTTGGATGTATCAGCCCTTTTTTAAACTAATTTCCAGACTGACCCCTTTATCTGTGAGGGTAAAGCTCCATCTCTGATTCCAAAGGCAGCCTGTGCCCCAGATGCACGTACAGGAGCTTTCACAACACGGAATTGCCAAGCTGCAAAAGCCACAATAAGTTTGATGTTGACATTCCAGCACAGGCCGCAATCCACAACATTTGCTCTACTGTCATGATCCTCCCGTGGTGCCATCCACCTTTTTCTTCCCCCTCTCAGATTTACAGAGTGTTAAAAAACACTCTGGGGTGGGGATCATGCCTGTCCCCTGTTTCTGTTTTATTGAACTTTTTCTTCAAATACTGTACAAAAATTGCAAATAGACCACCCATCTAAAGTCAACAAGTACGGGGAAATTTCGCAATACACCACAAAAATCACCTCCTTCCTAGCATGAATTCCCCTGGAAAACACTGGTGAGTGTTCAAGCCCTCAAGGATCACCAGGCAGCTTTCATTCTGGATACACGGGTGAAATGTTGTTTTTTTAAAGAAGTTTTACTTGGGAATCAAAGAGACAAACAGGTTTGTCCCCCCTGAGGCCATCAGGTAATTTTGTGAGGATGCACAAAGGTGTTCCTTAGACTTAGTGCAGCACTGAGTTTAAACAGACACTAAATCTCTCAGAAGAGGCTGCTTTTATACTCAGCCACCCAAAAAAGGATGGGCAGCAAGTGCTTTCAAGCATGAGGAGAAGAAACAAGCTTTTACAAGGAGCTGGCAGTTAAAGGACGTGCAGCAGCCTGATAAAACAGCACAAAAACAAGCAGTGGCCCATGGCTGATCTCTGTCGGGCAGGATGGGCGGAGGGGCACCCCCAAACTGCTGAGCAGGTCTCTCCAGGAACTCATTCCAGGCCTTATTCAGAGGAAGTGAAGGGATTAAACCGATGGAGAGGGATGTTCTCAGCAGAGGTGAGGCACGGGGAGAGTTTTCTCCGGGAAAAGCTGGTTCCTGCTGTGCTGTGCTGCGAAGGGACACTGAAAACACCCCTGTGGTTCATGCAGAGGTCCAGTCACAACTCCACAGCTTCCACACCCATCCACCTTTCCTGCTGGGAGTAACTTCCTCCTAAGCCACGTCCAGGCCCTTGGCATCAAGGTAAAAATACTGAAATACTGAAAAATACGACTGGTTCGGGCTGGGGGCTCAAGTTGGGCCTAATCCTCTGTGTGCTGCTTGTGGAGCAGCCAGGCAGTGCTGAAGTGTGGAGTGGTATCCCTGCAAAGTCACCTCTGGATGAGCTGCACACAGCTCCTTCCTCAAGGGAAGCGATCCAGTGGTGCCTCCCCTGCACAGTGAACAAACTGGGGGGGAAAAAGCAAGGAAATTGCACAGAGAGAGGAATAAAACAGGGAAAACCGTCTCCGTTGGGGCAAGACGTGGCTGTGACACTCATAAATACGGGGACCACGCTGAGGTCGTTGTGTTCAGCTCAGCAGATGCTGGGCCGTGCCCACAGCTATCAGCATTCCAGCAGGCAATAAAGCAGTGACACAGAGGCCACCCACTCGGTGGCACAGGGAGATAACGGGGCAGGGCGGCCACAGGAGCCCCTCAGCAATCTCATGGGGCTGTTTCCACGCTCTGCTGGGCTGGGCAGAACCCCCAACCCCACACAGACCACCCTGGCCATCTGGGCTCGTGCCCAGCGTCCTGGGAAGGTGTTCTCCCTAAAAGCTGTGGAGGCAAAGCCCTCAGAGTCCCCTCAGACAGCAGCCGGAGGAATGCTCTGCCTGGCCTGAGGGATCTTCCACCCAGTTGCTCTGTGAGTAGCTCGCTCAGTCATGCGTGGCCACAAACCTGTCTAAATAGGCAGCGATGACCAAGACTGAAACTCAAATCAGGAACTTTCCAGTCTGACAAGTTAAAAAAAAAAAATATATATTTTCACCCCACACTTGCTCAGCAAAGGCCAGGCCCTTCCTTGCCTGGTGTTTTGTGCTCTTGGTTCCTTCTAAAAGCCTCTGAGAAGGGACACAACCCACAGCAGGCTCAGAGCAAAGCAGCTGAAATAATCCCACAGCCAAAAAGGGGAGACTACACTCCTCACACAAACACCCCCGCAACTCATTTGTCTCTTTTCCCTGTCTCCAGCCACCCCGCTGACCCCCTAGTGTGTGTCTGCAGGCCATGAACTTGGCAGAAAACATCATTTTTGGCCAGTTTCTAGGGCTGGCCTGGCCCTGGATGGGTCTGAAAGCTCCAGAGTCACGAGGAGCTCAGTGACTTGAGGGCAAAGTGTGATCAGAGAGAATTTGGCCAAGATGCCAAGACCCAGAGGAGCAGGGAGGATGTTCAGTCAGGCCCCGAAGGGAACAGTTCTCTGACAAAGCACTTCTCCAGTCAGGAGGTGCAGGTTGAGCAATGGGCTGACACCAGCTGAAACAACAGGGAGGGAGCAGTGGGATGTAAAACCACGAGGATACCTCTGAGGTCACCAAGGAAAACAGAGTTTCTGACTGGGAAGAAAAAAGAAGCCAGAATTGCAGCATTGTTACCTAATCCGGGAAACTTTGTTCAACCAAGAGCAGCAGGCTCAGCATGACCACACAAAAAAAGCTCCCAGGCTTTTATTGGAATTCCTGAGTGCCTGCATGCCTGCCTCAGCCAGGTTTAACTAGCAGTGGATTCTGCCTGGAAAAGGAAATTCTCACTTTATTCTCTGCCCATGTTTATTCTCATCTACTCTGGAGTCACCAGGCCCTACTTCCCTCCACATAAATATAAGCATTTCAAGAGGAACAGTGAGGTTGTCAGCCCTGGAAACAAAACATCCACTTCCAGAGTTTTCTGCTGGAAACCCTTCCCCTTTGGATTGCCAGCCTTGCTGTGGTGAAAAATTTTGTCACAAAATTCCTCAGGCAGGAAGGGTTCAATCCTTTCTTGCTGTGTTCCAGAGGACAGGAAAGCAGCTGGATCCAGAGAAAGGAGGACTTCCTAAACTTATTTCAACCTAAACTGCCCCAGGGTCACATCACAGAACACAGCCACACATAGGCCTGCAGTGACAAGGATGGGAACACAGCTGGGAATTGCAGAGACTGGAAAAGAAGGAGCAAGGGGACTGAGAATCTGTGTTTTTACAGCCACATTCAGCGTGAGAGTGCACAGAGAGGCCGAGGAATAGGAAGAGAAAGTGACACTACCATTACTTTAGATCCTCTGGAAACTTTCTCTTCTTGTTCCAGGTCCTTCAGAAGTGGGTTTTTCCAGAAGTAATTGGGACAAGATGGTTCTACCCCCTTCCCCATATGACCCTCGGCCATAACCAGACAGATCTCTCTGTTTCAGGCAGTTCCTGCTTTCCTATCAGGTGGGAGGATCAGGATTGAGCAACAGCACCTCCAAAAGCAACCAGACCTCGAGGGAGAGGAGCTGGGAAGTGGGTGGGATCTCTTCCCAACCATCACATGACGGTTTTTTTCATCCTCCTCCTTGAGAATGAGATAACATTCCATTTTCAGACAATGTACTCTGCCTGATTATCTACATTAACCAAACTAAGACAGTCATGATTCATTTAAAAAGCATCTTTTTCTTCGCCTGCAAAAACTTGTGTTACACCGTAAATCAGTGAATAAATGAAAGGTTAATTAGCTGTGATTTCAGTTCAGTTGCTCTGTGAGGGATGCTGTCCTTTCCAGCTCTCTCCATGAAGATTTCAGGAACTTTGTTAACATTCCCATTGTGTTCTGGCACTAAGATTACAGTCGACAAGCAGCGCACCGAGAGGCTGGTCGCAACTCCCAGCACCCTTCCAAGGGACACTTCCACCCCATCTGCCTGCCTGAGGCTGCCTGGAAAGGGAGGAATCTCCCTTCTGTGTCCCACAGCTCCTCTGGCTCACTGTGACCTGGCAGGGGAAGGGAAAGGAAGGGGAGAGGGGAGGACAGCAACCAAGAGAAATAGGGATACCAGGGAAAATCCCGGGCCTAGGGTGTCAGGAGACAGGCAGAGAGCTGGAAGAGGGGTGGACGGAGAAAGGAAAGGCAGCTGAAGCCATTTGCCTTTTACAGGCTTTTCTAAGACAGGGAACGTCAGAAAAGGGAAGGGAAGAGAGAAGGGAGAAGGGGAGAGAAGAGAGGGAAGGGAAGAAGGGAGGGAAGGAGAGGGAAAGGGAAAGGGGAG
>VWZT01006482.1:272265-297627 GCA_013397055.1 Pachycephala philippinensis
CCCGCCCTGCGCTGCCCCCTCGCGGGCCAATCAGCGCGCTCCGTGCGGCGTTGCCCCGGGGCACGCTGGGAGTTGTAGTCCCCGCGGCGCGGCGGGACGGCGGAGCGATGCTTACCGGCGGCCTCTCCGCGGTTCGGCGGGGGCGGCTCCAGCACTGTTGTCTCGTCACGGACACTCGGGGAGCTGCAGGGTGTTTTCCGCCATCCCGCAGAGCTGCCGGGATGCAGCGCCGCGCGCATCGGGCATCGGTGGCGCGTGGGGATGACGTCAGCGGAAGGCGCGGGCGGGTGTCATGGCCGTGAGGGAGCTGTTCTTTTCTGAACCCCCTGAGGCGGGGGAATGAGGGAGGGCGGTGTCCAGTGCGGTGTAAAGAGGAGCACGCATTGAAATAATCTCAGTGGAACCTGTGCCCAACACAGGGTGTTGCAACAGAAGTGTCAAATTGCATCTTCAGTTTTAAAAGGCATAGGCACACACACAACATTTGCTTCCTCTGAGAAATCACCATTTCCAGTGTTTAAAAAAAATCCTGATTATCGCAGATTCACCGACTGGTTCGGGCTGGAAGGGAACTTAAAGACCATCCCATTCCATGGGCAGGGACACCTTCCAATAGCCCAGATTGCTCCAAGCCCTGTCCAACCTGGTCTTGGACACTTCGGAGATGGGGTAGCTACAGCTTCCCATTGAAATCCATTCCAGTGCCTCACCACCCTCGCAGGGAATAATTTCTTCCCAATATCCCATCTAAACCCACCTTCTGTCAGTTTGAAGCCATTCCCCCTTGTCCTGTCACTCCAGGCCCTTCTCCAAAGTCCCTCTCCAGCTCTCCCTGAGCCCCTTTCACTGGAAGGGGCTCTGAGGTTTCCCTGGACCCTTCCTTTTTCCAGGCTGGACATTCCCAGCTCTCCCAGCCTGTCAGTCGTGTGTTCTTTGGATATGTGAGAGAAAGAAAAAGAACCCCAGGGCAAGCCAAACTCGCTATCAATGTGTGTGTTTTGTAACACTGCCAGCCCCATAACCACCAACAAGCATTTCGTAACACAATTAAGCAGAAATAAAAACCTATTTACGTTGTGGGAAGGGAAGCAAGGGCTTGTGGTCTAGAGGCAAAAAGAGATAATGGGAAAATATATGAAAGTGATGAAATCGTCCAGAAAGCAAGATGAGAAGATTTTTGGTGAGGGCAGAACAGGCCATAAAAATATGCTAAAATATATATAAATGATACTCATTTCTCTGTAGAGGGTATGGCAGAGCTGGCTGCCAAATAAGGGAAGTATTTTCCCCTGTACAAAAGCTTTTAGTTTTCCAAGTGTAAAATTAAATGCTGTATCTGATTCTGGGATTTCTCACAAATATTTTGTGTGTTTACTTTCCTGAGGCTGATTAATTCTTAAGCAGCTGATGAAAAGCAAGCTAACAGCATTGTTTTTAAATATTCAACCCCAAACATCTTTAGATTTCCCAAGCAATTCCCCTCACACTTTTTTTTTACCTGAAACTTGAATTTGAATTGGGCTCAGTCTGCTAAAAAAAATAAATTCTGGGTATTAATTTAACCTTCCCAGACAAAGCACCTAATTCAACCCTAACTTTGCAAAAGTTAATACACATTTCTGCTGATGCCAGGATAAATTCTCGGCAGGGCAGACAAAGGCAGCCTGGATGAGCAGTATGAATTCCAAAATTTTAGGTAGTTACCCTTGAGTGAGGTAACACGAATCTGTCTAAAATGGGATTAATAAACAACCCGATTTTTACCACCCCCAGAGGGAGAAATTTCTTTCCAATATCCAATCTAATCCTTCCCTTCTTGAGCTTAAAGTAATTTAAAGCCAAGTGTTTAAAGGGTGGCCACAGAGAGGACAAAGTCTCTTCACAAGGAGCCTTCAATCTGTGATGCCATCTTTTGTATAAGAATTAAAAAATAGGGAGGAAAGAGAGGAGAAAATGGCACTGACACGCAAAATGCAACTTTTTTTGTTTCCCACAGCCCTGGGAATTTTAAAGCCAGAACCGTAGCCCAACCTGAATTTCACAAGTGGATGCTATTTTTAGAGAAGAAAAATAAATCATTCACAACCTCTTTTATATTGCATATTTTCATATCTGGCAGCACCATACAAAAGAAAAAAAAAAAAAAAGAGAGGGGAAAATCTGCTCTGGTTTCATTCATTGCAAGTAATAAAATCCACACATTAATAATACAGTAGGACTTTTCTTAAGGAAAAAAAAAAAAGCTTTTTTTTCGGAAGGCACGTCAAGAATTTCAGGAATACTTTATATTTAGGAATAGATAAATGAAAGTGGTCCCTCACTAGTTACATGAGATTAGCCAAATAATAGGTGAAATCTGATTTTCCGTGGCAAAAGCAAAGTGGGAATGTACAGAGGATGACTCGTGGGAATTTCATTGATGCTGGGTATTTTTCCTCGATTTATTTGGTGCTGTCTGTACTCCCACCCCCCGTTCCAACAGGGCAGCTCCACTTCTAGGAATTTGAGAGGAGCTCTGTGGTGATGAGTCAGTCCAGGGGTATTGATTTCCAAAAGAGCGGCCAAAAATAGACACTCAGGGAAAGAGGATCACAAACTGGGTGAGTGTATTATGATCCTTCCCTGCTACATTTTTCCAGTGCTGCCAAAGAAAATCACAGCTGTTGCTTTCTAGTGTTAGAGGCTACTGGGCATGAGGAAAATGAAAGAGGATGTCTTGATTTTGAGGAATATTTAGGGATTAGCACCTCGGTCTGGGAAGGGGTTACAGCTGATGATAAAGAGTGAACCTTTAATGGACACTTCCCAGCAGACCAGGTTGCTCCAAGTCCCATCCAGCCTGGCCTGGAACACTTCCAGGGATGAGGCAGCCACAGCTTTTCTGGGAAAGAAGGAGAAAAGAAGGAGCATGTTCCTCGCTAAGTTCCCCAGTAACTCTATCCCAGCTTTTGCTGTGAGCATTGTTTTGTCCCCTGGCAGCGAACAGCTCCTTAACGGATCTTTTTGGGAACACATGGCTCTGGTGGGTGGAGAGGGAGGGAACTGTGGCAGCATTAGACTTGATAATCCAACCTTTCCACCTTCACAAGCCAGGAGAGGCATCAAAATCTCCCATCCGGACACACACTGGAAAACAGGCTCTAGTTTGATACCTTGGAATTCACATGCCTATTTTAAAAGGTATCCAGGGTTTGGAATTGTACACAAGCTGACACCCATCCTCAGGCATCTGTCCATGCAGCTACATTTAGATTCCATCACCTCTGGAAAGAGGAGTGTTTTTCAGTCCTGCAGGGAGCAGCCACCCAAGGCCCCTCATCTTAACAAGCCCTTTTGGGCATCCTGAAGAAGCCTCTAATGATCTTAAAACCTTCTTAGGAAGCTCCTGGAGGACCTCCCTCATCCTTCTAACAAGCCCCCGGGGACAACTTCACAGGCACTGAGGGGAAGAAAACGTTCCTCCTTGTTAAAGGAAGTGAGGACTTCCAAAGCAGTTCAGTTTGTCACAACTTCTCCACACCTTGGTTGGCTTGGCCAACACCTCTCCAGTCCTCCACTTGGCTGGTGCAGAAGTTATGGCAGGAATTTGGAGGATAATTATCCTTCATCATTATCCTTCACCAGCTGCACCAGCAGCTGCCCTTGGCCAACAACTTGTGGTTGGCAAAGTCCCTCAGAACCTTGTGGAAGTGCCTGGGACATCCAGGGGGGCCATCAACAGCCATGGCAGGTGATGGACCAGATTCCGGGTTCTAGTCAGGAGTAAAGCTGTGGATAAAGACAAATCCAGCTGCTGTGCCCTGGTTGTGCTGCTGTTCAGAGCCCTGGAAGAGCTGGAACAAGGATTTTTTTTTTGGCAGATGAAGTGCTTCATAAATACCCTGCTCCCAGTTGTAATCTCGTTCACACTGATGATTTTTCCTGCGTTTCAGACACCTTAAGGCCACAATTAATATAAGGTCTCATCACAAAATGAAAGCATTTAAAAATCCAGAGACACTTGTGGTTAAATAATAGAAGTTTTATTATTATATCCCATCAGAAATTTTTGGGGTGAACCAAGTGAGGATAATCTCAGCATTTTTACAGGATGACTTATTATTTCCCTACAGAGAAGAGAGGTGGTGAAGAGAGGGGTGAGCTGCAGGAAGCAGCATCACCTCTCTTTCCATTAGGATTTGATGCAGCAAGGAGAAAAAAATGGGAAAAAGGAAAAATGTGGTGGCAAACATGGCTCCAGAGATGGAACTCTGGAGATTCCAGCAAACATCAGACACTCAGCAAGGAGAGGGAGAGAGGAGAGACATTTCAGGGCTGATCCATGAAACGTAATTTAATATGGTTGGAGTTTGACTTTGAAAGGGATATGTATAAACTGCTTTAGTACGGTGTATCTAAGTGTGCCTGACTTCCCAGAATTCCTGCCCTAAAATATGCATCCAACATCTGCCTGCTCTCACCTCAGCTTCCTCAGTGCTCAGTGGAGAACTACATTCCCAGCTGGACTCTTCTCCTCCTATGAAAATGACGTAAAACTGTGCCATGCAATTCTGGAAGTGCACAGCTCTCCTTTCTAACTGCAGAGGGAGCCAAGAGAAGGAGTTTTCAGCCCAGAGAAGGAGCTTTGAGCCCAGAAAAAATGAATTTGGATTCCAACGTCTAATTTTCAGATGTCTGAAAGTTAGAGAAGGTCAGTCACAAACTGCAGTTTCTACCCAGCTGATGGTGGAGACTGGGCGAGGTTTTCTTGCCTTTTTAAAGCACTTCTCACCCGGCTGATCACTCTTCTGAGGGCACATTTCACCTCTTTGTTCCTCAGGCTGTAGATGATGGGATTTAGGAGCGGGGTGAGCATTCCATAGAGCATGGAAACGACCCTATCCCGATGCGGGGAATAGCTGAAGGAAGGGCGGACGTAGGTGCAAATGGTGGTCCCGTAGAAAAGGCAAACCACAGTCAGGTGAGAACCACAGGTGGAGAAAGCCTTGTGCCAGATCCCAGGGGAGTTCCTGGACAGGATTTCCCGGAGGATATGGATGTAAGAGAGCACAGTGAGCACGCAGGCGCTGCTGCCCAGCACCCCGGCCACCACCAGGATCACCAACTCCCTGCTGCGGGTGGGTGAGCAGGAGAGGGCCAGCACGGGAGGAATGTCACAGTAATACTGCTGGATTTTGTTAGGGCCACAAAAAGAGAGTGTGAAAAGCAGAGAGGTGTGCAGCAGCGAGTTCAAAAGCCCTGCTGCCCAGGTGCCCACGGCCAGCTGAGCACAGAGCTTCGTGCTCACGATGCTCGGGTACCTCAGGGGGTGGCACACGGCCACGTAGCGGTCGTAGGCCATCGCAGCCAGGAGGAAAATCTCCGTGCCCACCACAGCAATGAGGGAAAAGTGCTGCAACAGGCAGCCAGAGAAAGAAATCTCTTTGTGCTCCAGCAGCAAGGCCCTCAGCATCTTGGGCACGGTGATGGTGGGACATAAGAGATCCAGCAGGGATAAGTTGCTGAGGAAGAAGTACATGGGGCTGTGCAGGTGGGAGTCGGTGCTAATGGCAACGAGGAGCGTGATGTTGCCTGCCAAGGTGGCCAAATAAATGAGCAGAAACAGCACAAAGAGAAGCAGACGGATTTCTGGAGCATCGGAGAGGCCCACGAAAACAAATTCGGATACTGTTGAGAGGTTGACCTTCTGCATCTTATCTCATTGTGGGAGTGAGGCAGAGGTTTCCCTGGAATAAAGAAGGTGTAACTTAATCACAACTTCATCCCCATTCTAAAGATTGCAAGGGGTTTTTCTGTCCGTTTTGAAGTTCAAAACCATTTCCAAGCATTGCCACACTCAAAATCTAAATTTCACCCACATATTCCTAATGCAAAAGGCAAAATCTAGGTATTAAACTTCACAGTGATTAATCCAAAGTGTTACTTTTTGCAATTTGCCACCTCAGACTGAAGAGCTGAAAGTTGAAGTTACCTTCTCTGTGGTGTCCAGACACAGCCCCAGGCAACACAACAGGGCTTTGAAGGTTCTCTGAGCAAGGGCAGTGGGGTAGAATTCCTTTCAACATAAATTATTCGGTATTAATAATATTGCTGAAAGGGTCTAGATTAGTAACAGAAGCTAAAACCTACTTTTTAAGGGAGTGATGCTGTCAGAGAAGGATTAAATCCCTGCAAATCAGCAGATAGCTGCATTTTGGTGGGGGGGAGTTTTCAGCTTTTGCACAGGGCTTGGAGCAACCTGGTCTAGTGGAGGGTGTCCCAGCCCATGGCAGGGGTTTGGAATGAGCTGAGCTTTAAGATTCCTTCCAACCCAAACCATTCTATGATTGTGTAATTAAAAAAAAGTTACAATTTGGCATCCCATTAAAGACCTCCCAGTTTTCTATAAATTTTACCCTACAGACTTCCATAACACCATTAGTACTTCTAGGATCTATCTGGACTTTCCCCCCATCCCATTTCCCCTATTCAAAGAATTCTAAACTTGGCATTAAAGGATCTCCCCGTTTGCCCTGCGCTGCTCCATGGAATGTAGCTGCGTATTTACAGTAAGGATTTACATACCAGCCCTACAGGGAGGGAAAGCAAAGTTCAGTCCAAATTCCTCCTTTTTGGGAGACTTTGGGATTGATTTTGAGATGGTGGGAATATTCTCATTTGTAAGACATGCAGAGATAAATAGATTGGTGAAATATTTCATCTGAGCCAGGCTTCTCTGTGGTCTCATGTTGTCCCAGAAGCTTGAGAGGGAGCAAAGTCAGAGCTTAAACTACAGAAGAAATATTTAACTCAGCAGAAATAAAAGGGACATCACTTGTTCATAAAATGGGGAGCTCATTCAGGTGAAATAGCACAGGAACAACACAGAAATACTCACTGCTACACAGAATTCATTACAGGTGATTTATAGTTGTCTGTAGCTCCAGGAAACATAACAATCCTTTTTCTTCTTTCTACACGTGACATGAAAATGATTTCACTCTTAAGGAAGAGATAAATCCTGATACAGCAGCATTGCAATATTCACACCTGCACTGGCACAAGGGCTGGCTTGGCTGCAGGAGTAGACACCTCTTTTCTTTAATGAGGTTTTATAAATATGAGCGAGTGTCTGGGGACGAGTGTCTCTGAAGCTTTTTTGGATGTTCCCTTAATTGCATGGATGAGGGGTTTTTCAGAATATTGCCAAAAGCGGGCTGGAAATCGAAGGAACCAGAATTGCCAGCACTGTTTTGAAGAGCTAACAAAAATTCCCCACTGGTTCCATTAAGCATCCACACGTGATTTATGGGAGTGCCACTTCCCATGTGATGTCCAGGACTGGGAACAGGCCTGTTCCTATTCCAGCAATACCTGACCATAAATTCTGCACCGTTCACATGAATGACTGTCTGTCAGTCATCCTTCCAGCCTGTTTGCTGTGTTTGCAGGGCGTGACTCCTGGAAAATTAAGGATTCTGTGTCTTACACAGGCAAACAGTGATAGGACAAGAGGGAATGGTTTTAAACTAAAAGAGTAAGGATTTAGATTGGATATTAGGAAGAAATCCTTCCCCGTGAGGGTGGTGAGGCCCTGGCACAGGGTGCCCAGAGAAGCTGTGGATGCCCCATCCCTGGCAGTGTCCAAGGCCAGGTTGGACAGAGTTTGGAGCAACCTGGGATAGAGGAAGGTCTCCCTGCCTTGTGTCCAAGGCCACATTTCCCTTGGAGTTTTGCAATAAGGAAGTTTGTAATAAACCCAGATGCCAGAAAGAGATCCATCCGTCACCTCTCCCTTCCAACCTGAACCATTCTGTGATCCTGTTCCCTTCATAAATCTTAAATGCTTCTTTCGGGGTGGGATGCACTGGTCCCATCAAGGTGCCAGTCACCCAGGACTATTTTTGGGCTGCTGGCTCTCACCCCTACATCTAAGTTGTGTATTTGCAGGGATAATCTTAGCAGGGTTATTAGAAGTAGAAACACAGGATAGTCTTTGAGATAAATGTTCTGCCTTGGGGTAAATAAACAAAAATTATATTGCGTTATATTTTATTATGAAAAGTCATTTAAAAAAAACCCAAAAGAAACAACAACAAAAAAACCCCCTCTATTTGCACAATCCAGATGTGTACTAATTGATGATTTGCTGGATTAGACCCTCTTGCCCTGTTGCCCACCCGTCCCTGCCATCCCCAGTATAGCACAACCAAAGTGATTTGATTTTGATCCCTTCTGGGACTGCCCAGCTTTGTCATTGTTTGAGATTTCCATCTAGGAATGCTTATGAAGAGCCCAGACTCATTAGAGTCTGCTGAAAATGCTCCCTTTTCTCTGATGTCCATTTGTGCTTCAGTCCCACAGTCTGTAAATATAATTGATTAGATTGACAAAAGCATTGTAGAGATCCTGCTGGTTCTCCAAGGATTTTTTTCCCTTTGAGGCCATTTTTCACTGTCCTCTAGGTGAGGGCAATAAATCTGAGGGTGAGCTCAGAGAGCTGATAACTTCCAGGAGAGAAAGAACTCAGGATTTTAATGGTGCGCACTGGAGCCAATTTACACACAGGGACAAACTCAGCTGCCAAAGCTGCACCTTTGCAATTTGTCAGGCACCAACTTTTTAACAGCATCTTCTGAGGCCTTGTTAAAGTCGTCCCAAGATGTTTCCAGGGGAGAAAAATCAATTATATTAAATTGTTTGTCTTCATAAAATGGTTTGGGTTGGAAGGGACTTTAAAGCTCATCCCATTCCAACCCCCTGCCGTGGGCAGGGACACCTTCCACTGGACCAGGTTGCTCCAAGTCTCATCCTTGTATTGAGACAGCAGCTCCCAAAATGATGGAATTTGTATTTATTTTATCAAAATTGGAGCAATTATTTCAAATCAATTCACTGTTGATGCCCCAAATTTATACCTGGTGAACAAATTGACACCAGAAAAATAACTGGACCATAGCTCCAATTGGCCTTGCATTGATTTATAAATAAAATATTTATAAAAGCTTTATTGAAATGTTAAAAAAATTATCACAGTGATACATTTTTATTTTTCTCAATTGAAATATACCTCAAATTGACCGGGAGGACATTTATTTTTCAACATTTCTCTCTAATACTAAAAAAAAACTTCTCTTCCAACCCAAGCCATTCTGTAATGATCCAATCAGTATTCTGACCAGAAATTCACCATTAAAAAGCAATTTAACTTGCACCAAGATTTGGAAATCTGTCTTAACCAGGAGGATCAATGACTCACTGATGGTTCTGATCCTCCTCTTCCTACAGGTGTGGGAGTGAGGGCTAATTTAAGTCAGCACAGAGAGATAGGGAAAGTGGAAATTCTCCCACTTCCTGTGCAGCAATTTAGATTGGATATTAGGAAAAAATCCTTCATGGAAAGGGTTTTCCAGCCCTGGAACAGGCTGCCTGGGGCAGCTGTGGAGTCACTAACCCTGAAGAGATTTAAAAGCCCTGGGGATGTGGCACTTGGGGCCATGGGTTAGTGGTGGCCTTAGCAGCCCTGGGGAATAGTTGGACTTGATGATCTTAGAGGGCTTTTCCAACCCCAGTGATTCCGTTATTTTATTTAGGTGGGATGAATCCAATCCTATATCTGGCACAAAGAAACTGATGGTGTTCCTCTCGTGGCACTGAACTTCCATCCCTGATGGATTTGGTGATGTAACTGCTGCCCTCATAGAGGCAGTGTGGGTTGGAAGGGACTTTATAGACAGTCCCATTCCAACCCCCTGCCATGGACAGGGACACCTTCCACCAGCCCACATTGCTCCAAGCTCTGTCCAACCTGGCCTGGAACACTTCCAGGGATGGGGCAGCCACAGCTTCCCTGGGCAACCTCTGCCAGGGCCTCACCACCCTCAGAGGGAAGGATTTCTTCCTGATATCCAATCTAAACCCACCCTGTGTCAGTGTGAAGCCATTTCCCCTTGTCCTGTCACTCCAGGCCCTTGCCCAAAGTCTCTTCCACTCTCTCTCCTTCCTCTATATATTGTGCCTTGTATGATTTTAATAATTAGCTTCTGTGAGAGAATTATGGCTAAAAATATTCTTATATGTCTAAAGAAAATGCTACAAGCAAAATCAGCACTGTCTCTACCTTCTGGTGTTGGTGGGTGAATTTGGGGACACTTAATGCAGGTGCCTCTGCCATCTGCTGTCAAAGCACAGGAAAAGCACATCAGAGAGGGAGACAAGCCTCATCCTGGATTCATTTATTTATTTGAAAATTATGATCCCACATGAGTGAAAGTGTTTAGGAAGTTTGGGGTTTTCAGCATGGATTTTTAATTTTTTAAATATTAAATCATGTGTGTTTATAAATATATTTATACATAATTTGAAGTCTGTAGGCTTTAGCCACTAAGTCATTAGTGTGTAGGAGTAGAGTGGGAATGTGACTCCAGATGTAACTCCAGGGTATAACTCTGGGTGTAACTCTGGGTGTAACTCCAGGGTTCTGCCAACCCAGCTTGTCTCAGAAGGCTCTGCAACGCTTCCACAGTCTCCACATGGATTGCTTCACCTCGTTGCTCCTCAGGGTGTAGATGAGGGGGTTCATCATGGGCGAGAAGGTCGTGTACATGACACAGACGTACTTGGAGGGCGAGGTGCCAGCGGGCCGCAGGTAGGTGAAGATGCAGGGCATGAAGAACAGAGTGACGACCATCACGTGCGAGGCACAGGTGGACAGCGCCTTCCAGTGCCCCCGGGAGAGGCGGGCCCGGACCTTGGCCAGGATGAGCGCGTAGGAGGCCACCAGCACCAGGAAGCAGCCCAGGGATATGAGGCCGCTGTTGGAGGCCATGAGCCACTCAGTGAGGGTGGTGTCGGCGCAGGCCAGCTGGACGACGGGCAGCACGTCACAGAAGTAGCTGTGGATGGTGTTGGGGCCGCAGAAGGGCAGCTGGAGCGTGAGCGCAGTCTGGACGATGGAGTGGATAAAGCCCCCGACCCAGCAGGCAGTGATCAGGGCCCAGCAGGCCCCGCGGGCCATGATGGCCGTGTAGTGCAGGGGCCTGCAGATGGCCGTGTAGCGGTCAAACGCCATCACCGTCAGGAGGAACATCTCCGAGGAGCCCACAAAGTGCAGGAAAAACAGCTGGGCCATGCAGCCCTCAAAGGCAATGGCCTTGTGGCCCGAGAGCTGGGCCACCAGCACCCTGGGGACAGTGACAGAGGTGTAGCAGATATCGATGAAGGACAGGTTGCAGAGGAGGAAGTACATGGGCGAGGAGAGCTTGGGGTCAGTCCTGACTGTCACAATGATGAGGAGGTTGCCCAGCAGGACCATGGCGTAGGCCAGGAGGAAGAGGGTGAAGAAGAGGAGTTGCAGCTCCCGGGTGTCGGAGAGCCCCAGGAGGATGAATTCAGTCACCCGGGAGAAGTTGTCCTGTGCCATCGCTGTAGCTCAGGCTCCCCTGGCACAGGTGTGGGGCTGGCCAGGAAGGGAAGGGAGTGTGCTCCAGCTCCAGGACTCATGGATGGTGTGAGCAGGATGCATTTGCTGCTGCAGAAAGCACAGTGTCATGTCATAAATAACAGAAAGCAGAGTTTGCACTCACCCCCCACCACTTCTGTCCCTGTTCAGGTCTCTGGCCCCTCCACATTGACCTTCTCCGTTGAACTCACTCTGACCACTATTTTCCTGCATTGTAGTTGATATGCTCCCATTCTGTCAGGGAGAAATCACAGAATCATGGAATTGTTAAAGTTGGAAAAGCCCTGTAAAACCATTGAGCCCAGTCACCCCCCCAGCTCTGCCGAGCCCTCCACTAAAACATGTCCCCAAGTGCCACAGCTTTTAAATCCCTCCAGGAATGGTGCTTCCAGCACATCCTGCTCTCAGATAACAAGAGCCATGAATGCTGGAAAAATGCTGTGCCTTCGTTTTACCTACTGGAAATTTGAAGTGCCAGCACGGAAGCAAATGCTGCCATTCTCAAGCATGAGCTGCTCCACGTTCTGATCCTTATGGCACTCCTCTGAATTGAGGAAAGGGCTCTCCAGTTAGATTATCCACTCTGAAACTGGGAATATATGCACAGAAACCGGGTCTGAGAGGTTCCCCACTGAAGAAATTGGGGTTTCTAACACAGCAGAAGCTGCAGAGCCCTGCACTATTTTTCCACCTCTTTAGTTTTCAAAGTAATTTTTAAAGTTCTCCAGTAGACAAATACACTCACTGTCCTGTGGAGGTTAAAGTGGGACCAGCAGAGGAATGCACATTTCCATTTAGAATCCCACCAGGAAATTCCTTCGCTGCTCATTTCTGCCGAGGAGTTTATAGCTCAACACGCAGGAGGTTACAAGTAAGAAACCAGACGTCTAGGATGCCAACAGTATTAAATAAACCTGCCTTAAAGGATCTAAAAGGCCAAATCATTAGACAGGGGATATTATCAGGACACACACACTGTCCTCTGATGGGTTGTATCTGTATTTCTTCTGCTGTCTTTTTGGGACAATTTCAGTTCAAAGCCAATGCTTCCCTGAAGGAGTAACAGTGATATCCAAGCCAGGATGTGTCACTGACATGTGTAATAACAAGCTCTGGCTATTTAGCTGAGGAGGGTGGTGGAAATAATACCCAGGTCCTGGACGTGGTGTGGAACATCCCATAAATACACCTGTAGTGATGCTGGGGTAGTGAATGAGCTGGTGGTGACCCTCCTGACAAACACCCACAAATCCACCTTTGCAGCATTCCCATGCAGTACACGAGGATCGCTAGTGCAGGACATCCCTGGAAGTGCTCAAGACCAAGCTGGATGGGGCTTGCAACAACCTGGTCTGTGGAAGGTGCCCCTGCCCATGGCTGGGGGGTTCAGAACAGGATGAGCTTTAAGGTCCCTTCCAACCCAAACTATTCTGGGATTCTTAATCTGTAACTGATTTTTAAATTTTTCTTTCCTAAATCATAAAGTAGACCTCACAAAAGTCACTCACCAGCAATGCTGCTTTGCAAAGGCAGGATTTCAGTGGGGCCTGAGCAAAACAAAGGAACACTCCCAGAACACTTCCACAGAGAGTTCACTGGCTGTCGCTCCTCTGACGACCTCCCCAAACCACTTCAGGGGGTTCCATCAGAACCTCTCAGTTCCATCAGAAACTCTCTGCAAGTTGCTGCTCAGAAGTTGTGAAAGCAGCTCTGTGTCTCTGCCAACTCTGAGCCCTGAAAAGAACAGCCCAACCTTCTGTATTTCCCATTCTGCAAAAAAAACAGCCTCCAGGAGCATCTACAAGTACAATTAGTTCTGCAGCAGAAATTGTGCAAGGAAATCACACAGCAGAAGCATAAGACTATCAGGAGTAATGAGATCCCAGAGGCAAAGAGAGTTTTGTCAGAAATCATCAGTGGGCAAGGAGCTAAAATTGTTCTCTGGATAGTTATTAGCGTAGTCCCTGGAGAGAGACGTCAGAGTAAAGATGTCTCTTAAATCGGGCATTTATATAAATTCATATAAATGGATATAAATTCTGCTTTCTGTCCTAATATTTCTCATCTGCAGTCTTATTTCTTATTAACTTGCACTTTGACAGCACAAAACAAAAATATCACTGATGTTATCCCTTAGACACCTGACTTACAAATTTAAAACAAGAAGTAACACAGGAAATCACTTAAAAAAATGTACAAAGGTTTGTGGTGAGCCTTCCTTGCTTACCAAGTATTTTTACTGACACAGTGCAAAGCACAGATGCAACTTTTGAGCTCAGGTATGAAATTCTTGTAAGAATTCTTGGCAAAGTGTAGAGGAGCCTGGCACTCTTTCCAGTGACATCTTCCATAAGCTATGCGTGAATATTTTCTCAGCAGCAGCCGGAAGTGAGACCTCTAAAAAAACCCCACTGGTGTTCACCTCCAAAGCATTTAAAAATACATTTATTTTATATAGTGCTCTGTTGGGCAGAGATAGGTGAAGTTGATAGAATTATAGGATAATTGTGGAATTGCAGAATAACTTTTTGGGTTGGAAAGGACCTTAAGGACCATCTCATTCCACCCCCTGCCACGGGCAGGGACACCTTCCACTAGAGCAGGTTGCTCCAAGCCCCATCCAGCCTGGCCTGGAACAGGGCAGAAAGGATTTTTTGCAGTGGGAGAGGAAGGGGAGAAGTTTCCCCTCCTGTTCCTTCATCAGCAAACCACCCAAGCAGCTCTTAATAGCAGGTTTTGGTGGGTTTTTTCTTATGGGATGCTCTACCTGGACAACATTTTCAGTATTTTTAACAGTATTTATTTAAACACTGATGTCACAGTGTTTAAAATTGCTCAGGAGGCTGTGTAGGCCGCCTGTGCTTGTTGACAAGGAATAGGAAGGGAATGCTAGAGTTCCCAATGTCTTTCCCATCAAAAAATGAATGTTTAGTGCCTTCCTAATTATAGCAGGAGCCAACAGCCAGCTGTCCTTTGAAAGGCAGGTTTTGGGGCATTGCTGCAGAAGAAATTACAGCAAAAGATGCTTGGTTTTCTCCGATCCTTTGGAAACATGACCACAGCCCTACCCCTTCCCATTTCCGCTTCCCACTTTCCTCCTGCACAGTTTCCTCATGGCTCCCCTCACCTCCCTGTTCTGGAGGGTGTAGATGAGTGGGTTGAGCATGGGTGGGATGAGCGTGTAGAACATGGCCACGCTCCTGTCCTCGGACAGGTCACCGGACGGACGGATGTAAACAACCGTGCAGGGCCCAAAGAACAGGATCACCACAGTGATGTGGGACCCACACGTGGACAGGGCCTTGCGCCACCCTGCTGGCTTTTGGCCCCTCAGGGAGAGCAGGATGACCACGTAGGACGTGACCACGATGAGGAAGCAGCTCAGGGATATGACCCCGCTGTTGGCCACGGCGGCCAGGCCCGCGGCGCGTGTGTCGGCGCAGGCCAGGTGGAGCAGGGGGTGGACATCACAGAAGTAGTGGGCGACTTTGTTGGGGCCACAGAAAGGGAGCAGGGCGGTGGGAAGGGTCTGGAGGGTGGAATGCAGGAAGCCCCCTGCCCAGGAGCCCCCCACCATGCAGCCGCACAGGCAGGGGGACATGAGGGCGGGGTAGCGCAGGGGCCGGCAGATGGCCACGTAGCGGTCGTAGGCCATGGCTGTCAGGATGAAAATCTCCGTGCAGCCAAAGAAGTGAAGCCCAAAGAGCTGCCCCATGCAGCCTGCAAAGGAGATGGCGTTATTTTCCACCAGGAAGCCGGACATCATCTGGGGAGCTGTGACAGAGGAGTAGCAAACATCTACAAAGGACAGGTGGCAGAGGAAGATGTACATGGGGGAGCTCAGGTGCCGGCTGCTCATCACAGTGAGAACTATGAGGAGATTTCCTGCCACTGTGAGCGTGTAGAGAAGCAGGAACACCACAAAATATATTTTCTGCACCCCTTGGTTCTGTGAGAGGCTCAGGAGAATGAATTCCTTCACGCTGCTGGAGTTTTCCATGCTAATCTGCTGGGTGGCATGCAATGCAGAGCCTGTGAATGTGGAAAGATAAAGACAAAATGATTTATCCGTTTTTTCATTCTTAAAAATTAATTCTTTATCAGAAGTGCATTCTCTCTAAGAAATATATAGGATTAGAACTAAGTTTACCAAGTGCTTTTTAAATTTGTTTTGGATTTTGTTTGGTTTTTTGTTGTTCTTCCACCTCTACATATTTAATTTGCCTTGCATGAGACACAGCCATAGAATCACAGACTCCTGGAATGGTTTGGGTTAGAAAGGACCTTCAAGACCATCTAGTTCCAGCCCCACTGTGATGGGCAGGAATGCCACCCACTAGATCCTTCTGGGATTGGATCCATCTGATCTGGGCTTCTATTTTATGATTTAAGAAGACAGCAAAATCACAAACTCCTGTGCAGGCAAAAAGCTGATCAAGCACCCACCGGAAATGCTGAAATGGTGAAAAACCAAAATTACTCTCAAACTCAAAAGAGTGAAGCCTAAAGGGGAAGTTGGGAAAGTTTGTGACTTTTCCTGTGCTTGTGGTTTTACTGGCAGGAGGTAAAAGACACTCAAGAAAGGGGGCAAAAGGGCGTCTTACCTCTAAAATCATCTTTTCAGTCACTGACTAGAGGTGTATGATATAGTGCAATCAGTTGCAGTACGAAAGAAATACAATGTGGATTGTTATAATTTTAAAAAAAGGATGAGGAATTGCACCATCTCCTTATTGTAAGGGTTTTCCCCTAAAATCTCAGGTGGTTAATGGAAAAAAGAATTAAGTAACCTGATTTGGGACTGCAAAACCAGTTCTGCACATGGTTACAGCCAAAGAGAGCCAGAGATGGTTGACAGCTTCAAGGGTATTTTCACATTTGTCAAGAAGAAGTTGGGGGGGAGGGTGTGGAAGAGGAAATCAGGAAAAGGAAAGAAAAGAGGAAATGGAAAAAATCCTGGAAAACTTACCTCCTCTGTGTTTGGAGCTCTAATTTTTTGTGTAAGGGCTGTAAGATTTTATGTCCCCAACATCTCCCTTTCCTGGTAGAGGCGTTAAAGAACATAGAACACCTTCTGAAAAGCTTCCAACACTTGCTTAGGAGGTGTCTTTTACTTTTTAAATCCCATCTCAGTTAATTCCTTGCTTTCCTGTATCACCAGGTGTATCCTGGCTTTTCCTGCCCATGTTAGAGCTGCTTGGAGGGAGTGTGGGCACTGAAGCGTGCACACACAGCCCAGCAAGCAGAGAGAAAAAAACTGTTTAAGTAACTTTCCTCAACCCTCTCCAAGGAACTCTCCCATCTCCAGGGTTTAATTTCCTGTTTACGCAGAGCTCCTCCACCCTCTCCAAGGAAATCTCCCAGCTCAAGGGCTCTTGGGGCTGGAGGAAGGAGGTGTGAATGCTCAGTGGTGGGAAGGAGGAGAAATTAATCCCATCCTGCCAGGGGAAGTTTAGATTGGATTTTAGGAAAAATTTCTTCACTCACAGGGTGGTCCAGCCCTGGCACAGCTTACCCAGAGCTGTGGTGGAGTCACCATCAACCTGGAGGGATTTGGCACTTGGGGACATGGGCTAGTGGTGGCAGTGCTGGGGAATGGTTGGACTCGGATGACCTTGGAGGGCTTCTCCAACCTTAACAATTCCATGATTCTTGCAAATAACAGCCAATAGATTAGCTGAATATTAAATTGGGCAAGCATGTGATGTGACCTGGTCCAGTTAACATTCTCAGACTCTGCCGTTAATTCATGCTTTGTGCTTTTCCCAAGTGTAAAGGCCCCTTAGATCCACAGCTTTGGCTTTACAGCATTGTGAGTAATAAACCAGGACTTTTAAATCATCATGAATCCCAAAAAACCTCCACAAGCCCTCATGAAAAAAAATAATAATATGAGAGATTTCTAGTAGTAAGTAGAAGAGAAACAGAAGGTGGCTTGGCTCACTTCTTGATGACCCTCCAAGTCCCTATTTTCCATGAAATTTTGTCACTGGTAGCCCAGGGAATAAAGACTTTTGCAAGAACTTGCATGTTTCAACAAAAGTCAATGAAGTAAAGAGTAATTTGAAAAAAAAAATCCTTCTTTTACAAATTGGGAAACTGAGGGAAGGGAGAAGTCAGCTCTTGTACATCTGTGAAAGTCAGCTGAGTTGAGCCTTCACCACTCCAGGCTTTCCTCTGGAAAGAAATGGATCTATTCACCTGATCCACTAGGGGAAATGGCTTTAAATGACAGAAGGTGGGTTTAGATGGGATATTGGGAATAAATTCTTCCCTGGGAGGGTGATGACGCCCTGGCACAGGTTGCCCAGAGAAGCTGTGGCTGCCCCATCCCTGGAAGTGTTCCAGGCCAGGCTGGAGCCACCTGGGAGAGTGGAAGGTGTCCCTGACCATGGCAGGGGTTGGAACTGCATGAGCTTTAAGGTCCCTTCCAACCCAAACTGTTCCAAAATTACATTAATTTGTGCATTACTTCAGATCAAACTCATCATTGCTCTGAAGTTTACTGTGTATTTTCAACTTATGATTTATGGACATCAATAAATAGTTTCATCCACTGCCCATCCCTTTGTTTTGCTGGCATTTATTGAAATTTAGAATGGCCCAATAACAAGAAAGGCATTTTGAATGTCTCCCAACATGGAATGCCAGCAATCCATGCAGAGAAACTGGAAACTCTCAAATTAATGAGGAGGTTAAATACTGCTCTGGGTGAAAATAGTCTTTTAATTTAAATATCATTTTACACCACAGCCTGGAGTCCTGGCCAGGTTAATGAGGGTTGCCAGTAACCACTGTAGGAAATAGGATTGGGTAAGAAAGTAAAAACAATCTTACAATCTTTGGGAAAGGAAGAGGAAGAACAGATGACAACAGAAGCTGAAGATGTACAAATGTGTTTCTGACCTGCTAAGCAAATTCGGGCTGGATCTGCCCTTTCCTGTGCCCACTGACACACATGGCACAGTGGCGTCACACTCCTGTCCCTTTCCTTCCCTGGCCCAAGGGACTAACAGGGGAGGCTGGCACCTTGCCACAATAGCTCCCTGTAAAGGTGCCAGGAAAGGAGAAAGGTTTTCCTCTGTTTCCATGCCCTTTGGCAGGATCTAGGTGGCTCATGGACATGGAGTGTGTGTGGGGAGGAGTGGGATGTTGTGGGTTCTGTCTGGGTAAGAGACACTGGGTGGGGAGCAGCCCTGAGTTTGAGGTGCTCTTCAAGGGGAAGTTGTGAAACTGGAAGTGAAAGGCATGAGGCTGGAGGGATTTTGTGAAATCAGAAGTGCCTGAGGTGTTGAAGGACTGTGCTGAAAGCCTGTGGGGTGTGAAGTTGCACTGAAAGAGCTCCTGGCTCCAGAGTTAGGTGTTGAGGGCAGCACAAGCAGGGGTTGGGCGTCTGGAACTGCTGAGGCGGGAAGTTTGGGTGCAAGGTTGGATGAAGCAGTAGGGACTGCAAAAGGTGCTGAAATGTGCTGGGGGAAGCCGTGGGTCAGAAGAGGACACTGTGGTGACAGCTGTGTGACAGCTGGGCAGGGACAGGAGGGAATGAGAAGTGCTGAGGGAGGTTGTGAAACCTCCAGCGAAAGTGTTGAGGGAGAGGACTGACAATTCCTGAGCAGCAGTGAAGCCTCATCTTCAGGAGCTGTGAAACCGGAGCACCTCAGGGCCTCGAGTGGGACACACCATCAGTGCAAGGTTTGTATGGACAGCTCTTGCAAGAGTGGCTGAGGAAGGGAGAAGTAGTGAAAAAATAATGTTTCCATGACACTGCAAAGAGGGGAGGGGGAAGTGGTTCAAATCTGAGTGATCGTACACACGCAGAGGAGGTGTTTCCCCCCGTGAGTGATTGGCTGCCTGGAGGGTCACGCTGAAAACACCATGGCTTTTTAAACAGTGGCTGCCCAGCCCAGTGCTGCAGGATGACACAAGGACTCGAGCTGCACCTTATGTCACACAAGCCAGGGGGAAGCATTGCCAGACACAGGTGCTGAAATTCCCAGGAATCCACAAAAAGGTGAGAAATTCTGAGATGGGTCTTTGCCGTTGCACTCCGGTGGTTTCTGTCAGGCCTTGGGGGAGATGATGAGGGGAAGGGAGGAGAAATAAAAATAATGGAGGAAAGGAGAAGGTCAAATATTTACTTCTCCTGCTGGACAGAAATTTGCTGGAAGTCAGAAATTAATTGCAATAATTTTCAGTATTAGGAAAGCTTCATTCCAGGGACTCTTTTCCCTGTACAAGTGCTCTTGAACTGCTCTAAATGCACCTCTGTAATATAAAAAGTCATTACTCAGAGACCTGGCATTACAACATCATAATTTTCTGTCCATAGTCTGAAACATCTTTGTGGGGTCAGGGTTGTTCTGTCTCAGGAACTACAGGCAGGATTTGCAGGCAAACCACAGGATGTTTAATCTCAAGGGAGAAAATGACCACCTGGACTCAGGCTGAGGAGAGCTTTCACTTATTAGTTACATTAAGGAAGTAGATTCATGTCTTGAATGTGTCTTGGAGACAGGAATTCAGTCTTTCCAAGGGAATATGATAAATAAATGAGAATGGTTAGTGACTTTTTCAGTGTTCTTCTCCATGGTCTGCAGAAGTCAGAGAAGGATTTCTTCAATTCTATTACAGCAGAAGGCAAAACTGTTCATGTTTTGTCATTTACTCATTGCAGCCATTTCTGTTCCTGGCAGTCTTTATGCACATACAACACCTTCCAGTGCCTAAAAGTGCTCCAAGACAGCTGGAGAGGGACTTTGGACAAGGGCCTGGACTGACAGGACAAGGGGGAATTGTTTTAAACTGGAAGACAGTGGATTTTGAATTAGATCTTGGGAGGAAATTCCTCCCTGTGAGGGTGGTGAGGGGCTGCCCAGAGGAGCTGTGGCTGCCTTATCCCTGGAAGAGTCCAAGGCCAGGTTTGATGGGTCTTGGAGCAACCTGGTGTGTGGCAGGAGGTTGGAACAAGATGAGCTTTAAGATCCCTCCCAACCCAAACCATTCCATGATTCTGTGACATGATCAATGGCACAAAGCCATTTAACATTGGGAAATAATCACCTGTCATTCCCTGAATCCCCCAGTGGAGAGAGATGCACCTGTGGAGGCTGCAGTGGGCTGAGACAGAGCTTAGATGACACTCAAATGCTCACAACCTCTTCAAACCGAGTGGAAATTTGCACAGAGGCCAGGAAACCACTTAACCACCAGGCCTTCCTCTGTTCTCGCAGCAGAAAAGCTGCGCAGAACTTGAGGCTGTTTCTGCTAATTCCTGCAAAAATGTGACCATTTGTGGCCACCCCTGGAGCAGGGTGTGAGGGAGGAACAGCCACAGGCCTGCTCTCCAGAGTCTTCATGTTGGAAGTGCTCAAGGTGCTGTAAGAGCTGAGGATGGGATCATCCAGCTCTGCAGTGCCAAAAGTTCCCTGGTTTCAATCAACCCTAAAGGAAATCATAGAATCCTCAAATAATTTGGGTTGGAAGGGACTTTAAAGTGCATCCAGTTCCACCCCCTGCCATGGGCAGGGACACCTTCCACTAGCTCAGGTTGCTCCAAGCCCCGTCCAGCCTGGCCTTGAAATTCCCTGCAGCACACACTTCTCTTCCCTCTGTCCATGGGGTCAGCGTGCCTGGGGTGCTGGGATGGAACAGCAATGAGTCAGTCTGTCATGTTCTGGGTGCTTTTGGAAGTCTGTCTCCATGTGTGCTGCTGCACCACAAAGAGAGAACAGAGGATTCATGCTGGCTACATGGTTCAGTGATTCACATCTTCCCAGAAAACCCCATTTTTTGTTCCTCTCCTCTTTTTAACTTTTTTGCCTTCCGTGTCCCAATTAACAGCTGGTTGGGAGACAGCAGAGGAACCACTGTATTTGTTCTCATCAGACCAAAAAAAAAGGGGTTAAACCCATTATTTTTTCACCCCCGAGATTCTCAATCAGATCTCAGTACCATGGGGAAGGAAACAGTGACCTAACACAGGGCATGGGGTGAAAAAGTTATCAGAGCCACAACTCCCATGTCCTGTGAGGACAAGATATTCTGTGGTTTCTTACATGTGGTTCTTGCAGTTTCTGGGTGAGAAGCTGAGGGCTCTGCCAGACCAGAATGTTTATTTGTTACTGTACATGGGACCCAGGAGGACCACATCAAATGGCACTTTACTAAAATAGAAATCACTCGTCAATATAAAAAACTACCGGTTGTTCTCATGGAATCACAGAATTCCAGAGTGGTTTGGGCTGGAAGGGACTTTAAAGATCATCCAGTCCCAACCCCCTGCAATGGGCAGGGACACCTCCCACTATCCCAGGTTGCTCCAGCCTGGCTTTGGACACTTCCAGGGATAGGCCAGCCACAGTTTCTCTGGGCACCTTGTGCCAGGGCCTCACCACCCTCTCAGGGAAAGATTTATTCCCAATATCCCATCTAATCCCACCTTCTGTCACTGTGAAGCCTTTTCCCTTTGTCCTGTCACTCCAAGCTCTTGGTCCCTTCCAAACCAAACCATTTTGTGATTCTATTAAATCAAATTCTGGTTACAAATCCTTGGAACAAACCCAGGAACTCCTCTAGAAAAGTCACCCTGGAGTTACCACCTCTCTCCTCTCTGCTCCCAGGTCTGGAATCACCCATGATGAGACCCTCAACCACACCAATCCTCCTCCCAACCACAGCCATCCAGGCTGCTGGGACCAACCAGAGCGGGGCTGTGGGACAACCAGAGCCATCCTACACCGTCCTCAAGTTCATGGAGAGCTTCTGCCTGCTGAGTGCTGCCTGTGGGATGGTGGGGAACGGCCTGGTCCTGTGGTACCTGGGCTTCCGCATCCGCAGGAACCACTTCACCGTCTACATCCTGAACCTGGCAGCCGCCGACTTCGGGTACCTGCTGTGCATCGCCGTGGAGACCGTGCAGTACCTGATGCAGTTCAACGTGGGCGTGCAGTTCGGGATATTCCTCTTCCTGGATCTCTTCATGTACGGCACGGGCCTGTACCTGCTGACGGCCATCAGCATTGAGCGCTGCCTGTCCGTGCTGTCCCCCATCTGGTGCCGGACACACCGCCCAAAGCACCTGTCTGCCGTGGTGTCCGGCCTGCTCTGGGCCCTGTCCCTGCTCCTGAACGCTCTGGGATATGTTCTGTGCACCGTTCGCCCCTCTCCCAGGGTCTGCCAGCGCCTGCTCATCGCCATCGGAGCCTTGGACTTCCTCGTCTGCGCGCCCCTCATGCTGCTCTTCAGCCTCACCCTCTTCCTGCGGGTCAAGTGCAGCTCCCAGCCCTTCCAAACGGGCCGGCTCTTCACCGTCATCATGCTCACCATCCTCCTCTTCCTCATTTTCGCCGTGCCCCTCAGCGTCCTCATCCTCCTGGACTTCCTGGGCCACAAGTTCCTGTATTCCCCGGAGATCGGCTTCGTGCTGTCCTGCGTCAACAGCACCCTCAACCCCGTCATTTATTTCCTGGTGGGAAGCTACAGGGATCGGAAATTCAGGCTCACCCTCCGCCTGGCATTCCAGAGGGCCTTCCAAGACTCGGCGGATGACAGGGATGAGCGGGAAACCCGGGACACGATAACCATGTCCTCCTAAAATCCCATTTAGAATTCCTTGGCAGAACTGAAGAACTCCGAGGTACTGGGGGAGGTTCATCTCACCTGAACCTCAGTACACTCTTTGTAGATATTTTAGGTCATTATTTTAAGTCCCGTCTGTGATCATTGGAAGCACATAAGCACCTGGACCACAGAATATTCCTGACCTATATTTGGGCCACATTAAAAAGTTCCTTTTTCTTTCCAGTGACTATTAAATAACATTCATTTGATAAGGTGAAATGTCTTGGTGTCTGAATTTCATCAAAGAAATCCTGCTCAGGATAAATCCTTGTCTTTCATAAACTCATAAATTCGCAGTGGTGCTTTTCACTCAGATCTCTGAAAATGTTGGTACCGATCTCAATCTTCCTGTTGGAAGCAGACATAAAATTCCTGGAAGGAGAGTCCATCTATCCCACTTAATTTAAAATTCCCATATCTGAGCACACACACAGCCTTTTGTGGCTCACAGAGCCATTCTGGGCTTCCTAATGTGAGTATTTCAAGGACTGAAAGGATTCACATCCTCCGAGTCCATTTCTTTTCCGAACCAGGGATGTTTCCACACCACAGAGCAGAAAGGGGCTCCAACTCCTTCCAACTTGCTTTAAAAATTTATTCACTGAGTTTCATCCTCCCTTTTCTTCTATTTCAAAGAAATACATGACTGGAGATTATTATTTTATTTTATTATATTGTTGCATGTTATTTTAATTTCCTCCAGCCCTTGGCAGAGTCTCTGCGTTTAACTACAGCATGCATTGGGTTGTTATTTCTTCCTTTAAAAGGGCAGATCAAAATCCATGGCTTTTAAATCTCCTTTACCAATAGAAATAAATTAAAGGATAGGGAGGAAAATACAGGAAACAGAACAAGGTAAATAAATACCATGATTTGCAACAAATTATTCTCTAAACCAAATCCTCTGAGGGGCAAAATGGGATTATTTGTGCTATCAGACTACCTAACATTTATTCTTTTAACCAAAATTGTTAGAAGAAGGCAAGATGGGTAATTTTCTTTGAAAAACCTCACTGATTCATGGTCAAAATGTTCTCTTTTTGATATCTCAAATGATTTTATCATTTGGGACAAACAAAACATTTCCATTACTGTTAAAAAGACCAGAAGTCTCTTTTTTATTGTTGTTATTTTTCAAAGGGATAAAAATTGTATTTAATATTATTATTAATAGATGATGATGATGATGATGATGATTATTATTATTATTATTATTATATTTATCAACTGATAAAAACACACAGAATATGAACTCAGATAAATATTTTTTTTTATTTAAGGCACAGGAGGAACCTTCCAGACAGTGTCTACTGAAAAAGAACAGAAGAGCCAAGTTTATTTTCTAACAGCTAATTCCAGGTGGTTTTTGGTATATCACTCTTGTGCTTAGGTGAATAACACTTCCTCCAGTGATTCCAGAGGGAGCAAGACCAGCCCCCGTGCGACTGACCCAACTATTAATTGGGATTTAGCACATTAGGGAGATCCTTCTTCATCTGTCCTGTCCAAGCAAATCCTTTGTCATTCTCAATCTTCAGTTTTTACTTTCTCTCTTCCTTTCTTATATTCTTTCATTCTTGCTTTCTCTGTTTCTCTCCCATTCATTCTCTTGCTTAGTTTCCTTTATTCTTTATTGTATTTCTTTTTTATTTTCTCTCTCTCTCCCCCTTTCTCCCTTTTTGCCTTCCTGTCTCTCTCTTTCTATCTCTTTTTTTTCCTCTTTCTTTTTCCCAAATTGTAATTTTCCCCCATCTCTTACTCCCTGCACCCCAAATCCCACTATCACCAACCCAGCAGCCCTTGCTCTGCCCATTTTTGCAATCTTTGCTTCACCAACAGAGTTTATTCCCTGTGGATGGGGCACTGAGGGTCGTTCCATGGGGAACACAGCTGGGGAACAGGACTGAGCCTGGCTACACGGCTTGGAGCCAGCCCCATGTGCCCCCGTACTTCTGGCTGCCTCTCAGGTGCCACATCTCCAGGTGCCACACATCCAGCAGTGCCTCACAGAGCCGTCACCTCCTCCACAGTGTCCCCAGGGCCGTGCCTCCCCTCGTCATTCCCGGTTTTCTCCTCAAACACCCTCCGCAGAGCGACTTTGACCGAGCGCTGGAAGCGGCGCCGCCGGCAGCTCCCCACCAGCACATAAATCACCGGGTTGACGGCGCAGTCCAGCAGTGCCAGCAGCAAGGAGGTGTATTCTGGGAATAACTCACTGGAATCGGGAAGGTTGAGGAAAACTTCCATGCAGGAAGAGATGCCGAAGGCGAGGAAAAGCAGGATGTTGAGCAGGATCGCCACAA
>VWZT01006486.1:0-53332 GCA_013397055.1 Pachycephala philippinensis
GCGGGCTCCTGGCGCAGGAGGGTATGGGGAATGAAACTCCCGGCTCCGAGGCTGAGTTTTCTCAGCTGCCGTTGCACTTGCAAATTCTAAGTAATTAGGGTAGCCTTTTGTTTGTCCCTTCTTCCTTAAACAAAAAGGTCTTGTGGATAGTGACCAAATCCATGCACCGAACACAGGGGGAGGGGGATGGGGATGTGCTTGGGTATACATGAACTTTCTGGTTGCCTTATTTTTTTCTCTTTTGGGTTGGTTTGGTTTTGTTTTTTTTTTCCCCCCGGTTGCTTGTTGGTTTTTTGTTTTGTTTTGGGGTTTTTTGGTGGTTTTGGGGGATTTTTTTTTTTTTTGGCTTAGTCCTTATATACTCGTAGCTTTAATCTCAGTGTATTGGACATGAGTTAAAGAAATGCATCACGTTATCTAGAGAATGTTTTTCATCTGGATGTGTTTTGACTTAAGAGCCCCCATTCTCAGTAATTGTTGGGTTTTGCAGTTAAGACAGCTTTCATGTTACATAGTGAAAGCACATTAAAATAGATCCATATGTTGTAGTGGAAAAAAGTCACATTAGCAAAGCACATTTTGCTCAAGATCTGTCAGAAAGTTATATATATGCTTTTGTCTACAAATCCTCTGGACTCTGCCTGTTCCCATTTTGAAAGTGCCAGAGAGTGTCAGAGGTCAACAAGTCCTGCTTTATCCACAGCAGAAATTATACTAATCTTATTTTTCAGCTGGTTCTGTTGTGAGTTTTCTAGTTGGTTCCCTTCTCCCACCCTTGAAAAAACTGTGTTACGAACTTTCCAAGTGAGAACTTTTCAAACCATCTGTTTCTAGATCACTTTCCTAGTGCTGTTTTTCAAGGAACAACATCAGTGTCAGATGTATATGCTGAAAAATGACTGCAAGACTGTTGGCCGCTTACCAGTGTCCTGAATTACAGACTAGCAAACCTGGGAGCATTTGAGGAAAGGAGAAAAGAGCTATTTTACTATGTATGTACTAGCTATTAAATGCCAATTCAAATAATTCCACCTTTCTGGTAATGGCCAATAAGTGCTACATCTAAAGACTGATCAGGGATACTTATTCAGAATGTTACCTAGGTATTAAGTAACAGGCTTAAGTATTTGTGGCATGAGGATGTGGCTGTGGTATGTGGAGAGAAGTGTCTGCCTGGGAACCTTTTAAACTGGGTCTGTTGCAAGGGAATAATTAAGTGGAACCACACAGCTGTGCTGCTGCGTGGAAGAGAAATCTGGGTCCCTCCGTACAGACCTAGGAATAAAAGAGAACCTGGGTCCTAGGGCTTAAATTTTGGAGTATATTTTCAATTGCCATTGTTGGATACAGCAGTATAAAACTAGTTTTGAAACCAGAGACTGGAACTTGTGTGCCCAGGACTACAGTTCTTTAGCTGCAAAATTTTCCATCTTGATTTGGTCCACCCACCATGGTGTTTTGTTTTTTTACTGTACTGCTTCTAGTGGTGGAAAGCTACTTGGAAGAATATTTTAATACCGAGTGGTTAAAACAGTCCCTCCTTGCAGGAGATGTAAAGTTTGTCTCTTCTCAGCTGAAGAGAGCCCTGAACTTGAGTTACCCTGTTCCTGACTGGGGATCATTGGGCTGCCGTGGATGAGGAGATGCCATTTCACCTGTGCTTCTCTCTCTGTGGAGTGTGCCCTTCCTTCTCAAGTAGACTGATGGCTGGTCAGTGGGAGACCCAAGAAAACCCAGTGGACTAAATCCTTCAGGACATCTGTGGAAAAAGTCTTGTTTTTGTGGATTCAAACTGTGCTTAAGCACTAGCTGGCTATGAAGCTCTGTCTCACTCTAGTCGAGAGCATCTCTGGGGAAGTGAGGGTGGATGACGACAACTGCCAACTCTGAGAGGAATGTGACAAGGTGTGAATGGAGTCTCAGATAGCAGCTGCTTAAGGGGGATTTCTAAAATTCTCCCTGTCTCTGTTTTTACAGTCTCAAAAGCAAGATCAGCCTTTGAAGAAAGTTGCACCTTTACGTAAATGCTGGGAAGTCTGTGTTTGTAAATATTTCCCGCTTTCCTTAGCATATATGGCACAACTGCCAGAGAAGTAGCACCAGAAAATACTGTAACTGAAAAATTCATGAGCAAGGATGTATGTTGTTCACTTTTCAGCACTTTCTGTGTAATACACTGCTCTGTTTCTCTGATTGTGTGGCTGTTTCACTTGCTGATAGGAAGGGAAATTTCAGGTATCATAGGGAGAGTCTAGGGCAAATATTAGCTGCAAATACTATTTGGGAATTTTTTAGCTGGAAATCAAGTCAATTAAAACGAGAGTGTCTTTTGATCCACCAAATTGCCAATAATCAGAGAAGGGAAGGCATGCTAAAGAGGAGAACATGTGTCCAGCCTTACCAAGGGTGTAAGCATGTGCTCAGCTGCTGGAGTTTTGTCCCTGCTCATTGCAGCGGGGTCGTTGCACTGGATGACCTTTAAAGGTCCCTTCCAACCCAAACCATTCCGTGATTGATGCTGTGAGGGAAGTGCTTTGCCCCGGGAGAGGTCAGTGCACAGTCACGCTGCTGGTGCCCAGCAGTAGGCCCAGCCCTTGTGGTGTGGGCAGACTTCCCCATGTCACAGTAGCATTTCTTTCTGTAACTGGAACAAGACTTGGAGAAATAGTCCAGAAATAGAACCAGGTAGGCAGAGTATCAAGTTCACCTGCCAGACCCAAGCCTTTTTCTTTTATTTTTTTTCCCTTGCCCTTTTTGTTATTGCTGCAATAGGTACAGAGAAAAATGGTGCATGATACAGCTTGCTCGATCTTTAAACATAGCTGGTCTTCTAAAACTTGCCCCACCCAAGTGCAAATGGTGTTGCTAATATTTAAGAAAAAAGTCTTTTAGCATTGTCACTGTGTTGCATACCATTATTTTTCAATGTCCCTTTAAAAAAATGCTTTACATTTTTTCTGATCTCTGCATGTGTGAGTGATAACATTCCAAAAAAAAATTGCCCAAAGGCAGCTTGTTCTTGCCTAATTTGACATCTTGAAAGAAAGGACTTGCTTTTTATAACAACATGTATATTTCAACAGAAAGCGAAATGAGAACTTTGAGGACATTAATTAGAAGTCTCACAAGCCTCAGTTTGTATTTTCCTCTTTTTTAAGGAAACTACATCTGAAGAGGGAGATCTTACTGGAAATAATGAAAATGGAAAGTCAGAGTGCTCAAGTGTGAATCTCAGGGAAAATCTCCCATAGCTGCATTATCTTGATTACTTTTACTTTAAAAGTGCTCTTATCTGAGATGCCCAACTTGCAGTGTCAATCATACTATTGATTGTGGGTGGTGGATAGAAAGTCATTTCACTTCACATACTAACAATATCCTTAGGAGCTCTGAAGTTGTTCTGCAGTCAGCTTTATCCATATTACATTAATAAATATGAGACCATTATAGTTTATGCATTTCAAGAAAGATTGATGTATCGTTTGAATAAATTTCTGTTTAGTATCAGCTTTACAAGAGCCTACAGCTATACCTCCTCAAGCTATGATCTCATTGCAGTCTAATCAAGGCTGGGCTTGGCTGGTATTTCAGCAAGATTTCCAAGTGAAACCTGGACTGTTGCAAGAAGTTTTGTTGTTGATTTAGTAGATAGAGTTTTTGTCTCCTGATTCAGTGCTGAATTCATGCCCCAGCTGGAGCTATGCTGTCTTTGGAAAAGAAGGAGTATCACAGAGACTCAGAACTTTTCTTTATTCAACTGTGCTTTCCTAATGTGCTCCTGTCTATGGTTAGGTGTGAATTGTAATTTGTTTAATCTAACAATCATTTAAATAGTATAAAGAAATGCTTCTCTATTAATCGGCTGTAAGACTTCTCCATGTGACTTGTATTAATTTGTTATTTCAGTAGTAAGTGATTGCTGGTTTAGCTAGGTAATTCTCTATTCTTTGGCCTCAAACATGTAACTAAAAGCAATTACTTGCATTGCCATACTGCAACAATATTTAGGGTGGAAAAAGAGCTTCAGTGGTGCTGTATACAAACAAATCAATAAAAAAAGACATAAACACAAATACCAGTTTCTTCCCTCAAGTTAGGTGTTGGAGGTGAGCTGCATTATTCGTAGATGCTAACAATTCTTAAACTTGGCTTTGAAGCTCGATGTCCAGAAAACCAGCATTTAGTAGTAATCCTGTGAAATTCCTGACTGCTTCAACTTAAACGCAGCCACTCGTGTAAATAGCTGATTTATAAGGTCTTAGGAGGCATTGTACTGTGGCCAAGAAAGAATTCTAATCTAGGTCTCCATATCCCAGCAAATTTCATTCATTTCCTACAGTTCTAGAAAGATACTACGTGAAGGAGTATTCATTCTATTTTGTTTTCTATTCATTTTCTCTTGGTCATCAAACCCAGCCAAAAATTACTGACCTGTATGGGTCAGAATTTTAACAAGCATATTAATGTGCAGTTTTGAAAGAATGTATCAGCTCATGTTCTGTGTTTCTTTTGAAACCTTTATTCAACTTCCTATCTTGCAAGAGGGACTTATGGTCTGAGTTGGCCCTCTTTATGTTGTTAAATTTGATAGTTGAGAAATATTAGGGAATGTGTATACATTAAAATGAATGTTTTAGGCTTGAAATAGTATCTTGTAGCTATTTATATTTTTTTCCCCTGCCAAATATGTTAAAAATTGGGCTTTTTTCAATGCTATAGAAACTGTTCTGAGTGGTGTTTTCCTTGGAGTCTGGTTGTTAGATCCCAGGTTTCTGTTACTGGAAGAGAGGAGTTGGCTTGCTTTGATGCAGGAAGATCTTATTGCTTTTAATTTGGTAAGCTAATTGATGAAGGGAATGCTCTCAATTTTAGTGCTTTAATGGCTGTTGAATGACCTCTTTATTATGACTGTTAATTTACTGGCAGAATGGAGCCCACCAGCCTCCTATGTGGTGTAAATGATCTGGCTGTGGAAGTCGGAAGCTTGAGCGGTTTGGTTTGCAGGTGTTTTTTTTGGTTTTTTGTTTTTGCAAGAGCTTTAACAGTTGAAATGGCTCCAATTTTGGAAATTGCATTTAAATGTTATCTTGGATATTGCCACATGTGATCTAAAAACTCTGTAAGAAAGGATGGGTTAAAAGCTTGTAACTCCAGAAGTCTCAAGTCAGTTGAGTTATGTGCTTAGCATTCAGCAGTGTGAGAGTGGGGTTTAATGGTGTGTGTGCTTGCAGTACTGAAATTGCAGTCTTCCTTTGTGCATGTCACACTACGTTTCAGGAGGAAAATCTTCCAGAGGACTCAGAGTGCTCTTGTTTAGAATCAGGACTAGGAAACTTCCTTACAAGCAGACTTCTAACTTTTGGAAATACTGATTGCTTCCAAATTGTTGTTTTTTATCTCCTCTGCATTTCCCTCTTTCAGCTACTTGGGCAAAAACTGTCAAATTTATCATGATTTTTTAGTTTAAAAGAAAACACAAACAAAATCATTCATGTCTGTGGAGTCTGCCAAAGGCATTGGTGTGTTTTGTGGGAATACTTACTGCTTGCAATAGGAGTGAGACAGCTGGATTGACTGTTTGAATGTTTATTAGTTTGGTCTGTTTAAAGGACAATTTAAATTTCTCTGGTTGTTAGTTCATACATATACTAGTTCATACTTTTTAGTATGAATTTTGAGTGCTACCATAGACGTTAGCCTGCAAATAAGAGATCTGCAAGACACCGCTAGTTATTACTTGCTGTTGTCAGAGGTTTGCCAGTAATGCAATTTATTATCTAGACATCCATCATGTTTATGGTTTTGTTTGTTTCTTTTTTAAGAGGAAAAACAGTGTGGATATGTGTGGTGTTTATGCATATGCTACATATGCTTTACTCAGTTACTCAATAGGCTGTACTTATTTTTATCTGCAGACCTTGATTCATTGTGTGTTCTCCTGCTTAATGAGTATTTAAAGTATGGGAATGTGGAAAGAATAAGGTAAATGGGAAGTGAAACGTGGTCATGAATAGATTAGAGGAAACAACTGTTTAGTAGTAACAAAGCCAATATTTTATTATATGTGAGCTTCTTTCTTCTCAAGAAAAGCCATTTCTATTTAGTCTTCCTATGCATTTGTAATCTATACATAGAATACCTGAAATGTATATGGACCTAGTTCTGTGGGTCAGTTTGTTATAGAAGTTTGAGACAGGTCCTAGATATTAAGGAGATTTTTTACTTGCTGTGCATTTAAGAGATACAGTGCATGAAGATTTTCACAGTAAAGTAAAAATTGATAAAGTTGTACTGAGACTTCATTTAATCTATGAGGACTTGCTTTTGGCTGTCTATTTTGAACCTATTTGATATTGATACCTCTATAAAACTTAACATAATTCTGGACTTTTGGGTTTGTTTTTGTTTGGGCTTGTTTTTTATTTGAGGGTTTTTTTGCGGCGTGGGGGGTGTTTGCTTATAAGAAACAATCTTGGAAGTTTTCTTATTCCACGTAGCATAATATTTTCAGTTTCTTAAAGGTTATGCAGGAGATGTGCTGTGCTCTCCTCATCCCCTCATACCCCGCCTCCCCCCCACGAATATTATCGCTGCTCTGTGGGGAATTATTGGGAGTTGTGATTTTTGTACTACTTCTGACTTCACAGATATGGTCCTATACAAGCAAGAAGGAATGCAAGGTTTATGGAATGGTAACTGAATGTTTTGTGTTTAAATGCATTCATTCAGTGACAGGAATAATCTACAAAGTTTTGATCGGGAATCAGTTTTCAAAAATCAGCTTGATGGGCTTCTGAATGTGTGCCCTCCATATATGTTTTGCCAAGCAGCAGACTTTGGTGGTATTCATGCAGGTTTAAGATGAATGTTTGATAGAAGGTGATAGTTTTGAAAAGTGTTTTGTAGTATTTAAATTAGGCAGAACCTAAGTGCTCTGAATTGCTTTGTGAAGGTGCCTACCATTTGCTGTCAACTGTGTGAGAAGCTGAGGAAACCAGTGGTTCCTTAACACATACCATGATGCTTGCATGGGTACTTGTAGTAAGATGAAATATTAGGGAGCAAGATTATTGTCTCTGTATTTGCAGCGTGTGTGCGCCTATACCTAAAATATTTTTTAAAACTTTCTTTCTCTGGTTGTTTCTGAGCATAGCTTTTCAGTTTGATTTATCAAGCTGATCAGGGGAGAATTGTAACCTGCCATGGACAACAACATTTATGAACTTAGGAGAGAAGTTCCTTCCCCTCTCCATAAATTAATACAGTACTAGTGTTCAGTCTCTGATTAATTCAGAGCATTTTTGGTAATCACAGATCTCTTATTGCAGATAAGAGAAAGGCATCTGCCACATAACAGATTTTTGTGGGATCTTTTTAGTGGCCTTTGTTTGTATCTGAAGGTCATTGTGGTGTGCTGGACTCCCCCAGCCACAAAGAGCCAACTTGCTGGTAAATGCTGGAAATGCAGCAAATTACAGCTTTGAGAAACCGAATAGCTTTTGTCAGGTACACAATTTTTGGGTTGGCTCTTAGAGTAGAAACAGATGGAGTTGAGTGTTTGATGATAGAAAAGAGGTGGTTATTTCAAAGTTCCTCCGAACCCTGATGAAATGCCAAAATCTGCTGAAACCTTTGAGCTGTGTAGTCAAAAGTTCAGTAGCATTGGCACTGAGGGGAATGCCTCACATCCTGTCCCTGTACTTCTCCGACCTCATCCCATATAGAAAGGAAGACTTCCTCTCTGCCACCAGCCCTGCTTTCTCCCCATTTAAATCATTCATTTCTGAATTGTTAGATTATTTGAAATGTTTAAATTCCTCTTATTTACTTAGCAACATCTATTAACTGATATACGAGTTAGGGAATACGTTGTCATGTTTCTTAGGGACAGATTTTCTGAAGAACTGTACTTAGTAATGAGGGGGTTTTTTTAAAGACATAGAGTGGCCTGTTTTTCAAGGTGGTACAAGAAAGGGTGGAAAAAATCTTGAGTGTCTGAAAGCTAGAAATAGGTAACATAGTAGGGAAATCTGCTGCAGTGCTTGAGAGGCTGTATCACTTTGGATAGCCAGTAACAGTGGAGGTTCATCCATTCTTGCAGTCATTTCTCTAGCTGAATGACCTTTCAGAAAGAAAATTGATCATGATCAAGGGTGTTCTTGTTCTAGTGATTGTAGGGGGCCTTATTAGATCTTTTCTTCGCTCCAGGCTCTTTGCTGTTCTGTCCATCATATTTCTAAGATCTAGACCATTTCTATACTCATGGTACAGAAAATACTCTAGACTTTTGCTGTGCATTTGTGTCATCTACAACAACAGGCTGTTCAATGTTCTGGTAATGGCAGAGAGGCATCTCTGAGAGTTATCTCTGGGCACTTCGGCAGAGAGTCTAAGAATGCTTTTGCTGGTGTGTGAAGGTCAATTCAGTTTGGTTTTGTGGAAACTGTAGCATAACCTCCTGAGATGAAGACAGCTTTTTTTTTTTTTTTTAAATAATGGAAATTCATGAACTTCATTCTAAGTTGTGTTTTGATTGTTTGGGGTTTTTTAAAATGGAAAAAGATCCATGTATTAATGAAACTTACTTGAAAAAATACCCAGAGCATTTTAAAATGGCCAGACTGTTTAATTTTAGACTAACAAGTTCTTCATCCTGAGTCCTTCAATAATATTCTCTCTGTAATGTACTTGCAGTCAAGTCTGGATAGCTGAAGGAGGGAGGGATCTGTCAATGGGGAGCATGAAAGTACAGTAAATTTGTTTAGAAGTGATGCACAGGTACCTACTGCTCTACTTGAAATTGCCTTTTCAGTACTTTTCCTCTTCAGTAAAGTATGTGATTGTTCTCAAAAAACCTTCACGAAGCTATACAAACAGATTATTTTGGATTTTTTCTCTCTCTTGAGATAAAACATACTTAGTTACACAGTTGCTTTGACAGCTTCCAACATAAATTATGAAATAAAGCAGTGTCTCCCAGTTTCCCAAATACATATAAACTAGTCAGCGTTCCTTAGGAAATAAGCTTCTGATTTGGTTCAGTGAATACTGTAAAAAGTTACTGTTTGGGGATAGCAATACTTTATTTGGAAGTTGTGTATTTTTCAGTAAAATACTCTGATATTTTAGGACAGTATCATAGAATCATGATTTAATGATAAAGGAAGTGAAATGCTTCCTACACAGTGTCAGTTAGTCATCACTGTGTTAGTTTTCTTAAACAAATTACATGCAAAAATGGGTTTGTGGGTGTCTAGCTGGCTATCTGATGTAGTGAATTATCCAACTCCTGATGAGTATTTGGATTCTGGATAATGCAGTAATTACAGTATTGTAAATTGCTTTATTTTCTCTATAAATACATATTTTGTTGACATAGAAGAAAGCAGAACATTAGATTTTCAGCAGAAGCATTTGCAGTTGTCTCTTTTTTTTTTTTAATGGAATAGCAAAACATCCATTTTACAGCCATTCTTTCAAGTAAAAGAAAGATGCAAACATACCATGTTGATATAAAGTAGTGTTTTATTGGGTGTTTATATGTGGAAAGAATTTTAGGTTAACAGGGAAAACTTGAAGCTGCATGTGTCTGTTAAACATAATTAATGTTTAGAATAGTTAATTCAAGATTTAAGAGAACTGTATACTTTAAAAACCAGCTTTTATAAACAGTTTGTAATCTGTTTCTTACATGAGTATTTTGGTCAAGTGCCTTTATTTCTAAATAGAAAGGCTCCTGTAAAATTAAAAAAAGTGTCTTGTTCTGAGGCTGGAAGGTATGATATAAATACTGAATTCTCTTAAATGCAACTCTAATGTCATAATGCTTCTTCTAAATTTCAAAAACTTCTTAGAACAAAACTTTTGAGTTCTAAGGTAATTTTTTCCCCTTTAAACTATGTATTCTTAGTATGTATAAGAACTTTTGTACTTCTTATTCTTTTCCGTTTATCCTGATTTGTAAAAGGTAACACCAAACAATTTGCCCCCCACTGCTTATAAAATGGAAACTACAGTGATATATAAGTAAAATAAGTTTTTTCCTACAGTCTTTAGCTTCTGGGAACTTGATGTTTTTCCTGACTGCTGTGGAAGATTGCTATCGCGACCAGGGAGTAGGGCTGTGCCTCTTCTGACACCTTGGAGACCTGAGGAGTTTCTGTGATTACTCAGTCTCTTGTTAGGGAGGGGTGTAAGACAAGTCTTTTGTTGCTCAAGTGAATTTCTTCTGTCTGATTCAGGAAATTGTCATCTTAAATCTTGTAGCCGTGACCTGTTATGTCAAAGGTGTCGGTGATTAGAATATGCAAGTGAAGATGCATGTGGCACTTTGGTGGTGGTTTGCTTTCTTGAAGCCAGTAATGGGTCTGGGTTGGCAAAGCTTCAACACAAAACCCTATCAGAAGCAAGGAACTGGAAATTTATTGCATTGAAAATTGGGAGATCTAGTAAATTAATTACCTCTTTTGCCATGGGTTGCTTCTGTACCTCTGTGGAATTGTATGTCAGCTTTGCCTCTAGTGATGAATAGAGCTAACAGTATTTCACAGAAATCTGTTTCTCATGAAACAGACCTGATGCAGAAGGGCTGAAATATTACAGTGACAAAGACTTTATAGTCTTTCTAGTAAGACCCAGAACACAAATATTTGAAAACCCTTGGGGTACACAGAGCTGTGTCAAAAGGCTATAGCTATGCAATTCTGTAGATTTTTCTTCACGGCAGTCACAAGCACAGAGTATTGTTTTATCTACAGCGTTCATCATAAATAATGCACTGAAGTGTACAATTAGATCTCTGTTTACAAAATTAAACCTACTACCTACCCAAAATGCACAGATGCTTTTGCTGCTTCAGAAAAGTAGAAGAGATGAATGGAGTGATGTGAGTCAGCACCTGAGTGTGAGGCAGAAAAATCCAGAATGTGGACTACTTATATAGTAGGCCAACCAGCCATTTGAAACGTTTGTTGGTAATAAAACTTCATAAGGAAATATATTTTTGTAGCCAAAACACGTCCTTGCTGACTACTTGAATTTCCTTCAATTTCTAATGATTATGACCCACTTGCAGCTCTGTAATAGAAAGATACTGTCAGTGATGAAGAATGGTGATCATTTATGGTTCATCATTGTCTAAGGTGATAACACAGCATACAGGTTTCAGCAGAATGAGGGGAGCGTGTGCATGTTTTCTTCTAACTGCAGACAAAATAAAAGATTTAGTTTGTCTGCACATTACCAGCAGTAATTGGAGGCTACTGTCTGTGTTGTTCTCAATTGGTACAATCACCCTGCATTTCAGCCTGAAGGTGTTGGGCCAGTGTAGGCTCCACCTTAAATCCAGTGCTGCAAACAGCAAGTCTTTAGCAACCTGGCTTATTTTGCTGAAAGCTGACTGGGGAAATGTTGCATGAGCAATTTAATTATCTGATTAGAGGGAGTGGAGATGAGCAGCAGGGAGTGGCAACATCGTGGTGTACAGTCACATGCTCTGCAGTGACTTACAGGCTTTAGTCCAGCTGACTTCCAGTGAAAATTAAATTGAAGTATGGAAATCATTTGAAAATGCTTATCTCCTGTTTTCATTAACAAGCATTTTGAATCTAAAATGTGTTCAGCCCTCTTCTGAGGACAAAATGGACATAACTATTATTAATAACAGAGTAAAAAGAAAATTATTTTGCTTGTTTTATTTTTTTGCTACCAAAAAATACTTGGCATTTGGCTGTCTAGGAGAGCATGTTCTCTAAATCAGCACTAAATAAAGTAATGATGTATTTAGCCGGGTCAGCCTCTCTTATAGGTACCTCTTTGCCTAAAACCTTGGAATTTTCTGGTACATTTGATTGATACTAACTGCAATTTTTCATGGCCAGATTTTCTTCTGAGTTCTTGGGAAATTTCTATGAAGACTTTTTTGTGCCTCTTGTTTTGATACTAAATAAAATTGGTTGTATACCTTTCAATACCATATTGCTAGTAATTACTGCTTTTCAAAAATGTTTTTGAACTTTGCACTGAATTTTTTTTATTTTTCTGATTTAACTCTGTTAACTCTGGATGCCCCATCCCTGGGAGTGTTCAAGGCTAGGTTGGGTGGGCCTTTGAGCAGTGTGGTCTAGTGAATGATGTCCCTGCCCATGGCCAGGGGTTTGGAACTAGATCATCTTTAAGGTCTCTTCCAAACCAAACCATTCTATGATTCTATTTATCCATGAAATTTAGCATTAGCATGTTATCCTGTATGGTTGTAAGAAATGTGGGCTAGGGTTGTGTATGTGTAACACTTAATTAGAGAAGTCTGAAATAATTTTACAGAGTGATTTAGCCTTTACATTTTATATTCTTGTAATAGTTTTTGGGTTTTTTTTTTTTTTTTTTTTGCTTTTACTTACGGGGTTTTTTTAAGAGAAGGCAGAAGAAAAGTGGCATCCTAGTGATGTCCATGTAATTTTATCAGCTGAACTGCATTTTCCAAACTGATTTTCCTGTGGGAGTCAGCATTAGAAGGTGACTTGGGTACTTTGTTCACTGGGTTTAGGTAACGTTCCTTTGCCAAAGGAATGTTTGGATTCAAGAACTTGATCTCCAGGTTCTGGAAGGCGTGTGTTGTAATTTCCTCTTTCTGGTGCTTGGGCCCAGACTTTTCTGAATTTTCCTTAACCCATTCGAATGTTACCTCTTCTTACCCAAAGTCTTTTTCCCTTATCATTCTCTGCATCAGTGATTCTGCATTCAATTAAATAGTCAAAATCTTCTTTCTTTACCAGTTTCTTTCACTATACGATTTTCTTCCTTTAGCTCCAAAGCTTGTTTTGCCTTTAAAGCCCCAAGCCTACAAAATGTTTAGCATGAAGGATCTTCTCTCAGGACTTGCAGTTGATTGAGATTTCTAATAGCTGGGTACTTTTATAGGTCAAGTGACCTAAGGCATGACATCATGGATGCTGATTACTCCTTTTCCTGAAGCAGGGATCACTACAGTGTTTAAAGTGTTTTACTTCTTAACATAAGGATTTATTTTCTTAATTTTATCTCTTTGTTTGTTTCCTGGAACTCGGTGAACCATTTCAGTTGAAATGTAAGAAAAATCAATGTTTGAGCTTTACATGCTCAATGGAGAGTTTCTGCCTAACTAATTGAAGTATGGCAAATTCATCAACCACTAAAAGAAAATATGATCTCATAATGAAAGCATTGAACAACTTTGATTAGTGAAGTGGTTAATACCACCTGTGGTTAATTACTGAAATGGCTCTTGGAGTAAGATGAGGACACAGGATGATTTTTGTAAAACCATGGCTTAGATACTGCTTTATTAGAAAGGTGTAATATGTAAATAAGAGCAACAAAAAGATGTCTGTACTTTCTGTACCATAAATTTAAATACAAATTAACAGGAACTCAAGAGCTTGCAGGAAGAGCAGTGATTTTTATGTTTTTGTAGTTGTATTTGAAGTTAATCAGTCTGTTTTTTTAATTCAAAGCCAGAGTACACATAACAAACTGTGACCTGAACAAGTATCCTGTGAATTTTGGTACACAAGAGAGCACATTGTTTTTTCTCTATCTCTGTGACTCATGCAGCTAAAACATCTCATCCAGCTTTAGTTTTGAAGACAAGAGTGTCTAGCAAAACTAGGAGATGTTTTGTAGTGTTTGATGATAGTTGTCCAGGTGCTGATTAAATTTTAGTAAAGCGCTAGAAAAATGTGTCTCCTTTCTGAGATATTCGGAGAGTTATTTCCCTTTCTGATTAGGCTGTGAGTTGAGGCAGAAGGATCATGATGTAGTAGTTAGGCATTTTAAACAGCAGAGCTAGCTTTAATGTACAGTGTCAGAAAAGGAATTTTCCATTCTTGACTGTGTATTATTCAAAGCTTGCAGTTTTGGAAGGAAAGCAGGAACACCTTATGACCTCCAGCATATTCAGGGTTTTGGTTTTGAGGTTTTTTTCTTTTTAGAAAAAAGTGGCAGTTCAAATGCATTTTGTTCTTATCTGATTTATGTTCACAGATCCATTTCCTGAACTGACCAAAAATCTGATGATGGATGCCAGTTTCTTCAAGGCTTTCAAAGTACATATTAAAATTAAATCTTGAAGTTCATAACCTTTGCTTACTGAATTCTGGACCTCAATTTCAAAGCAATGGGAAAAAACCCAAACCTGTAAGCTGTACCTCGGTTATGGCACTGCTTGTAATGCAGTGCAGGTTGTGCACATGAGATGGGGACTTCCTTTAGAAGGCAAGAAGAGACCAAGGTTTTTAATGTGAAGTTTAAGATGCAGTGGCATCAAAAAAAGGGATAGTGCAGGGTCTTGGATGTTACAGCCAAGGTTGCAGTCACCATAAATTGGCAGGTTTTTTTAATCTGGTGCCTGAGAATTGACACAAGCTTCTATTTTATTAGAAGTATGTTGAAAATCTAGTATGGTGCTGGAGAACAGCCTAAGTTACTTAAAAACTGACAAAATGCATTTTACTCAAGGAAATTGAAACACAGACCAAAATTCAGTGGATTTTTAATCTTAGCAAACTTGAAGACTTGGCCGTGTTTGAAATAATAGTAGTAGTTTTTAACCTTTAAGCAGTATGTCTTGGAACTTTGTTCTTATGTTTACTCTTGCTTGGTGGCTTGTTGTTGGTTGTTGGTTTTTTTGTGGATTTTTTTGTTTTAAAGATATTTGCTTAATGCGAAACAAGTTATTGGCTGAGTGTCAGTGTACCCAGAAGAAAGCAGATCAGAAATAAAGTTGGATTGTGAACTGATGGACCCTTTTAGTATTTTGTCCATTCACAGTTTCTGAAGAAACCGACAGGTACATTGGGATTCAAAACCTAAAGTTCTGAGTTTTATGGTGGCAGAGTAAATTCTAGTAAATCATAAGATCTGTAATCTATAAAGTTCTTAAATAGTCACAAGACAACTGAACAATGAAACTTTTGACTGATACCATTCAGGTTAAGTACAGGAAAAAAATGGGTTTTGTTTTGTGTTGCATTGTGTTTGCAGGATACTCAAATGAAAATATGTGGCTTTGTTGCTAGTTAAACACAGCTTTGAATCCTTGTTTTTCCATGATCATAAGATTGTTTATACAAGATATGAGATCAGGTTCTGCTCTGAAATAGTACAATATTTTCATTTATCAGCTAAACTCCAGATGACTTTTGAGATTATAGTGGATAGTGTTGGAATTCCTTCAGTCTTTCTTTATATTTTATCCCTGTTTTCTTTTTTTAAAGGACAATAGCTTCTTCAGTAGCTCTGGAAAAAATTACTGAGATTACTTAGATACAAGTTATAATTAAATGATTATACTTAATGTCATATCTCTGTGGTTATGAATATTGCATTATTTCCTGCTCTTCTCAGTGATTCTTAGCCTTATGCTTAGTGTTGTAGTAGTGTTTGGAGGTAAAGCTTTCTTTGTTTGGCCTTCTCTGTGGTGTAGAAAAATTCTTAAATCTGTCCATTCTCTTAATAAAGACCACCTTAGCAGTAAAATAGACTCCTTAAAATCTTTTGGGGTGAAACCAAAATTATATTTACTTTTTAAAGTGGATTCCCTGCTTTTCTCAGTGCTGTACAGTGGTTTTAATCCCTTCTCATAGAGTTTGATGCAATGTGTCTGATGGTGTGTAAGTGTATCTGAATCATAACCTGTTTTTAATGAAAACAAAAGATTGAACAACCTGTTCTAGTGGAAGGTGTCTGGGCCCATGGCAGGGGGGTTGAAACTAGCTCTTCCAACCCAAACCATTCTATGATTCTGTGAAGTGCTGTGCACAAGGTAGGAAAATGCTTAAAAGTCCTGTGGTGCTAAGGGTATAACAAGCCTCAGAGACTATTTCTTCCAAGATACTCCTCTTGCTTGGGGTTGCTTTTGGTTGGAGACCTGAGGGTGTGCAGCGGCCCTGGAGGTGATTATACAAGATGACAGTAGCAGCAATTTGTGGTTATCTCTGTGGCTGTATCAGTTTTGTGCTCATAATTCTCACAAGGAAAACTTCCTACGGGAGGCTGCGTCACACTGAGGCACGGTCGCTCTGTTGTAACCTGGCTGGAGCCAGCTTGTGACTCCTTGAGTGTGGGATTTGTATCAGGGCATAGTTTCTGGTTGCTTGGTAGTTTCAGAGGGAAAGATCTGCGGGAAATAAATGTGGCTAACACATTTGCAAATGTGATGAGATCTTAATATGCAGGTCATGAACAATAATGATGTATTGGCTATCCCCACTGATGAGGAAAACATCTTGGTCTTGCCAATCAAAGATTTCCATTAAGGGCTAGACATATTTTTTCCTGATTTGTGGCAGTCTCTGTATAATGATTGTTGCAGGAACATAGCTATGTAGTCTCGAGAGAGCAGCTTCTAATTTGTTTCACATTTAAAATTTCATACATGTAGAGACAACCAGTATTCTCAGGTCTAAAAGAACATACTCTGGTGGTTCACAGAGGGGAAAAGTAGTTATAGGGTACTTCTGGAAAAGTTAGGAGACCAGTAATTTCAGTTGAAGATCTGTTGCCTGAGAAGATTTCTGTTAATTTTCTTAAGATGTGCTTTTATGGATTCACTGCAAGTAAGGAGAAAACGTGTGAATTATTTTTAGTCATAAATTCATGTAATTTCATTTTGCCACAACTTGGCCTTGGTATTTTGAGATTTTGCAAAAACTGAATATGTATCAGCTTTATTTAGGGGATTGGAGTTGCAGTTTCCTCATGAAACTTTAAAATTCTCAGCTGAAATTTTTATTTCATAATGGTAACTGTTGGCACTGGTAGAGTCTGTTGGTGATGAGCCTCTGTCAGTACGTGCTGACAAAATGGTGATTCATCTACTGTCCACTCCAAACCAGAGACCCTGATAAGTTAGCAGTGCTTTCCAGTCAGTAATATTGCCTTTTTATTTTTAATAAATATAATAAATAGCAATACAGATTTGTACCAATTCATTGCATTTTTCAAAGGCTTCTGTTTGACTTTGGCTTGTAAGTACACTTAAAATAGTCTTAGTGCTCCACATGCAGTGTTGCCATGAATATTGCAGGCTAATTGGTACCACACAGTTTAAGGATTTTTATATATACTCTTTTTTTTTTTTTTTCCTTTATCATTCAATGTTTGTTCTTGTCTTCAGAGTTAAACCTCTGTTGTTTTTGTAGCTCCCTCATTTGAGATCACGATCCTTTGAGTATCTGTTCTATGGATGCAGTCTTCCAGTACTGTTTTTCCAAACCTGTTTACTCTGGAAAACAACATCTGTTGCTCCTGACTGTCACAATGTTGCTTAGAGACATCATGACCTTATACCTCTTTCTGAAAATGCCTTACCTGTAATTGTTGACAGTATCCTCTACTTTCAAATCAAAGAAGTTACTTTTTGTTCTTCTTGACTTGCTAACATGCATTTTGTAGTAGCTGCTGTATAGCCAGCTTAATGTACTCTGTGTTATGGATTGATTTCCTCCATCTTCCTCCTTAGCATCATGAGACAGTGATATTGTCTGGGTGGGCATATCTGCGGTATCTAGGAGCATGAGGACAGCTGTACCGAGTAGGGACAAAGTCTGCTGGACCTACTTTTCTGTTTGTGGAAGTAGCTGAGGAATAGTTCTGATAATAATAACTGAGGAATAGTTGTAAGAAGCAGGAGAAGTATAGTGTAATTTAAAAATTATTACTATTTCCCTTCTTTCTTTCACTTTTGATACAGTTTTTTAGTAGACAGAAAGGTAGGGATGTCTGAATTATTTGTGTTTAAGTTAAGTAGTAAATTCATGGCAGGACAGATTTTTTGGGTTTTTTAAGCTCACTGTATTTTTGAACTTTTGCCTTCGCTGGTATCTTCTAGTAAAGTTTCATACCTGCTTTTAAGAAAATGGTGCTATTTTACACAGCTGTCTAACTGCTGTGTTATAATTCTGAGAAATAACTGGCCCTCTCCATTTTGTGAATTCATGATAGTGTGTTATAGTCTAGTGTATAATAGTTCCTTGTGCTACATCTTTTCTAAGCTCAAGTCTGTCCTGATTACATTTTCTTCATGAAGACTTTGGGTCAGTATCTCTGACCAGACTGTTCTTTGCTCTATGTTCTAAATTCTGCTGGATTCTAGTTTGGGTGGGATTACATTAAACTTTCGGTTTGCCATAACATAGGGAATTGAATGACACAGGAGCATTGTGTGAGTGAAAAAGAGCAAGCCATTCCCTTTATAGTAATTCCAAATGTTCTATTTACTTTTTTGGTGGTGACCACTGAACTACTGTTGTCAGAGCACAGCAGGGCACATGATGCAAGTGATGATCTCTGGCATGCCCAGAGCTTGCCTGTGGGTCGTGTTTGTTGTGTGTGTGGAGTTTTGTGTGTGAGTTCCCTTATCTACAGTGACTTTAAGCAATTCAGTCTTCATTGCATGGCTCTTTGCAGCCAGTGCAGCTTTGACTAAGCCAGGGTAGTCTTACATCACTGACAAAATTCGTTCATCCTCTTGCAGATCACTTAAAAAAAAATTACTAAAAACAGGAACGAAAACTACAACAAAAACTTCTAAAACCAGACAGACTGAACAGCACAGTCTGTAGTGTAGATGCCAGTGAGATGTTTTTGGTATCTTTCAATATTGTAAAACCTTTTTTTTTATACCTTGTTTTCTCCTGACTGGGCTTTTAGAGAGGAATTATTTTTAATCCTATGACAGCATAATTTCTTGTAAACGTTTTGGTAAGAAACACCATCAGAAAAGTAAGAAACCCTCTGTGGGAGGAAAAAAGGTATTGTGTGTTGTTCAGATAATTCTCTGTTGAGTTACAAAGAGTTTAACTCAATTACAAGACAGAAGCCTGCAGAAATCACACTTTGCTGTTGCTTGCTGTGTTTTACTAATGCTATATCTTCTGTAGTGTGTAAGTTGGTAGAAACTCATAGTCACGTACTTGCCTTCATTTTCTCAGGATTTTTGTGGGGCTTCTGTAGGTATTAATATATTAGCCTTCATTTTGTGAGGTAGCAAGGTTGTTTTAAATGAGGGGTCATAGTCTGCAGTAGGAGTTGTTTTAAAAACATAGCCTGGTCTTGATTTGTTGAAGGTTGTGGTGGGTTTTTTTCCTCCCTCTTGCTTTTGCATCAGTTTGTGACTGTTCTACTGGTTCTCCATTTTGTAAGAAATTACTTTGGTATATGGGAATTTGTAGGTTTGTCTCTGAAACTTTTTTTCTTTAAAATTTTATAGAATGCTCCACTTAACTGTTAGTGGCGATGCAACATCCTGCTGAGTGTGTTTATTGCACACAGATTGTTACTCAGGATCTGCAAAGACTGTGAATGCAGATCTAAATTATTTATTTTGACTTCTCAGATCAAATACTGAGGCACCTTTCTTGATCTCCAAAATTTTCCAGTTCAGTTCTTGACATGTGTTAGAATAGCAGCATTGTGACTTTAAGGGAGCAGGAAAGACTGCATACAAAATGAAGTTGCATGGTCCTGTTGTTTTTTTAGAGAATGACCTGAAATAAAACCTGTCTTGCGATGTAAGCGATGGGTTTAGTCTCACAGATGCCTGGCCAAAAGCAGATTTTACAAGCAGCTGTATTTTCATTCTGTAAGTGCTCCTATACCTTGTTTATAAGACATAAACCTAATCCATTTTATGATCAGGGATACTTACCAGCAAAATTTGAGTATGCTTTGCTTCAGAGTTTGGGGGTTTTGTGTATGTGTAGTCTTATGTTATAACAGACTGTCAGACTGTAGACTGTTATCTTTTTATAAATTATGAAGTATTCTTTATTGCTTAATTGGATAATCGACCTTGTCTTTCTAGGAGGAAGCTGTTTCTCAGTATGACAGTCCTATTTGTTGGACTCCTGTCCAGCCAGTCCTGGATTTGTTGGACAGTCCTGTCCTAAAAACTTTTTTCAGATCATATTCTGATTCTGAGGCTTGACATTTGATAATTGCTGGGCCCAAACCCATTTACTTGTATTGATAATGCTTTCTGGTTTTCTTCAGTATGTTCATTTTCTGTCTGTGGTGTAGAATTGCCTGGCTGTATTTGTTTCCTTCCATTTCTCTCAGGGCTTGGACAACATAATTCACTTATCTGGCATTGACTGGGCAGGAACATCATTTGCTTTTCTCAGGCGCAGGGAAGCAGCGTGTCTTTTGTTCTGCGTTAAAGCCGGAGTTACAATGTTGCTTTCCTTATTTCAAGAAGAGTTCTGAGCTGTGAGCGAGCTTTTTGAAATGACGAGTCTTTACATAATTGGGGTGTTTTTCAAGGTAACTTGTGCCAAAATTGAGATTATTGGAAAATAAGGGCATATTAGGTTATGTTGTGAACTAGATTTTACCCAGGGGCTTGGATCCTGTTTCAGGACATTTTTTTAAAAAACCCACTTCTTTCTTTGAATCTCACTTTGGCAAAAGAAACTTCAGTGTAAGATTCAGGCATTCTTTGTAATCTCCTTTTTCTGTTATTTTGTCACACCCTTGTTCACTTAGAGGAACTCAGCTGTGCTTAGGAGAAAATACTGCACCCAACATACTGTGTGGGCTGGCTGATTGGAGAATACAGCAGGCTGGCATCTTAGCTGAGCTGTGGGCTCGATTTACTGTAAATGGGCTAATTTAACCATGAGGTGCCATACTGCTGTGTTTGTGTGCAGGGAAGCTACATGGCGGTAAGCATGAGCTGCTTACAGTTTTCTGTTTCTGTCCATTGATTTGTTGTAGTTAGAAATAAGGAGGTAAGTTGTCAAACACAACTTGAAATAAAACGCAGAGAAATAGCTAAGACAACTATTTTGCGAAGGGCTCCGTTTGTGCTCAGTATTTCTGGATGTTTTTAAAATATAATACTAGATCAGATTTTTGTGTTTTGTTATTAAATAACTGAGAAGAGGTTTGTGGTTTGTTCTGGAGAGTCTTAATAAAGATTAATTAATGGAAGATCTGTGCTTTTTAACCTTTTCATGCAGAGAGACTTAACAAGCTGAGTATTGTGGTACTTCTGAAGACAGAATAGAGCATCAGTCTGTTATTACTATGATTGAGGTAAATTAGGCTGTCTTAAGGATGTCATTATAAACCCACTATCTTTTGGTATTTGATTTTTTTTTCCTATTTAAACAACAGAAAAAACTTTTCAAGAATTTTGTAGTTGCTAGACTTCTCTTCTGTAACTGAGACAAGCACCAAAAATCCCATACTAGCAAAATTTGCATATCAATCTGTTCATTAAAAGACAGAAGTTTGCTCTCCAGCCTTATCATTTGGCTATTTTGTGCCATATGTAGCCAATTAAAAAAACAAGGTAAGAAAATATTGCTTGCTTTTTGTTCTATCTAAATAAATCGAAGTGAGCATAATAGCAGCCAAAGGAAACATTCCTCTGTGATTGCAGCAAGGTTTGTCCAAAATAATAGGGTTTGTATTTTGTAAATGTTTGGTTTGCCTCTGATGTTTAACATTTTAGGCTCTTTAATATATGTGGGTGCATACCAGCCTAAGTGTTAAATTTCAAAATCCATTGGTGGAAGCCTTGTGAGATGGGACCACCTGCTGTGTTTGCTCGGCTGTTTCAATTGCTCTGTTATGCAATTTCTTCTGTTGCAAGTTGAGGAAGATGGAGGAGGCCACTCGGTTAAAGTATTACTTGGCATTAAGTGTTTGTGTGGGTCACCACCTTCCTCATTTGGGAGCAAAAAGTTTCATACATATGACTTCTAAGTCTTTTGGATCCACAGAATGATGGATCTTTATGTGGATGCAACCAGCTGGCATTTTGTGCATATTTATTCTCAGGTTTTAACACTGAAGTAGCTGTTGAGGCTGTGTATGAAGCTAGCCCTGTCACTCTAGTCATAGCTGATTAATGAAAATTGTTAAGAATAATAAGTTCTTCAGGCTTTGTGAGTGTCTTTATGTAAGTGATCTTGCAGAAATACTGGGCGCTTTGTTATGGGACTTTAGGTGAACCGTGCAGAACTGTGTGGTAAATGGTAATAATTTTGCCCAAAAAGCATCTGAGTCAGCATGGGAGATGATCAGAAACATTACTTTGTGTTGAGCAAGAAACTTCCTTTCAAAGGACTTTTCTTGTACTGAGAGGACAGTACAGGTCAGCACACCTCTAATTTTGCAAACAGCATTATGTACCTGTGAAAGAAAATAAGATTTGTGTACGTAATCCAAATGATTTCATTGTCTCTGTACTTCAGTGTGTTTGTGACTGTCAACTAAACCAGACGTGTAGTCGTAGTCAAATGACACCCTCCAGAGCTCATAACCAAAATTAGTTCTTACCCTTAGTCCAGTCCTTCTCTGTATAAGAAGGCCTCTCAGACCTTTGTAAGTGCTGATACAGGATGACTCACTGATGTTTGAGACATTTAAAAAGCTTAGCTCCAGCAGCATTTCAAACAGAAGCTGCCTCGAGGAGCTGTTCTCCAGGGTAAGGTGGTGCCAGTGTGGGAGACCCAGAAATCATCCTGTGGGATGCTGCGTGCCCTCTTAGCCACAGTTAATGCTGGGCAAATACTATCAATTGATGAAATGCCCCTTAAAAGATGTAGTGAGGAAATCATGCTTTAATACAACTTAAAGTATGAAGATAAATCACAGGCAGTTTAATGCCATTTTAAAGGCAACTCAAATGCATTCTGCCACCTGAGTCTGTCACTTACATTGTAACGTCCTGGTAGCAAAAGCACTGCTCTGAGCACTTAGTAACGGAAAACCAGGGGGTAAAGGGAGCATAAAACTTGTATGTCAGAAGCCCTGTGAATATTGACTGTTAAGAATATTTTTAGATTTAAAGATCTTACTTTTTCCAGCTCTGAGCTGGGTTCATATAGGAATGATGGCTTGAGTAAATCCATCTTGAATCAAAAAAATTAGCGGATCTAGATAAGAGGTATCTTCAGTTTCCACAAAGAAAGCATCTGTAGCTCATATTTTTTTCACACTGAAAATAATGCTGCCTAGTTAGACTGGATTTCTTTTGCAACGTTAGTTAGAAAATACTCTAATGGCTAATGATGTGGGTCAGTCCTAGGATGGGTGATTTAGAAGCCGTTAGCTTGTGCATTCCTGGTTGTCTTTTCATAATTTTCATCACTCCTTATATTTAAAATTCTATCTGAAAATGGGTAACAAAAAGTGAGATGATGTCCAGGTGTCCATGGCAGGAATGGAGGTGTTAATCTTTCACAGAGATAATTTTAGTTTAGTTTTGTGGGGGTTTTTTTCCACTGTTTTTTTCTATCTGTGTGTTTTTATTCTTCAGCTCTTAGTTGTAGTCAATCCATGTTCTTTCTACCCCCAGCCCCCAACTCCAACACTGAAATGGCTCAAGGTCAAGAATTTGGCTGTTATAGGAAACTGTTTTGTTTTGCATTAAGATTAATGGAGCTTTAAACTAGCTAGGAGAGCAGAATTGTTCTGCTGAAATTATTAAACACATCCACCCTTTTCAGGAGACAGGTTTTTGTCCTCAGTAGTGCTGGAAATAAGTTTTTAGCAGGTTTTACCAGCAGTGAGATACTCAGTGCAAGTGCATAATGTCACTTTAAAAGGAAAAAGGAGATTGGATATATGTAAATGTGGCAATCACAATTAAAACCTAGTCCCTAGTAGTGCTCAGTAGGAGATAATTCAGTTAGAAATAAGCTAAAGTTACATTCCTATGCCTTTGTCCATGTGTATGCTGTATATTTGATTGCTCTAACAATGAGATACTTGAAAAAGTGAACTATAGTGTCACTATGATTTGATGGAAACATGGAGAGAGAATGCAAGGAAGGGCCTCTAAGCCTTCCTTGTTGTCTATTAAAAAGACATAATGGTTCCCACCTTTTGCTCTAAACATCTTCAGGAATCCTTTTGGGAGCAATATGGCAGCTGCTTAAGTAATTCTGGAACAGAAAAATCTCAAAGTAAAAATCAAGCAGAGGTGTTTTGTCAGCAGCATATTTTTCATGTGTGTTAACTTCTGATGCTTTTTATTCCCCATTGCCTTGGAGACACACCTTGGTGGGCATTCTGTCTGGCTTGAGAAGCATAACCAGCAGCATGGTTCATGCTTTTTCTGTTTAATTCCGTGTACAGTACTGGAAATAAAACATGATATTGCCAGTCTGTTCCAGCTCAACCCTGTATAACTTTGGCTGACTACAACAGGCAATGACTTGCTAGCCTTCCTGATGAGTAGGAGTTCACTGCATTTGTGCTGACCACAGAAGCCTCCCCTGTCATTTTTCACTGAGAGATTACACAGTTCAGAGATGAAATGTTAATGTTTCAGCCATATACTTCCAAATTCTTGAGGACTTTTTTAGTCAGCTCGCTTGCATTTATTACTGGCTAAAGTATTAACATTATCCTCTGCTGTGCAGTACTTTGGAAGTATAGTTACCTGTTTTCATTTTCTCCCTTTAAGACAGGTGATAACCTTAGTGAGTATAAGGCAAAGACCAACAATTGGGGGTTTCTCCTGCACTGAAGTTTTCTAAAGAAAATAAATCAAATCTGAATTTGTACAGGAATGTTTGCCTTGCATTCCACACACTGAGTCAATTTATCTCAGAGGCTCTCTTTTTCCTCCTTCCCACCCTCTTTAAAGGCTTGGTGACTGGAAAAAAAAGGAGGGGTGTACGGTAGATTGTAAAAAGAGATTTTTGTAGCCACTGGTGCCAGGAATCATCAAGGAATGCTTAAGTAGTGCCTCTTGTGACAGCATCCAGTCTATTGGAAAAGCATCATGTGCCATCTGGCTTCGATTTTGACTTAATTAAATGCATGCAGCCTTCTTTAACAACTCAGCTAAGATTCAGCTGTCTTGACGTTTTGTAAAGAGCTAGAGTTCGGATTTTGTAGGGGAAGCTGCAATAGTCACCTGATTTATGTTGTTTAGTTCTCTTTCAGTGTGGTCCATGCAGTTTGCTGATATTTGAGTGACAATTCTGTTTAAATAAACTCTTAAGACTTGCTGACTCTTGGAAGCCTAATTCAATAGGGGTTTTCCAGACTAGATTCTGGGATTTTTCTTAGAACTGCAGTTATTGTGGAATTTTTTAATAGCGAAAGGAGTTTCTTAAGTTCAGCCAAGTCATTTGTCTGGGAAAAAGGCAAGCTGCTTTGTAAAAGTTTGGTTACTCCACCCAAAGACTCTATACCAATGGGATTTTAGCTTTGTGTGGGGAGGGGGTAGGAGTAGAATGCTTTCTTTGCTGTTAGCCAGTTATTCTTAATTCAGAGCATAGCTAGGAACTACTTTTCATGAGCAAGCAAACCGTCTTGCACTCATGAGAACCTGTGTTTTTAATTACCTGTTGTTTCATCTTGCATCTTCAACAGCAGCTTACCTATGTGGATGAAGGATGTTGAAAAAAATTGCTGCAAACTCCTACCCATGCAGTTGTAATTAAAAAACACACTTTTGTTGTTCTGAGCGCTAGGTATCTTCATTTTTGAGGTTTTATCACTTTGATCTTTAAAATGTAGAAAAAAAATCAAGGGAAAACAAATGCACAGAAATAGTATTTTTATTTAGCATCTAGGTGAGATGAACAAAGACTCGTTCAAATTGGCCTTTTCATTCTTACATAGAGTTTTATCAAGTTGACTAGTGATAATGGTCAAGTGTTAATTTAAAACAAGTCTTCTACCATATTCCCAATACTCCTCAATGGTCAATTTTTATCTTTTTCATCTAGCTATCAGGGATTACCCCATTTATTCCCTTTTTTTATCACTGGAAATGTTATGTTCTTGGAAGGCCCTTCAGGAAGAGGGAGTACTTTTAATAGTTATATGTGCAGGATTATCTAGCCCTTTTCTAGTTCTATATTGCAAGAAATGTTTTCGCTTTTTAATCTTTCTAGGTCTCTTATTTTTAGCAAGTTATCCTTGGCCCATTGCCACCCATTGTATGAATGGAATTCTACAGTTCTCATTGCGAACATCAGTTTGCTTAGACCTCTTTAGCTGATTCATTAAGTACAATATCCAGATCCCTCCTGCTGTGTCTTAACAGCTGTGCTGCAGGCTTGGGTTGGACACTCCCCCCTGCCCCCCAGGCCCCCTAACGTATAATAGGCACTCTGGCCGGCTTGTTGAAGAAAGGAGCTTTAGGAGCTGCTTAGCTTACCTTCACATCTCCATTTCCCTGTACCCATTCATGTTTGAAATCAGGATTAATGAAAAATTTGCTATTTTGACAGCCTTGGTAATCAGTTCACTATCAGTAGAAGAAAAATACCATGATGAGATAGCTGTCAAATTTCCTCATGCAATGCAGCTAAACAAGTCTTAAACCTGGTCTTGAGAGCTGTATTCCCAATCAGTGAGGGACTGCTGGACTTCTGCTTTCATACATGTTGAATTCTTCGCCTCTGTCTTCAGGTGGCTGACCGAGGTTGCAAATAACATTTCTTGCAAAGGAAGCACTTACCAGTTATAAGGAAGAACATCTTCCTTCTAATGTTAATCTGATTACTGTAGGACTAATTGGCTCAAAGCAGTTGAGAATCAAGGGGCTTTAATTTCCTATTGTCCACCTGTACATGTAAGCATCAAGAAGAGACTACGCATTTTTAAAAGCTTGGATTGTTTGGAATTAATTTCTTAAAATCACATGCTAGTAGGCATTGCTCGTGCATTGTTACTTGTATTTACTGCTAAGTTAAATACTTGAGAAGCCCTCCCAAACTTTCTCGTTGTTGGATATGAATTGATTATCAGAGCATGAGTCTCTTTCCCTGCTGGGAATGTATTTAGATTGTTTTGCTCATGTGTGTCGTTTAGTGGGAATGGTGCATAGTCTCTCTGGGTTTGAGGGTGGCATTATTGTAGTGGTAGACATGCTCTTTTATAATTTTATGAAAGCATTTGTCTACATTGCTCTGGTTTTGGAGACATTTTAGAGGTGATGTAATATATGCAAACAATGTTGATAGAAATAGGTAAGCAAGGCAGTGTAAGCTGGGGTGCTGGAAATAAATCCTCTTCAGGAAAGGTGTCTTTTTGTTCTGCCTGTTTCCTCTGTGTCCACATTTGTTTGAAGGAGACCGTAAGATAGAAACTTGAGCCAGAATTGGGTTGGGATAAAACTAGAGTAAATTATTCAAGCTAGCAACTATTAACTCAGTTGAATTGAAGTTGGCCACAAGTTCCTTTGGCACTTCCTGCGAAGTGGGATTGTGGGGCATCCCTTGAAGACCCCAAAAAAATGAGAGAGAGATGCCTGAAAATGTAGCCAGGTCATGAGTCCCTGATCTGTATGTGCATCCATGCTTGGGAGCCCTTTCACAGCTGATGGGGGTAGCAGAGGGAGCTTTGCAGTTGACTGTACAGAAGATCTAACAGTCGAATCTCTTGACTGATTTGTGGCTCAACTGTAAAGTCAAGATGGGTGTAAAGCAGCTGAAACCACCATTACCTGGAGTAAGACTCTCTCTCTACACTTCTATTTGTACATTGCTTTTGTATGAAAGGTAGGGAGCGTATCTTCTCTAACCTGTCACTGAGTTATTTGTACTTCACCCAGTCTTAATTTCAGTTTCATGCTTATTCTAAAGTTTAGCAAAAATGATTGCTTGTATTGTACTTAGCGTGTAGTAGATGCTGTCTATGAAGGACTGAACCAGTGCTTAGTGTTCGGATGAATCACAGTGCATTTTCTTGTGCCCTTCAATTCCGGTTTCTCTGGATGGAGAAACAGTCACCATAAACTGTGTTGTAGCGCACAGTGGACACGTCTTGGTGCTTGACTGTCTGAAAGACCCTGGTGCAAGCTTTTCATTGTTTGTATAGTTAACTGTAGGTCTGTGTTTCTTATCTTTGGCGGAACTGACTTTTGAACCTGAAGATATTTCTGCTGTTTCAGTTTCCTCCACTTGAGGTGTCTACAAGCACATGCATATAGTTTGAAACGGGGGAGAAGGGCCCCCCAGGTGAAGATATTCACATAAAGGTAATCTCAGTCACCACTGTGTATTTCTAATTGTGAAACAAACAATTACTTTGAGGAGGGAATTCTGTCCAAATAGACAATAGAAAAACATGAGGTCTCAGAATTCAGGAGCCTGACCACTACAAAAACTAAGGAAGAAAAGAGCTATGTGGCTGACTTTTCTAGGATTATTGATCTACTTTCATCCAATCTAATTTGTGATGTGAGAATTTGAAGGACTTTACATTGACTACAGTTCAAATTTTATTGAGAGCATCAGCACTGTACTTTGCACTAAGAAAACATTTAATGTCTTTTGTGTGGCACAATTTACTTGGTTGTGATTTTTAAAAGTCCTGATTGGAAGACACAGGACACCTACTGAAAACTGGAAGTTAAACTTAGGTGGAGGTTGAAAATAGGAAAAAACCCCTTTTTTTTCTCTCTTCACCACCTTTTCACTTGACTGCTGGAAAAGAAAGAGGGGGTCAATGCTTTAATGAACAGCAAGGAAAGGTTTTTGAATAAGTTCTCAAATACTTTTTTATTTTCAAAGAATGTTTGCTTTTAGGTATGTTTTTCAAGTAGAATATTTTGAATGGCTTCAGTTCTGTGGTTTCACAGTTGTTGAGAATTTTAAGGACAATAAAAACAGACATCAAATCCTTAGGGTTTTAATAAGCTTTTAATAAGGAGAATATCTCTGTGAGAAAAATGAGGTTAAAGCAAGGAGGTTTTATTATTAAAAGTTTGGAGATTTAGACTTCAGAGAAGAATGAGGCTTCTGTCCAGTGTGGCTAGCTCTTGAATGTTCTGGATTTTGTTGGTTGAAACCTGCCTTGTGACACATAGTATGTGTGAAGGTAGATTTGATCCTTGGGTGAAACAGAAAGAGTGAACCATGCCACCTCCAGGTAGGTGCATTTGTTGTGGGCAGATGAGTCCTGAGGGGTTTAAGGTGTTCCTTACAGCACTGAGTACCGCTCCAGCTCTTGCATCTTTCACAGGCTGTAATAAAGGTAACTGCAACATACAAACTATTTTTGTATTTACAAGGCAGTGAGCACTGCAGAAAGTGCAATCTCCTCTGAAACCATACAGCACATGTGTGTGTTTTGTGGGTAGGAATCTGGGCTGCAATCAACTCCTTAAGTTATGTTGCTCAGATGAGAAAGCAAAATATAATACAGTGACAATAGTTGAGTGTGCACATAGTATGTAGATCCCTTTTAAAATATGGCAGGGCTATGACCTCGCATTCCAGAGGAGATTAAGTAGAAAGCATCGGTAAAAGCCATCTGTAATCAGATTCTCTGCACAGTTTTTCCTTTACTGCTTTTGATCTGAGATGAAGTCAGTGAGTGATGTGAAAGTTGCCTTAGTGGAGCATGAAACTTCTGAGCTTCATGCATTTGGCACAGGTTCAAATGGCTCTGTGTGGGGTCAGTTGTACTTCAACCTTGAGCTTTAGGCGTGGTGCTAGAGAGTCCAAGCACATTTATTTGTCCTCTACTTTCCTCAGTTAATATATTCTGTCTTAAAAGTGAAAATATTTAACAGAATGACTTTTTTTCAGTTTTTACACAAGTCAGATGTTCAATGTCATGATCCAGATAGATTTTCTTCGTTTTTTTAACCACTTCCAAATTCAAGCTAATATTTCAGTTTGGGAGCTGGCCAAAATTAGCTGAGGAGTTTCTTATCTAGCCTCGTCATTCTGCAAGCATTCCCTTAAAACTCTCCTTGAGTCCAGAGAAATGAACTGGTAAAGTCTTGCTGTGTCCCAACCCTGCCTGCCCTGCATCTTGGCAAACCATGAATTCAACAGAAATGTGTTTTAGCATTAAATATTTTGGCAATGGTCCTACTTTGGTGTTGCTCAATGCAACAAAGAAATAGTAAATATATCACAGTATTGCTTTAATACCAGTTAAAGCAGTAACTATTTAATATTTGTGGTTATACCATGCTATGGGACGTAGCTGGATATGATCATCTGCAGCACTGTTGTTTGTTTATCCATATTGTGCAATCTGTGCAACTTCTAAAAATAAGAGATTTTGATTGGTGTTGTGTGGCAGTTTCCCCGAGTCTAAAAGAAAACCTGTTAAATGTCAACATGTTCAGGCATTGCCCTAAAATAATTCCTTAATGCTCTCAAATGTTGCCAGTGTGTTCTTTTAACAGAGAGGTGTTGTCTCTTCAGCCACAGGACAGCTGCTGACAGGTACACCTTACTTGACCTGGTTATTTTGGTTTCTTTCATTTTCCCCAGTTGATTAATTGATTTTGAATTTTTTTTTTTTTTTTTTTTTTTTTTTTTTTTTGGCTCATTTACACTTCTCATTTANGTACTCAAGTCCAGTTGGCGTACAGTCATGTTCACACTTCGCTACGTTTTTTCATACCACAGAAAAGTTACCTTTTTTTCCTGCAAAGCTCCTTGAAATGCTCTTTTGCACTTCCCTGCCACTGACCAAGCAGACAGGCAGATTTTGAAGGCTGGAACTCTGTATTTTGTCTCTTCTGTCTATCAGTTTGTTTAGCCTCTGGGATGTGATCATTGGCAAACAATGCACAGCCAGTACAAACTATTATAAATTTGTCAACTGCAAACCAACAGAGAGAATACCTAACTCAAAATTTATACATTGTAACTTCCCCTTCCCCCCCCCAAGACAAGCTGCATATTTGAGAAGCTTAGGCAAAAAATATTTCAACACTATTAGCATTGCAATGCTGTAAATATTTCAGTGCAATATACACTTGAGATACTTAGATAAAGGTAATATTCAGTGTGGTGCAGAGTAACAGTCCAGTGTAAAAACTTTATGCTTGAAAGCAAAGGGAAGGGTCTTTATTTTAGGGTGAAAGAGAAAAACCGTTACCTTATATGTTCTTCAGTTTTTCTGCACTGTAATTTCCTGATGTTAGAGCTGAGTGTTTCAGCACGGGAATGGCTGGGGTGGGATGGTTGTGAGCGCCTTCAGGGAGGCACAAGGCCAGGTTTGGGACCACCTGCTCAGCGCCGTGTCTGCACAAGCAGGAGCACAGCTCCTGTGGGACCTCAGGGCCGCTCGGAGCAGCCTCCCCTGCTGGCTCCCATGGGCTGGTGGCCAGGAGCTCTGGGAAGGAGGTGGCTGTGGCAAGGCCAGCAAACCTCACCATGGCCTCTCACTGGGGCCAGTTCAGCTTTGCTTTCTCGTGCAGTGCCAGGAGACTGCTTTGAGTTGTACATCGACTGATGGAATTGCACTTTGTTTTTCTGCCTTTGGTAACAGGGCAAAATAAAAGCAAAAGAAAACTAACAGGTAAGGGAATATTTTTATTTAGCGTTATTTTTCCCATTTTCTTTTTCTTTCTTTTTTTTCCCCTGTTAAATTGAAAAACTATCTTTTAGAACAGCTCATACAATGTTGTAGGTTATGGGTGATGCTACTCTGTGAAAGGAAGTTGACTTAGGGTTTTGGAGTTAAAGTAACTTCTTCCACTATGTTCTTCAGAAAATTATGATGTTGCAAAATGAAATTGCCTTAAAGGTGCTTTTAAAATGTATCATTTACTGTTCTGAAAATATCTGTAATGTTGAAATCGAGTAAAAAGTGACTTTTCGTATTAGTTTTGTTTTGTATAGAATTTGGGTACATGCTGATAAATCTTATGTAAGGTTTTTCTATCAGCAAATGAGAAGTACTTTTTTTTGCTTGTCTCTTTCGGTAGAAGACTAATTTTCTAAATGAATGGGGTTTTTTTCTGGCCCTGTGCTGCTTACATTTTAAATCCTCTTGACAAGCAGAGCAACTGTTGTGCTCCTTCTGCGTATGTATAATTAAGAGGCTGATTATATTGCCTCCTAATCTAGATTATCATCCTGAAGAAAAAAATGTGCTCATTTTGCAAAAGGAATGGTGAAAGGCAGAGGTGCAACATAATACCAGCATGGAGGAAAGCATTACCAATTAACAACACTATCAGGAGAAGTAGTATTGTGTTCCTTATCACAAGATCATTTTTTAAGTTGCACAATTTGTAAAACTCGGCCAATTTTTCCTTGCTTGCACTTGACAGACGCTGTAAGAATCCTGAAAATGCACATTTTATTTAGGGTGAAATAGGCAACATTTTTATTGAGGTTTGAGTAGTAATTTCCTGTTTGTGGAATACTTTTTAAATTACATTTTTACAGCTTTAAGCCATTTTAGTGAGTACATTGTAGCATTAAGTACACTAACATAGTAGTTTGTTCACTGTTTTGTGCTAAGCTCTTGGAAAATTGATACTGAGGTAGCAAGCTATAGTTGTGACACCAAATGATATAGCTGGCTCTGTGGCAGCGTGCTGTCTGGTCCTTTATCTTTTAGAAGATCACTGTAGAGAACTTATCATGTCCAATAGAGTTTATGCTCTGTGTATTCCTCTGGAGATTTGCTTACAGTGAATTAAGTAATGAATGGGTAAAACTAGTAGCGTTTAATGTGTGGTGGCTATGCCAGGTAGCACTGAGAGGGTGAGCTTCTAAAGCAGAGCAAATACTCTTTGGAGACTTCCTGTTTTAGTCCCACGAAGCTGCTAAACAACACAGCTGCATACTGGACCCCAAAAGTGCTTCATTCACTTCTGTCGATAACAAAATTCTCCCAGCCAAAAGGTCTTTTTATTGCACGTTAGGCCTCACTGATGAATAGGAAATGTCACAGTTCCTATATGAAATGTAGTACGACAGCATTGTAGAATTAGTGTGTGGATATTTCTCTGGATATTTCTCACAGCCTTTAAACTTCATGGAAGAACCACCATACCAAAAAAGTTCTAAAATAGGAATGGTAAAACTGAAGAATTCAAAGTTTATATACTAAAAAGACAGTACTTTCAGAAAATTCATGCAAACTTTTGAAATAATCTTGAAATACACATAATAATTATGGTAGATAACTGATAAAGGAGGGAGGAGAAAGGGATTTGCATTTGAAATGAGAACTATGAATACAAAACAGAAACTTGTGGTTTGGATAACCATATGGAAAGTGAAGTGAAATTTTATCTGTAAACTTAAATTGGATGATGCCCAGACAAGGAAAAACCTATGACTGATAACAGTTACGGATCTGTTGTAGCTCTAAAATCCTGTATGTAGCCAACCAGTCTCTCCAAGTAACTAGCTAATATTTCAAAGTAAGAAAATTCCTGCATATTCCGTACAGGAACATAAGCTGGTGGCTTAGAGGAGGAAGGAAGGAAGAGGTACTGTCTAGCAGATACCCCATGCTTGCTTTAACTGGTGGTGTCCATGCACTTGAGAGATCTTCATGAAATGTTTTTACTTAGATTTACTTCACGCAGCTCAGAAAATATGTGAACGCAGCAGGAGTCTCCGCAGCTTTCCTCAAATAATGAAATGGGAATTTTAGGTCTTTTACTGCAGTTATCTAACTTCCTGCACTTCAGTCTTACTCATGCTCCGGAAACTCCCTAATGTAAAAAGCTGCGGTTCTTCCCTCTCAAGCGGCTCAAGAGGTATCAACCTCAGCCCACATCGGCACAGTATCACAGCTGCTAATGTCTTGCTGTGTGGTGTGGACCCAGACCAACTTAAATACACTATTGCTAGCCCATCTCTGCCTTCCTGTATCTTGGCAAGAGTAAATGTGTTGTTCTCCACAGTTCACTAGAAATTAAGAGTGCTGTTCAGCTTAGTGGGAGAGGAAGCTGAGAGTTTTGGGATGTGCTCCCAAAAGGCACATCTGCACCTCTATCGGACAAGAAAAGTCCAAGAACACCGGTGCAACTTTCCTCCAAATTCGTATCAGCTGCATGTCTTTCTGGTGTGTCTGTGTAGTGCTTTTCAAGTGCTTGTGAAGGTACAGACCCTTGTTTCTGAAATATGAGATGAACATAAACAGGAGGAGCTGAGACATGGGCATTCAGGCTTCTCATGGTGCTTAACTGCTCTTGTGGTAAAGAAACAAACAGCAACACAGGAAGTACAGGAGTAGCTGTCTAATAAAAATGTGGATTTGTTCTGACTGGCCTGCTTAGTTAAAGGCTTGCAGTACATTCTTAATTTCAACAGTCCGTAATGATGATATTTACTAATGATACACTCTTCTAATAGTAAAAGGAAGCAAATAAAAGCAAAAGCTCCAAGTCTACTTTTAGGAATACCATTTTTATTATATGTTGAAAGGAGAGTTGTAGTAATTAGTAAAGATAGCAAGGTTCATCTTCAGGAGCTGAGATTGGACACAAAAATAATTCATTAACTGGTCTTCAGGTCCATAGCTAGCTAAACAAAAAACTCCAGAGATTTACAAATTGCTCATTACAGTGTCTGATGTTTGGGTCCTAGAGTGGATATGCAGTTTATAGTAATTAAGTGCTTGAAATAGGTAATCCAGGAGCCTCCCTGTTAAGCTGTTTAAAGAAGTATCCCAATATGAACATCTGTACAGAGAAACAGTCCAAATTCTCCCAGATTAATTCAAAGGGGAGAGTCAGGACTGCAGTAGCAAAGAAAATTTACAAACCTCAAGCTTAGGGTGAACTTGTACTTCTTCCCTCCTCATCCCTTTATTTTTTCCTTCCTTTTTCTTGGAGATTGTGAATTACTCTCCTTTTAAAACAAAGCAAAACTAGGCAGCAGCAGAAGTGGTGTTTGCTCATCTTTTATATTCTATACAAATGTTGAAATGCATGTCCAGAAAACAGAAGATATTTTTTGGAGGTGATTTGACCTCCCATCTATGGCTGGGAGACTGCCCTAACCACCATGTTGTGTGTTGGGACATGCAATGCTCCTCAACCACTGTGTGGAAGCAATCCCAGACCAGTAGGGCTGGGGTGAGAATACAAAGGGAATGTGATGTTTATTTCTTTTAAACACACACATATGCACACTCTTTTTTTTTTTTTCTTTCTCTTTTGCAGACTGTGACTAGGATGCTTTTTGGAGAAGAAGTGAATGGACAGTCTTAGGTAGAGATTTCCATTTCCAGCATGTGTAATGAGGAACAATATGTGTGTTAACACTTGTAGAAGCAGTTGGTGATCCAGAGTGAAGGAAGGCATGAAGCAAAGGTGCAGGCATCTTCAGGAACCAAAGTACTGCTAGAACTACATGTCTCCAAATGTTGTTTTTATTTAAAAAAAAAAAAAAAGTTTTCCTCCTGATGATTGAGTTTATAATGCAACTAATGTAATGCTGATCATAGTCTTAGATGCATAACAAAATCTTCACCAGACACTACAGTTTCCTAAATCACAAAATGTCGAATTATGGTACAGAAGGCTGGTTAGCCTCTGTCCCCAGAACAAATGATGCAGAAACAGAATAGCCTGTTTAATCTGGAAAGCAGAAGGCTTTGGTCAGGCCTTAAACTTTATTTTACTCTGATAAATAAAATTTTAGTAAAAGCTTTTCCTACAGTTTAGAGTGTGAAAATTAATGAATTTGGAGACAATTTAAGTACAGTGCAAACAAATTTTTCAGTATGCCACTGTTGTTGCATACTATGTAATATAGTATGTGATTTAAATGTTTATCATTCAGAAGAGTAGATTGTTTCTCTGCTGTTTTTAGTGATTGATTTTGTTTTGAACTTAGGATGTAGCTAAATTCTATAATATTCCTACTTTGTAATTCAGTCTCAGCCTACATGCATAGCTCTTAAGCATAAAACAAAATTCAGGGGTTTTGTCTAGGGGATTCTCTGCACTTATACCCTTTGAAGAATCAGGTCTCTGCTCAGAATATGCTTTTGGGGAAAGGCAGGTCGTGGTGACAAGCTTGAGAAGAAAAGGCAAGTTTTGAATGGAAGTACTGCTAACAGTGGGCAGGCTCTACAGAAGACCACGTTGCTTTTGCCTGAAGATGGTCATAAGAATATGCCTGTGGAAAATTGTTAGGACTGTCAAACAGTAGGTTAAAATACTGCTTTGCTCCCAGCTCTTGCATGCTTTCGTGTTAGGCTTTTAAGATGTATCTTCTCTGAAATGAAAGCAACTGTTGCATGGCATTCATAAATAACACAGGTGGGATCTTGAGGGTCCCACAAAATACTCAAATTCCTTAGCCCTGTTAGTGACTTCTTTCAGAATGTCAGTACAGGCAGTCTTTAAATGGTATGTCAGTTATCAAGATGAGCAAGTTTAAAAACCTCCTGTGCAATGTGGTATTTGAACATTCAACCTCCTGCCAACACTGACATCCTAAACTGGTGTGCTCAGGCATGAATTTTTCATGAGTGTGGTTGCATGCTGCTGGAACACATGCTCCCGAGAAGTGGTCATGGTCACTGGCATAGGCAGCAGTGGGAGACAATAAGCTCTGTGTATGATACTTGTGTGCACATACAGTGGTCCCACCACCAATGTCAGAAAATAGAAGTGTAATTATAAATTTTCTCCTGTGTTGCAAGAATTACTGTACAAACATTTTTTTCCCAAATTCCACTCATACTTGAGTCAGTGCTGCACAGTGAGGTTGTGAATTGTGCTGCATGAGCAGGATGTGTCTTTTAATAAGTGCGTCTGCACAGATGACAGATAATTTTGCCAAACAGAAATACAGATGTTTGTCAGACTGAGTAGTTTTGTCATAATTAAATACATGTTTTTAATTGGGAAAGGCAGCTAATTGTGTGTGTAATGTTTTGATAGTCTTTATTTTTTTGATTCTTTGAAGTAATGTGCCTGCTCTTAGAGCTAATTAGGTCAGTAACATGTGTAATACAATAAAGCTTTTGAAAAAGAGCTGCAAATGAAAGCCAATTTGGAAAATGTCCATTTAGAGTAGTAAGCATACTCTATCTTCCAAATATAAGAATTCTCCACTACTACGACACAATTTACTGTTAATCCATGCAGCTTTTTGAAGCTTCTATTTGTATAAATTTACAATCCATTGTGATTTTAGCACATGAACTGATAATTCACAGCAGAATCCTATAATTTCTTAAGAAAAAATAACCTTTGTCATTGACCCAGTAAAATTATCTTATTGGTTAATTATCTTTCATTAATCCTAGGAAGAATTAGGCCTCTGAAATAGAGAAAAGGTAGCAAGATACTCACAGAGATGCCAAAAACGGTATATCTAATTCCTGTGGTAAATTTTTCATGAGGAAGGAATTTCTTCTAATGTTTTGTGATGATATAAAGTAATGAGGTTTTAAGGAATGGTATATAGAATAATCTACACAAAATGAAGTATTTGAAATTACAAACATCTAGGCTTGTTTAGAAAAAAGAAAAATTTCTTTTAAAGAAAATGTTGGGCTTGCTGGGGGGAGAGGGGAGTTGTTGGCTGTTGTTGGTTTTGTTTGGTTGGTTTTGGTTTTTTGTTAGATCTGAAATGTATGGTAACAGACTACTGATGGCTAGGGAAAAAAGGGCATGGCTGCCATAATGTGATTGATGCCTGGGGTGTAAATTGCTGCAGATTAGTTCCTCTCCAGAACTGAATTTTGCTTTTTTCAGGTTCCCAACTCAGAACAAACTTAAGATACTGGTGCTTAACTCTGGCAGCATGAATGTTTCACGCCCTGCTCTGCCAAGTATGTGCCCTGGGAAGGCAGATGAGTACTATTCCATCTTGTCAATAAACTGCATAAAACGCTGGTGTTTTTCTGTTGATGTGCTCTTTTTGTTACTGGAGCATCCTGAGAGATTTACCTTGATTGTATTAGCAGTCTGTTTCCAGAAAAGCAGCCCCCTGTCTGACTGTACCAGGCAGCTCAGATACTGCAAGCTGAGAAAAGTAGACCTCATCAGGTAGAAACTGCCATACAGTCCTTTGTAACTTGCTTTGTGAACTGTGTTTGGTAATTTTAGGAGCAATTGCATTGCAGTTTCTGCCCTAGAAAAATATATTCAATGCTGTATTTAGTGTTTGCTTCTTCATCTTTTCATGTTTGAGTTCTGGGTCAAAGTGGAGTGTGGGAAGCTCTCTTCCTTTACTGAGACAGAAATAAACAAGAACAGAAGAGAAACTAAGGGCAAGGTTACCCAGACCTGTTTTGTTTCTATAATAGTATGCCTTTTTGTTTTCTTGAGGGTCATCCCCCTTGCTTCCGAGTTTTTATTGCTCTAAGAATGAAGAATTGAAATGGCGTGCAGAGTGCACAGCAAAAGCATGGCTTTCATACAGTGGGAGCAGATATCTCCATCTATTCAGTTTGAAGTACTACGTACTTAGAGTAAACGGGGTTGTATAAATTACATCAAGGTGAATTAAGACAACTTTAAGGCTTTGTTGACTGTTTTAGCACTGGGGTGGGGGAGGAAGGAATAAATGTGTCTTCTTGTTTGAACTTGGCTTCAAATATTTGAATTGTTGAGGAAGGTGGTGGCAGAGGATGGCCTCAGTCTGTAATTTGGATGCTCTGTGAATGTGCATATCAAATCTTCAGAGAGATCAGAAGTTAATGTAAAGAACAAATACTGTTCTTAAAGTTTAAAGCACTCAAATTTTAGGAGGAGCCTGACCCTTCTTTTGAAGTCTTTTGTTTGTTTTCTTTGCAGAGGAATGGCTGAGGGGATCCAACAAGTAAGACGTTTTAAAATTCAGCACCTTACTGAGCCTCTTTTTTCTTGGAAGTTGAATAATATTGCAAAGCAGAGAAATATTGCTGAAGAAATTGCTATCAGTTATTATGAAAGCAGGTCATTCTCATTGTTTGCTAGATTTTCGTTTAGATGTGTAATGTTTATGTTCTGTTCACTCCGCTACATAGTAGTGGGTTCTTAAATACTTCTGCAGTAACTATTAAAAATAACTTTTACTTTTGGGATAAAATCATGTTTTTAGGAGTCGATAAGAATATTCTTACAAGAATTATTGGGAAATGTTATACTTTCTCACTGTCTGAAAAGCAAGCATTTGTGCTATGACAAAAATGGAAGATCCCAAACAGCAGTGATTAAAACTAAATAATGGTATGAGTTAGTCAAGATAAGCATTCTGTTAAAAATGGGCTGTTCAAGAGAAAGTATTTAAAATGGAAACCTAACACTCTGTAAAATTCCTGTGGCTTTTGGCAGACCCATCACAGTGCTTTTGGAAACTAACAGGCGGTGAAGCACTGTTTTTTCTGGTGCTGGGTCTTAATCAGTGCTACCTGTGTCTAAAAGTGTAGCTTTTGCTTTTTTTTTTTTTTAAAACCACAGCAATCTGTAGACATAGGCATAGATGTAACTTTGTAAAGGGTCACATTTAGACTGATAGACTGAATGAAAAAGGTTAAATTTATTTTTGGTAAGTATAATGTTGCCATCCACTAGGTCTGTTAATGTCTGTCAGGCATGGTGAAATTCTTTACAAACAAACTGCAAGTTGATGAAACTGTTCTTATCCTTTTTTAATTAATGCACAGTCCTATCTACATGATCATACGGACACATTCAGGGTATTTTTAAATTTGATTCGTCAGTAACTCCTACCCTTTCCCTAATTATGCAGTGGTTTTGCAGGCTGTTGGATTGTATTTAGTCTGTTTTTGTCAAGGGAGCATTGGCAAACGATGGCATTATTTTCCTGGGATGGACAGGAAAGCAGAAAGATAAACCAGTGTTGTTGAAAGCGTGTGATAGTTGCAAAGTAAAAAACCTTGAACCTTATGATCGTAAAGATTACTTCGTCAGGTCATATTTTTCCTCTTGGAAGTCTGTTCCTGTTATCAGTTTGAATAGATAAAATACAAGTTGTTTCTAGGCATAACCTCTTTATAAACCATTCTTATCATTGTTCGTAATAGCTGAAAGTACAAAAATGTAGACCTATAAAAATGCTTAATGTTAACTGCACAGATTGCATATGTAAATAGCCTATATATATATGTATAATCATCCATAAGTAAACTTGGACAAGTAAATATGGATAATCCAACCCTTTCAAACTTCTCTGGTAGGAGGTTTGTCAGAATAAATAAACTGCATATAGAGAAAGTAGTTCTCTTTTGGTCAGCTGGCTATTTCTTTTCATAGCACAATTATTCACTCAATTTTTGTACAGATTATTTTGTCATTTGGAAGGAAAAGAAAAAGATAGCAAAATATGTTTAAAAACAGTGTAAGGTATCTGAGACTGCAGATGTGTTCCTCTGGGCTGAATGTGCCATTAGCTTCTGTAAAATCCAAAACCAAACTCATGGCTAAAAGTAAATGGGAGTTAATTCTCAGTAATTTTTGAATAAGTTGTGTACAGGTGGTCTGGATGAGTGCTGTACCAAACAGCAGTAGGAAGGTGTTTAGATATTGGTGATGTGCTAGGAAAAAAAAATCAAAACTTAAGCTATGCTTTTCAAGTGTTATTTTGTTGTGAGGGAGGGATGGGACTGGAGTTGTTTAGTTTCAGGATCAACAGTACCAGTAGGCTTCTACCATCACCCCGGCTTCCAGAATCTTCACTCACTTCAGTCTTTTCCACTCTTGTCTTGGCCTTATTCTTACTCTAGGTAAGCTGGATCTGTTTTGGCTTTGCACTGGCCTGAGTGCCGGTTTAGGGTCGTGGGGACTGTAATAGCTAGGAAGCTTCTCTCATGGTCTTGTACTGCCCCAGAGGGGTTCTTGCATAGAAAAATTTCCGAAGACTACAGTTTGTCTGTGTTTAGTTGCTTTGTAGAGATGAAATACATGAAGGTGTGCTGCTCTGGGTTATGTGCAAGTAATATTTAGAAGATGTAAAATGTGACTAGTTAAGCTTAGGTACTAATGGCAAAAAAACAGCTAAGTTCTTGACACTCAGCAGCCCCACTTTTTTTTTTTTGTTTTGGTTTGGTTTTTGGTTTTTTATACATTGGCTCTATGCTTTCCAAACATAAAGGGGTTTTGGGTGTTTGTGGGACCTGGGTTTTTGTTGGGGGTTTTCTTATTATTTACTTCTAGTAGAAGTATTCAGCAGTGATGAAAAGTTTCCAACTTCTTTTACTGAAACAATGGAATCACTTTGAAAAAAACCTTTAAAAATAAACATCTGTTGTTCAGTTTTTTAAACCCTACAAATCTAGGTGAAGTTTCTCTTCCTGATACTTTTCATCTGGAAATTGTTATCATTAGTTTCTTGGGGAAAAGCTTCATTAAATTTTTAACTTCAAGTACTTTAATTGGTCTTCAGTCCATAACAACCCCGTGATTTAAAGAAACAGATATAATAACTGTAACCTCTTTAGAAATAGCAACTAATGATTTATAACTGGAAATATTTACTCACAGGCTTATGGTAGGCATTATTTTGAATGTAGATTGAACTAAAATATTAATCAGTTTATGTATGAACTGTTAAAGAGGGAGGTGGTGGATGTTTTACCATACTTCTTAAACATTTCTGGCTTGAGGAACTCTGAAGTTAGGTTTCAGCCTGGAGTCAGTTTTTACAGCTGTAATAAATCCCCCACGAAAGTGGCCTGTTCTAGTGGAAGTGACGGCAGCCCTTCGTCAAAACAGTGGCATGGACACCATTATAAAAACCAAATAAATACTTAAAGAACTGTACCAACAGTTAGCTTTTCAAAATATGATCCTTTTTTTTTAAGCAAAAAACAACAAAGAAAGGAAAAGATTGCGGGTCAAATATGCAAATATTTCAATACACTAAATTACAAGCAATTAGAAAGGGCTGTGATAGACCGTGTCCTATTACTGAACTCTACCCTTTAAAAAAATGTTTCCATTTTGATTTTTAAGAATCACTTGTTGACAGAAGGCAGGGCTCCTGCCAGCTCAAGATCTGTGCAGCACAATGGGGAACACTTTGAAAGAGCAGCTGGGCGAGGGGGATTTCTCTGCCTGTTCAGTGGTTTTGTGACAGTGACCATGAACTGTTTCCCTCGCGTCTGGGGAAGAAAGAAACTGCTGTTAGGGAAATATATTGCCCTGGACTACACATTCCTAAAATGTAATGTTGTTTGCTGTAATGTTTAAAGATAATCTCAGGAAGAGCAAGTATGGACAATGGCTGTAGGGTGTGAATTTATGATACCAGGCAAAAGGGAAGTTCTGGTTTCTGTGCTAAGTTAGAGTGTCACCAAATGCAGCAGACACCCACCTGCCTGATCAAAGTGCAGCAATTGTCAAGTTAATAATATTGGGTAGTCTTGCGTAGGCCCAGAGTTTGCAAGTTGGTAGCCCATCATTAAGTTTTGTATTCTTTATATGGTGGTGTTTAAAGTTCGTGTTGGGTAGTTGATGGTAATTATTTAAGCTGCAGTCTGTGGGAAGAAGTGATTCAGGGTTACAGGTACCCTCCGTTAACGTGAAGGTTTGTGTGGAATTCCTTACTTTGTTGCAGCAATGCTGCATTGTTTTGGGCCTTGTTTCCATATATGCTTCTGAGCCCATCTGTAAAATGGGACTGGACTTTCTTCCCTGACAGGTGTCCTTCCAACAGTCTGTTTCAAAGTCCGGCTAGAGTGGGAAAGAAAAGATGTGTAGAAATGTAAAGTCAAATGTGTTAGCCTTGCCCAGCTTCTAGTGTATGCATGCCTGTATGTGATGCCTTACATACACACACCCATTGTCTTTGCACCAGTTAGGTCCTGCTGGAGTTTGCACCCCTCTTTTATCCTGCTTCAGTCTGAGCCATGAGTGTTGCTGGTGAATGCAGCCCTTGCCACTCAAGAATGCATTTGCAGAATGTATAGCTGGAGTTAGGTCAGTTCTGTTACTTTTCTGTTCATTCCTCAAAGTTACATAAAGGCCAAGCTTGAACTGTAGAGGTTTTTCTCCTTTGTTTAACTCTTCTCAAAATAATTGACACTTTCCACATTTTATTTGTTCTGAAGATCTTCTACAAAGATTGTTGGGTTTGTGGAAAAACTGTATTAGATACTCGTAATACAAACAACCACAGAAACATTTCTTGGCTGTGCAAGAAATGAATTATGATAAAATAGTTTATCACAGCTGATAGCAGAATGCTGATAAGTGGTGCTGTTTTTTCCTGTGTTTGTCTGTGGGTTTGGGTTTCCATCCCGTCTCCCACCCTGTCCAAAGAGAGCACAGACAAGAAACTGTTGGCTTTGTAAACAAAACTAGATCTCTCATATGACACAGCATTTCCCCAACCTGCCTCCTGCTTGTTTATACAGGTGCCTATAGAGGAATGTGGGTATTTTAAGTAAAGCATCAGACCTGATAAACACAAAAGTGAAGGGTTCAGGCGCTAGAATTGGTGCTCCCCATCTACACTGCAGCAGTTAAAAGCTGGAAAGATAGACCATTATTTCCCCCTTTCTGTTTATTAGCAGCAGGGGGAATACAGACTTGTAAGTATCCTTTGAATGTGTTTTTGTATCTAACTGCTAGACGTTTTCTCCGTGGCTCAGTTCTTCCCATTTCAAGGCTGTATCTTCTTTTTACAGGAAGAATTTCACATACTAGATTTACATGTGTGGTTTTTTTTTCAATAACTTCTTTTAAATCCTCATATTTACATTTTTAATTAGTGTGTCTTCCTGTTTTGTGGATGTGATGCGAGCAAAAATAAATTTGGGAAGATGTGACAATTAATTTAGATACTGTTATGATGGCAAAGTCTGCACTCAGAATCCTCCCTAATGCACAGATCCCAAAGTTTGCTTTTGCTCTTGGCTGTAGGGAGGTCATCAGGGACAACAGGGTGAGAGATTGAGACTGTCTAAGCAGATGCTTTTGGTCAACAAACATCCTTTTCATGTCCTTTTGAAAACACTTTTTTTGGTAGCATACCAACATCACTGCTAAGGATAGGAAGTCAACATGTTTACACTTGTTAATTTAGCATAGTATGAGGGTATGATTTTTTTAGTACATAACAAAAGCATGGTTTGAGGGCATTTCTAGAACCCTTGCTCATTCAAGATAAGCTGTAACTATATATGTTTGTTGAAGGGTTGTGTCTGTTATTTATAAGAAAATAAGGCAATGATTGTTTTTCTTCTATGTCTTTTGTTTCCTGCTATTGCTGTAAAAATGTTAAGATGTGTGTGCTTACCGGGAGTTCAGTTCCCACTGGGTTACATCCAGTCAGATCTGCCAGCTGCCAGTGACTGAGGCAGATCTCTTCCTCCTGACTGTTCTTGAAAGACTTCATCTTAAAACCTCCTTCTGCATTTTCAAGGCTTTATTTTCAGCTATTGACCTAGTTTTTCTGGACACCTGAAATACTAAAAGAAATCGATGCTAGGTAGATAAGTAATACAGGCTTCAGTCTTAAAAGTCGGGCTTAAGTCCTGAACACAGCATAGCACAGCTGACTCTGAAGATGGTGAGTGAAATACATTCATGGTTGAGGTGTGACAAATAATGACATTTTTGAGTGTATTTGCTAGTTCTAAAATGTTTATGTGTTTTGGTTGGTATTTACACTTCTAGTTAAGGCCTGATGAGGTGGAAAGTTGCTCAATGGGTGAATAAATAAAGACAATAAAACTAGTAAACAGAAGAAGAGAAAACCTGAAGTAGCAGCTGGAATAGCACTGTCCAGTTTTGCACAAAGAAGGCAGGTTAATATAGCAGCATATTTGAAGTCTTTTCCTCTTTGATATTTCCAGCTGTGTTTCTTTATATGTGTGCAAATGCAATTTTTTAGTTGTTATCACTAAAGGAAGGACTTCTAGTGTAACACAAGAAATTGTATTTTTCCTGTCCAACTTTCCCATGTCCACTTAAAAGTGTATTGTCAAGTGGAATCATATCTGTACAGCCATTTGGGGATCTGAGTATGAAAGGTTTATGTTTAAATTTATTCAGCTTGAAAAGACTTCTACTGTGAATGGATGTGTAGTTTTTATTCTCCCTACCTGCAGGTGGTCTAAAGACAAGATCTTAAAGTCACTTGAAGTTTTCATGAGGATGGCTTCAGCTTTGTGTTTAGGTTTTGATTTTTTAAATACTTTTTGAGGTTTTTTTGATTAATGTTGTTTTGGACAGTCAGAGTCTCTTTGGAAAGCTTGCTTTGTGTGGAATGTGTAGTTTCCCTGCTGAAATTAAAACTCAGAGGGGGTAACTGAATACTCCCTGCTGTCAGTGCATTGCCAGCCTGAAGAAAAAACAAACACGCTTACTGAGAACAATGAACATTCCTTCAAACCCTAGGAGACAGATTCCCCCCCCCCCTTTTTTTTTTTTTTAAATACAGACAAAAAAAGATCCTGTAGAGGTGTTTTGGGGCCCAGGGGCATCTCAGCCTTGTCATTATGTTTGGGTGCCTTGCTTGGGGCATAAGGGCTGCAAATGGTTGACATCGACATTTGGAATTTAAGTGTGTCCTCCAAGATACTTTCCCTCTCTGCCCCTGCCATGTGTGTCCTGTCCCTCCCCCCTTGACCTTCCCCCTACAATTCTAGTGATTTAACTCTGACTTTCCTTAATGTTTTTTGTGCCACTTGTCTAACCTATTTGGCTTCAGATACGAGTCCCAGGCTGCCTGTTCTCTTGTTCTGCTCAGCCCAATTTCAGTGTCCCTTATATGGCAGTTGCTCTATACTTGACATCTCTGAACTGAAATCTTTATTTACCTATAAGCAATTTCCACTACTACTCCCTTGTTTCCAACCTAAATGAAGATTTGCAGTGATATTTTGGTATTCTGGTAAATTCTTGATGCTCAGAGGATATGTGAGCAGGTCAGAGGACAGGTCACAACTTGAAAATTAGATGTATGGGGATGTAGAAACTTGCTCTGTCTTTAATTATCTGGGAATTTTTAAAGATAAGCTCTGGAAATAAATTTTCTCGATTACTATTAACAATGAGTGTTTTAGAATGCTACATAAGACTAAGCGTTTTTCATAGTATTCTTTTTGGCTTAAGTTTACAGGCCTGAAGATTTTTAAGAACATCTGTCATGAACTTACATGAAGAGAGCTTTTATATGCCTGCAATGAGATTGAGTGCTCTATGAGATCATTCTAAAGTACTTTCATCAAAAGATACTGCTTTTTTTATTAGGTTATTTAATTTATATTTTTGTTGCTGGACTCTTTCTAAAACCTGTACTGTGAGCTTCAAAATTCATGAAGTTACTTTCCTCTGGATTTATCTCATTGCTGATTGACTTTGGTGCCTCAGAAGATGGCAGTTCTTTATGAAGCTTTCTGCAGTTGGGTGATTACAAGGAATTACTCTTTGTAAATTTGCTGGGATTTAATAATGTGGCACTCAGAGATACTGTAGCTAATGTAAAATGTAATGAAGACATAAATGAAAGTCTTTGCTTTGAAGACAAAGTGTCAAATGTACAGGAAGATGTGGGATATGGATTATGAGCAAGTGGGGGAGGAATAAAATTAAATACATAGATCATGAAGCCAAGCAACTCAGAAGCCAGAGGCTGCGTTGACAGCAAAGGAGGAGATAGGAAGAAACTAGAAAGCCAAGAGAGTCAATTGCAAAGTGTTCAATACCTACAGCTATACTTAGACTCATAGACTTGCTTCGTTTGGAAAATAGCTTTAGGATCGTAGAATCCAGTTGTTAACTAGCACTGCCCAGTCCACCACTAAACCATGTGCCCCATCTTTTAAAGGAATGGTCCCCACACATCCAGTGAAGGATAAAGATTTTACTTAGCCCTCCTTTGCTGGCTAATGTATTTATGAAAATATTTTTTATTGGCTTTTACAGCAGTAGACAGATCAAGTTCTAGCTGGGCTTTGAGCCTTCTAATTTTCTCCTTGCATAACCTCATACATTGTTGTAATCATTGTTTGAAATCAGTTCAAACTGTTGGTACTTGTTAATCTGTCTGATCAAGCTTTTGAGATTTGTTTTAAATTTTGAAAATGGGTAACTTGTAACGTGGGGTTTTTTGACTTAGGGTGGGAATTGCAAAAGATAAATACTCTTTAATTTATCTTGTGTTTTTGCCACATGTTATGAACAATTGTATAAAAATGTAATGCATTCAAGAGATGCCTGTGGCAGCAAAATAATCTTCCAGTGAATTTCTCTTAGTATCACTGTGTTTTTAAGACAGAGCTGTTAATTAGCTGTATGGATGGTAAATTCTCAGGTATTTTCCTAAATGTTATGTTCCTGATGAAAATACTTTTGTTTCTAGACCAGCTTGTTTAGCAGTATTTTGGGATTTTATTGCCGTGACACATTTTTTGGTTGGCTGTGTGTTATTGACAAAATAGTTAATATTATTGGCTACCTTCTCTAGAGAACCATACTTTAAGATGCCTGCCCAAAGCTCTATTTGCAAGTATGATTACAGGTTCAGTATTGAACTGAGGTCAAGATGACAGATGCTTTTCACAGAATCATGGAATGGGACAAGTTGGAAGGGACCACAGTGGATCATCTGGTCTAACCTCCCTGTTCAGGCAGGGTCATCCCAGAGCACAGATTTGCATCCAGACGATTCTTGAATATCTCCAGTGAAGGGAGACTCCACAGCCTCTCTGGGCAATCTGTTCCAATGCATGCACAGCAAAGAAGTTCTTCCTTATATTCCCCAGTTTCCCTCAAGCTTTCTAGCTTTCTCAGGAGGTTTCCTCTCTTTTATTTCTTTCCTATTCTAGTTGTCTCTGTATAATTACTATTTCTTTATAGTGATTTTTAATGTGCCCTCTTAATTATGTTAAGCTCTTAATTATTGTATTAATTTTTGTTGAAGCCAGTGTTGAAAGCTCATTAGCTTATTTTAAAGGTGTCACTATGCAACCTATGTAATTCCATTGTTACACGTTATATAACCATTTGTTACACTTTTTTTTTCAGATAGAAGATGGGAGCAAAGCTGCAGCTGTGGACAAGTTACTGGCTGGGGACGAAATTGTTGGCATCAATGATGTGGGCCTGTCTGGCTTCCGACAAGAAGCAATCTGTCTGGTGAAAGGTTCACACAAGACGCTGAAGCTTGTAGTAAAAAGGTAAGCTTGTGTCGTTAGCAGGAAAACCAAATATGTTTCAGCCTATAAGCTACTGGGCAACTAAATTTGCCAAGATTTGGCAAGTTAACGACTTTCATTCAATGTTATTAATGTGCATATTGTGTGGTGTTAACCTCCTCCTTAAACACAGACCCTTTATGGAAGAAGATGGAGAGAGGCAGCCTATTGAGCAGAGCAAAACCCGGGGCAATATATTCTGTGAATGCTGTTGTGATGTGATGAGTGAGGACACTGTGTCTGTCCTCCTGAAGTGCAGTGCCCAAAGCAGGCTGTCAGCCCTGCTTCCCTGCCTTTGGTGTGTGGACACAGCCAGTGCTCTTTAGTGCATGTGCTGTGCGAGCCAGTTGTGCTGTGAGGAGCGGGTTACATGGGAGGCTTTTGGAAAAGCATTTTCCCACTCTGAAAGTATTGGAGGTCTCAAGCATTTCATAAGTGGTTTGTGTGAAGAGTGCTTTTGGTTAGTGGAGGGGAAAAGTGAAGCAGTTTATCAAAACAGAACACGTTTTTGGTATGAAAACTTTTTGTTATGTCATTTTGACTTGCGACTTTTAAGTTCACGCTATTTTTACTAACTTGAGTTAAAAATAATTTTCATAAAATATTTTTGGCAGTGAACCGCTGTTAAAGTAGGTTAAATCTTGTAATTTCTGAAAAAAATTCCAGCCAAGAAATCTGAACAACGTGATCTTTCTTGGTAATTTCCTACTCTGTTGTATCAGAACTTTCTAATTACTCTTATCAAATTATACCAGCCAGTCTTTCATGTGAGAATTTGTTAGAATCAAAAAGAATTTTGATGCAACACAGAAAATGCCAAGAATTTGAGCTTGATGGGTATGATGATCCAGTCCTTAAATATAATGACTGTTTGAGGCTGTCTTAAATGAGGACAGTCTTTTGTGAAATAGCACTGATAGGTGAGAGAGGTACAAAAACGTGCTTTTCACCTTTGGTTTTAGAAGGTATTTTTGATAGAAGGAATTACAGAAACCTGGACCTCTTTCACAGCTGATCATTTATATCCTCAACAATAGCTACTTCTGGAAGCTCTCACCAAATTTTTGTAGCATTGAAGCTAATAAATGAAAAATAAAATACGTTCATAACTACCATAAATCGTGTTGATGTTCAGCAGTTCCGACTTGCGCTGGCTATTTCAGTAAAAGCACTTCTGTTAGCAGAGGTTACATCAGCTGTTCCTGTCAGAGAAAGGGAGAGCTTCAGGGTTGAGAAGTTTTATAGACACTGAAGAATCTGCCAAGACAGCAAGTCTTAATTACCAGGAAAAGCTTCAGACCAAGTAGAAAGATTCCCTCTTTCTTGGTGCTTTTCAATTTTATGACAGTAATTTGCTCAGAACCTGTGAATTCTGATCTGTCTTTGGAAATGGCAGAAGGTTTGGTGCAGAAATACTCTCATGAGAGACACAGCTGTGTCATTCTTGTTACTCACTCATACCTCATCGCTCTCTACAATTATCCGAAAGGAGGTTGCAGTGAGGTGGGGGCAATTCTCTTCTACTGTGACAGCAGTGAGAGGACAAGAGGAAATGGCCTTAAGCTGAGAGATTCTGATTAGACACTAGAAAAAGAATTTTCACTCTTAGGGTGGTCAGGCATTGGAATAGGTTGCCCAGGGAGGTGGTGGAGTCACTTTCCCTGTAGGTGTTTGAGATGCCTGGAGCTGGTGCTGGTGTTGTGGTTAAGGGGTTCCCATGCTAGTGCTTGGGTGTACAGTTGGACTGGACCTTTTAAAAGTCTCTTCCAGCCTTGATGATTCTATGATTCACTTCATGTGTGTGATTTTGGAGAACTTTCCTACAGCTAATCAAGTGCTGATTTGCTGCTGGGGATCTGTGGCCATTCTCTGCAGGCAGCAAAGCCCCATTGCTATGTGTGCCCTTGAGCACTCTGGTGCAAAACTGATGGATTTTCATCAGTCCTTTATCATCCATCCCCTTTTTCCTTCCCTAGCATATGTGCAACAAGGAAAAACAAGCTAGCTGTTCTAGCCAAGAGGCTGAAACAGTGGCTGTTGTTAGAGAAAACATTTTTGTCTGAAATTAAGAACTTCCATAGCTCCCAAAAGAGGCGCTAGCCCTTTGGGTCATTGACAAGCCTGCATAATATTAGATAATATTTCGTAAAACTTACTGAATGAAACTAGCTGGGGCTTTTGTCTGTGGTTTTTCAACTTTGCTCTTTCTCTTGGAAAGTTGCCTTAAGACTTCAGTCCTTTGATGGTCAGAAACCTCTTAACTTCCAGTCTCATTTTATTCTAGGCCAGCTTGTTCTCATGCGCTGCTGTTGCTGTGCTGAAATAGCTTTTCTTTTCCTGTTGGAAGTTCAAATGATGCAGGTTTTTGTAAAAGGGTTGTTGCATGCTTTCTTTCAGAAGTTATGGTTTGAACAACACTGTTAGTTTTGTTTTGTTTGCCCTAAATCTTAAGCTGAATTTTTATGAGTGCATTAAACAGCCGTGTCTTTAAGCAAACCAGTTGTTTAGTCTTCGTGTGAGCAATCCTGCAGGTCTGGATTGAATTGGATCAGGGAACTGATCTGACTACAAAATTACTTGAGTAAGTAGGGTTTCAGCTGGGTAGAACCACCACTTTTCAGAGGTATTCTGCACTTTAATCAATTACAGCAATCTTCAAAAGGCTGTTTTAGCATTTTAAGACTATTTCAATCTTCAGACCCACACTTACTGTTCCCTGGGGAGACTGGGGATAGTCCCACAATTCCCTTTCATTGAATTACATGTAAGATGAAGTATTGATCTGCAAGTCATCACAGCATCTTTTTGTCTGCTTGCCCTGTGTCCTCTGTCCAGCACTGTGATGTCGGTCTGTGGCATTGGTTTAACATTTTGTTCCCTGTGGGTGTCAGTGTGATAATCTGAAGCACAAAATAGACAGACGGCTTGAAGTTCAACTCAATCCTTAAGCTTAAGAGAATCTTTGTTTTAATCATATTGTTCTTGCTGTCTGTGAGAGTTAGTGTGGATAGCCAGGATCTAGATTTTGTGTGGAAAACATTTTTTCCCTGGGGTCATTTGTAGTATCTATTTGTAGACTGATCCAGAAGTGGAAAAATCAAACTTTTAAAAATCTATTATATTGTGCAAAAATTACTTCTTAACAAAATTCTGGAAGGTAGAGAACTTCCTTGCAATTAATGTCAGTATAATTAATCAAGAAAAATCAGATTTTGTCACTGCTGAGAAGTGAGTCCATGTGAAATCTCTTCTCAAAGCAGTAGAGCCACAGCCTGATCCTGTATTGATCTGTTTGTAGGAAACAGTAGGACATGCTATTGTCTGTTTAGAAGTCTGATATACCTGCAGCGAAGACCAAGGGAAGATGTTTTAGTGAGAGTAATGTGTTTCATTCACAACACTTATTTTGTCTGTGACAAAGGTTTCTTAAGGAGCTTATGTTCTGCAGTGGTAGCTGGCTTCCACAAAATTATACTTACCTGTTATTTTTAAAGAATATGATGCTTGACTCAGGGAAAATAACACTGGTTTCTAAATAAAAGTGTCTACAGTACCAATACTCAGCATAAATGTGATCAGCATACATACTTTGCTGTATTTTCTGGAAACATTGCATAGTTGTGGTCTAAACCAAATCAGGACTGTGCGACTGGCTCAACAACAAACATGATGTTTAAGTAGTTTACATATATTGATGGTTGAACAAGCACAGTGTACTTTTGGTCCTGGATTAAAATAGGACTCAGGAGGCTTCATGTTATTTTCTCAAGTGGATTTGTAGAAACAATACATCTTAATTGCATACTAGTTCTTCAGTGTAGTACTGAGTAATTTCTTGTGTTAGATTCCTTTCCTAGGAAAATGGACAGCAAACTGTACTTAGGACATTTCTTACAGGAATTACATGTGAATTTCTTCTGTTTGGAAACTGTGTGCATATCTGTATACAAATGAAATTGGTCTGAGTGTCGATACTGAATGTTGATGTTGAGGTGATTGCCATATTCCGTGTAATTTAACTATTTTGCATATACTTCTAACTTAAATTCCTTTCTACTTATTACATACTATCTTCATTCCTTTGCATATGCTAGACATAAGCATATATCCCAAATCCATAGTAAGAGTAATTTTTCACTATGCATTCATGAGACACATTAAACTGTTAAAAATTGGCACATAGGTGAGGCTTTCGTGTGTGATTTATTAAAGGCAGGGTGAGATTTTAACCTCTGGGAGTCACCCTAAGCAGTTATATGGGTTGTCCTCTTGGCTGCTTGAGTGGTCTGTTAGCAGCAGTCGAAATGGGCGGGCGAGGGAAGGAGCAGCCTCTTTTCCACAGGGTCTGCCGGTGATGAGAAGCTGGACTTCGTTTATTGGCCAAATCTGCAGGTACTGCCAGTGCCTGAGAACAAGCTTTAAAGTTCTGGAGTCTGGCCACATTGAGTACACATGAGGGCTTATTTTTTTTTCTTTTCTGTAGCATTTTGGTGTAGTGCCTTCATGTTGCAAAGTGCAAGCTCTTTTTGCAATGCTGAGGAAGTCCATTGTTAAAGGAGAGGGAAGGAGAGTGGGAGCAAACACACTTATCATCAGAAGTGTAGTATGAATACTGGCATTACTGTGCATAATCCTAACCAGGGGAGGACTTCCATGATACTTGTGCTATAAACACCTAGACATGGAAAGCTGGGGTTACCTTGATTTGCATGGCACTTAATGAAGACAGCCAACTCCTAATTAACGCACAGAAGAAGGAATTTTTAATGAATGTCTTGAGGGCTCCAAGATTGTACAGTACTGTTTCAGACACCTGAGACCTGAGCAGAAATCTGTGAATAAAAATCTTAGTCATTTACAATGTTCAGATGGGAGATCACTGAAATTTGTCACATTCTGAGCAGAAACCTGCTGAACACTACCAATGACCTTTTTGTAGTGGGTTTTGTGTAAGATCTCTTTAGCAAGGAGATCTAGCCTTACCTGTTTATGACCTGTGGAGCTGTGTACTTCATGGCTCCTTGTGGCTGCAGAAATACTCTATGAAACTTGGCAATATCAGTTTGTGAGATGACTTGGAAAATTGAGGGATTTTGTTTTTCTGTACAGTTATGAGATACAGATGGGGGCTGTGAATTCTGTCTCTTGCCTGTGTTTGGCCTTGAAGCTTCTAGTTTCATAAATACCAAAACGGTATAGGAAACAATCTGCAAAATTACATGTATTTCTCTATTTTTAAACATTTTGTGTACTATTTTGTCCATGTTTATGGTTAAGCATTGCTCAAGAAACCAAATGCATTTGTGGAGAACCACTGTTGAGTACAAGTGAAATGTATTTTGTCTTTCAATTAGATTTCATTGCTTCTGGAACCGGGGTTTGTTATGGCAAAACAAATAACAGTGGTTTCTCTCTTGTTACCCAGTAGCCATGATTCCTCCTTTTTGAAGATTGACCTTGGCCTTAACTGACCAAGAACAGATTTTTTTTTTTT